>CM070908.1:109741598-110307039 GCA_036417435.1 Inia geoffrensis | reverse complement strand
GCCCTCAAACGTACGCTAACCCTTAAGCATTGTTCTACCCTATCCTGTACCCTAATCCCTCCCCATTCAATAACCCTAACCCTAAGCGAAACCCTGAAGGTGACCCTTTTCCGAGGCCTTACCCTCATCGGTGCCGTTGTCTTAACCAGTACACCAACACTAACTCATGCCCTCACACTTACGCTAACCCTTAAGCATTGTCGTACCCTAACCTGTACCCTAATCCCTCTCCATTCCCTAACCCTAACCCTAACCCGAATCCTAACCCTGACCCTCACCCAAAGCCTTACCCTCACCCGTGCCCTAATCTTAACCAGGACACCAAGACTAACTCGTGCCCTCAAACGTACGCTAACACTAAACCGCAGCGGTACCCTAACCTGTAATCTAATCCCTCTCCATTCCCTAACCCTAACCCTAACCTGAAACCTAACCATGACACTCACCCGAAACTTTACCCTCACCCGTGTCCTAATTTTAACCAGTACATCAACACTAACCCATGCCCTCTAACGTACGCCAACCCTAAGCCATTGCCGTACCCTAACCTGTACCCTAATCAATCCCCATTCCCTAACCCTAACCCTAACCCTAACCCTTAACGTGACCCTCTTCCGAGACCTTACCCTCACCCGTGCCCTAATCGTAAGCAGTACACTAACACTAACTAGTGACCTCACACGTACGCTAAACCTTAAGCGTTGTGGTACCCTAAACTGTGCCCTAATATCTCCCCATTCCCTAACCCTAACCCTAACCCGTATTCTATCCCTGAGCCTCACCCAAAACCTTACCCTCACCCGTGCCCTAATCTTAACCAGGACACCACCACTAACTTGTGCCCTCACACGTACGCTAACCCTTAATCGTTGTCGTACCCTAAACTGTACCCTAATCCCTCCCCATTCCCTAACCCTAACCCTAACCCGAATCCTAACCCTGACCCTCACCTGAAGCCTTACCCTCACCCGTGCCCTAATCTTAACGAGGACACTAACACTAAACCTTGCCCTCACATGAACGCTAACCCTTAAGCACTGTCGTACCCTAAGCTGTACCCTAATCCCTCTGCATTCCTTAACCCTAACCCTAACCCGAATCCTAACCCTGACCCTCACCCGAAGCCTTACCCTCACCCGTGCCCTAATCTTAACCAGGACACCAACACTAACTCGTGCCCTCACACGTACGCTAAACCTTAAGCGTTGTCGTACCCTAAATTGTACCCTAATCCCTCCCCATTCCTTAACCCTAACCCTAACCCCATCCCTTAACCTGACCCACTTCCGATGCCCTACCCTAACCAATGCCCTAATCTTAACCAGGACACAAACACTAACTCATGCCCTCAAACGTATGCTAACCCTTAAGCATTGTCGTACCCTATCCTGTACCCTAATCCCTCCCCATTCCCTAACCTTAACCCTAAGCGAAACCCTGAACGTGACCCTTTTCCGAGGCCTTTCCCTCATCGGTGCCGTTGTCTTAACCAGTACACCAACACTAACTCGTGCCCTCACACTTACGCTAACCCTTAAGCATTGTCGTACCCTAACCTGTACCCTAATCCCTCTCCATTCCCTAACCCTAACCCTAACCCGAATCCTAACCCTGACCCTCACACGAAGCCTTACCCTCACCCGTGCCCTAATCTTAACCAGGACACCAAGACTAACTCGTGCCCTCAAACGAACGCTAATACTAAACCGCAGCAGTACCCTAACCTGTACCCTAAACCCTCTCCATTCCCTAACCCTAACCCTAACCTGAAACCTAACCATGACTCTCACCCGAAACTTTACCCTCACCCGTGTCCTAATTTTAACCAGTACATCAACACTAACCCATGCCCTCTAACGTACGCCAACCTTAAGCCATTTCCGTACCCTAACCTGTACCCTAATCAATCCCCATTCCCTAACCCTAACCCTAACCCTAACCCTTAACGTGACGCTCTTCCGAGGCCTTACCCTCACCCGTGCCCTAATCGTAAGCAGTACACCAACACTAACTCGTACCCTCACACGTACGCTAAACCTTAAGCGTTGTCGTACCCTAAATTGTACCCTAATCCCTCCCCATTCCTTAACCCTAACCCTAACCCCATCCCTAAACCTGACCCACTTCCGATGCCCTACCCTAACCAATGCCCTAATCTTAACCAGGACACAAACACTAACTCATGCCCTCAAACGTACGCTAACCCTTAAGCATTGTCGTACCCTATCCTGTACCCTAATCCCTCCCCATTCCCTAACCCTAACCCTAAGCGAAACCCTGAACGTGACCCTTTTCCGAGGCCTTACCCTCATCGGTGCCGTTGTCTTAACCA
This sequence comes from Inia geoffrensis, assembly GCA_036417435.1. Lineage (NCBI taxonomy): Eukaryota > Metazoa > Chordata > Mammalia > Artiodactyla > Iniidae > Inia > Inia geoffrensis. The sequence goes on along the minus strand of CM070908.1, from coordinate 110,304,707 downwards.
GTACACCAACACTAACTCGTGCCCTCACACTTACGCTAACCCTTAAGCATTGTCGTACCCTAACCTGTACCCTAATCCCTCTCCATTCCCTAACCCTAACCCTAACCCGAATCCTAACCCTGACCCTCACCCGAAGCCTTACCCTCACCCGTGCCCTACTCTTAACCAGGACACCAAGACTAACTCGTGCCCTCAAACCTACGCTAACACTAAACCGCAGCGGTACCCTAACCTGTACCCTAATCCCTCTCCATTCCCTAACCCTAACCCTAACCTGAAACCTAACCATGACACTCACCCGAAACTTTACCCTCACCCGTGTCCTAATTTTAACTAGTACATCAACACTAACCCATGCCCTCTAACGTACGTCAACCCTAAGCCATTGCCGTACCCAAACCTGTACCCTAATCAATCCCCATTCCCTAACCCTAACCCTAACCCTAACCCTTAACGTGACCCTCTTCCGAGGCCTTACCCTCACCCGTGCCCTACTCGTAAGCAGTACACTAACACTAACTAGTGACCTCACACGTACGCTAAACCTTAAGCGTTATGGTACCCTAAACTGTGCCCCAATATCTCCCCATTCCCTAACCCTAAACCTAACCCGAATTCTATCCCTGACCTTCACCCGAAACCTTACCCTCACCCGTGCCCTAATCTTAACCAGGACACCAACACTAACTTGTGCCCTCACACGTACGCTAACCCTTAATCGTTGTCGTACCCTAAACTGTACCCTATTCCCTCCCCATTCCCTAAACCTAACCCTAACCCGAATCCTAACCCTGACCCTCACCTGAAGCCTTACCCTCACCCGTGCCCTAATCTTAACCAGGACACTAACACTAACCCTTGCCCTCACACGAACGCTAACCCTTAAGCACTGTCGTACCCTAAGCTGTACCCTAATCTCTCTGCATTCCTTAACCCTAACCCTAACCCAAAACCTAACCCTGACCCTCACCCAAAGCCTTACCCTCACTCGTGCCCTAATCTTAACCAGGACATCAACACTAACTCGTGCCCTCACACGTACGCTAAACCTTAAGCGTTGTCGTACCAAAAATTGTACCCTAATCCCTCCCCATTCCTTTACCCTAACCCTAACCCCATCCCTAAACCTGACCCACTTCCGATGCCCTACCCTAACCAATGCCCTAATCTTAACCAGGACACAAACACTAACTCATGCCCTCAAACGTATGCTAACCCTTAAGCATTGTCGTACCCTATCCTGTACCCTAATCCCTCCCCATTCCCTAACCTTAACCCTAAGCGAAACCCTGAACGTGACCCTTTTCCGAGGCCTTACCCTCATCGCTGCCGTTGTCTTAACCAGTACACCAACACTAACTCGAACCCTCACACTTACGCTAACCCTTAAGCATTGTCGTACCCTAACCTGTACCCTAATCCCTCTCCATTCCCTAACCCTAACCCTAACCCGAATCCTAACCCTGACCCTCACACGAAGCCTTACCCTCACCCGTGCCCTAATCTTAACCAGGACACCAAGACTAACTCGTGCCCTCAAAAGAACGCTAACACTAAACCGCAACGGTACCCTAACCTGTACCCTAATCCCTCTCCATTCCCTAACCCTAACCCTAACCTGAAACCTAACCATGACTCTCACCCGAAACTTTACCCTCACCCGTGTCCTAATTTTAACCAGTACATCAACACTAACCCATGCTCTCTAACGTACGCCAACCCTAAGCCATTGCCGTACCCTAACCTGTACCCTAATCAATCCCCATTCCCTAACCCTAACCCTAAACCTAACCCTTAACGTGACCCTCTTCCGAGGCCTTACCCTCACCCTGCCCTAATCGTAAGCCGTACACTAACACTAACTAGTGACCTCACACGTACGCTAAACCTTAAGCGTTGTGGTACCCTAAACTGTGCCCTAATATCTCCCCATTCCATAACCCTAACCCTAACCCGAATTCTATCCCTGACCGTCACCCGAAACTTTACCCTCACCCGTGTCCTAATCTTAACCAGGACACCAACACTAACTTGTACCCTCACACGTACGCTAACCCTTAATCGTTGTCGTACCCTAAACTGTACCCTAATCCCTCCCCATTCCCTAACCCTAACCCTAACCCGAATCCTAACCCTGACCCTCACCTGAAGCCTTACCCTCACCCGTGCCCTAATCTTAACCAGGACACTAACACTAACCCTTGCCCTCACACGAACGCTAACACTTAAGCACTGTCGTACCCTAAGCTGTACCCTAATCCCTCTGCATTCCTTAACCCTAACCCTAACCCGAATCCTAACCCTGACCCTCACCCGAAACCTTACCCTCACGGGTGCTCTAATCTTAACCAGGACACCAACACTAACTTGTGCCCTCACACGTACGGTAAACCTTAAACGTTGTCGTACCCTTAATTGTACCCTAATCCCTCCCCATTCCTTAACCCTAACCCTAACCCCATCCCTAAACCTGACCCACTTCCGATGCCCTACCCTAACCAATGCCCTAATCTTAATCAGTACACAAACACTAACTCATGCCTTCAAACGTACGCTAACCCTTAAGCATTGTCGTACCCTATCCTGTACCCTAATCCCTCCCCATTCCCTAACCCTAACCCTAAGCGAAACCCTGAACGTGACCCTTTTCCGAGGCCTTACCCTCATCGGTGCCGTTGTCTTAACCACTACACCAACACTAACTCGTGCCCTCACACTTACGCTAACACTTCAGCATTGTCGTACCCTAACCTGTACCCTAATCCCTCTCCATTCCCTAACCCTAACCCTAACCCGAATCCTAACCCTGACCCTCACCCGAAGCCTTACCCTCACCCGTGCCCTAATCTTAACCAGGACACCAAGACTAACTCGTGCCCTCAAACGTACGCTAACACTAAACCGCAGCGGTACCCTAACCTGTACCCTAATCCCTCTCCATTCCCTAACCCTAACCCTAACCTGAAACCTAACCATGACACTCACCCGAAACTTTACCCTCACCCGTGTCCTAATTTTAACAAGTACATCAACACTAACCCATGCCCTCTAACGTACGCCAACCCTAAGCCATTGCCGTACCCTAACCTGTACCCTAATCAATCCCCATTCCCTAACCCTAACCCTAACCCTAACCCTTAACGTGACCCTCTTCCGAGGCCGTACACTCACCCGTGCCCTAATCGTAAGCAGTACACTAACTCTAATTAGTGACCTCACACGTACGCTAAACCTTAAGCGTTGTGGTACCCTAAACTGTGCCCTAATATCTCCCCATTCCCTAACCCTAACCCTAACCCGAATTCTATCCCTGAACCTCACCCGAAACCTTACCATCACCCGTGCCCTAATCTTAACCAGGACACCAACACTAACTTGTGCCCTCACACGTACGCTAACCGTTAATCGTTGTCGTACCCTAAACTGTACCCTAATCCCTCCCCATTCCCTAACCCTAACCCTAACCCGAATCCTAACCCTGACCCTCACCTGAAGCCTTACCCTCACCCGTGCGTTAATCTTAACCAGGACACTAACACTAACCCTTCCCCTCACACGAACGCTAACCCTTAAGCACTGTCGTACCCTAAGCTGTACCCTAATCCCTCTGCATTCCTTAACCCTAACCCTAACCCGAATCCTAACCCTGACCCTCACCCGAAGCCTTACCCTCACCCGTTCCCTAATCTTAACCAGGACACCAACACTAACTCGTGCCCTCACACGTACGCTAAACCTTAAGCGTTGTCGTACCCTAAATTGTACCGTACTCCCTCCCCATTCCTTAACCCTAACCCTAACCCCATCCCTAAACCTGACCCACTTCCGATGCTCTACCCTAACCAATGCCCTAATCTTAACCAGGACACAAACACTAACTCATGCCCTCAAACGTACGCTAACCCTTAAGCATTGTCGTACCCTATCGTGTACCCTAATCCCTCCCCATTCCCTAACCCTAACCCTAAGCGAAACCCTGAACGTGACCCTTTTCCGAGGTCTTACCCTCATCGGTGCCGTTGTCTTAACCAGTATACCAACACTAACTCGTGCCCTCACACTTACGCTAACCCTTAAGCATTGTCGTACCCTAACCTGTACCCTAATCCCTCTCCATTCCCTAACCCTAACCCTAACCCGAATCCTAACCCTGACCCTCACCCGAAGCCTTACCTTCACCCGTGCCCTAATCTTAACCAGGACACCAAGACTAACTCGTGCCCTCAAATGTACGCTAACACTAAACCGCAGCGATACCCTAACCTATACCCTAATACCTCTCCATTCCCTAACCCTAACCCTAACCTGAAACCTAACCATGACACTCACCCGAAACTTTACCCTCACCCGTGTCCTAATTTTAACCAGTACATCAACACTAACCCATGCCCTCTAACGTACGCCAACCCTAATCCATTGCCGTACCCTAACCTGTACCCTAATCAATCCCCATTCCCTAACCCTATCCCTAACCCTAACCCTTAACGTGACCCTCTTCCGAGGCCTTACCCTCACCCGTGCCCTAATCGTAAGCAGTACACTAACACTAACTAGTGACCTCACACGTACGCTAAACCTTAAGCGTTGTGGTACCCTAAACTGTGCCCTAATATCTCCCCATTCCCTAACCCTAACCCTAACCCGAATTCTATCCCTGACCCTCACCCGAAACCATACCCTCACCCGTGCCCTAATCTTAACCAGGACACCAACACTAACTTGTGCCCTCACACGTACGCTAACCCTTAATCGTTGTCGTACCCTAAACTGTACCCTAATCCCTCCCCATTCCCTAACCCTAACGCTAACCCGAATCCTAACCCTGACCCTCACCTGAAGCCTTAACCTCACCCGTGCCCTAATCTTAACCAGGACACTAACACTAATCCTTGCCCTCACACGAACGCTAACCCTTAAGCACTGTCGTACCCTAAGCTGTACCCTAATCCCTCTGCATTCCTTAACCCTAACCCTAACCCGAATCCTCACCCTGACCCTCACCCGAAGCCTTACCCTCACCCGTGCCCTAATCTTAACCAGGATACCAACACTAACTCGTGCCCTCACACGTACGGTAAACCTTAAACGTTGTCGTACCCTTAATTGTACCCTAATCCCTCCCCATTCCTTAACCCTAACCCTAACCCCATCCCTAATCCTGACCCACTTCCGATGCCCTACCCTAACCAATGCCCTAATCTTAACCAGTACACAAACACTAACTCATGCCCTCAAACGTACGCTAACCCTTAAGCATTGTCGTACCCTATCCTGTACCCTAATCCCTCCCCATTCCCTAACCCTAACCCTAAGCGAAACCCTGAACGTGACCCTTTTCCGAGGCCTTACCCTCATCGGTGCCGTTGTCTTAACCACTACACCAACACTAACTCGTGCCCTCACGCTTACGCTAACACTTCAGCATTGTCGTACCCTAACCTGTACCCTAATCCCTCTCCATTCCCTAACCCTAACCCTAACCCGAATCCTAACCCTGACCCTCACCCGAAGCCTTACCCTCACCCGTGCCCTAATCTTAACCAGGACACCAAGACTAACTCGTGCCCTCAAACGTACGCTAACACTAAACCGCAGCGGTACCCTAACCTGTACCCTAATCCCTCTCCATTCCCTAACCCTAACCCTAACCTGAAACCTAACCATGACACTCACCCGAAACTTTACCCTCACCCGTGTCCTAATTTTAACAAGTACATCAACACTAACCCATGCCCTCTAACGTACGCCAACCCTAAGCCATTGCCGTACCCTAACCTGTACCCTAATCAATCCCCATTCCCTAACCCTAACCCTAACCCTAACCCTTAACGTGACCCTCTTCCGAGGCCGTACACTCACCCGTGCCCTAATCGTAAGCAGTACACTAACTCTAACTAGTGACCTCACACGTACGCTAAACCTTAAGCGTTGTGGTACCCTAAACTGTGCCCTAATATCTCCCCATTCCCTAACCCTAACCCTAACCCGAATTCTATCCCTGAACCTCACCCGAAACCTTACCATCACCCGTGCCCTAATCTTAACCAGGACACCAACACTAACTTGTGCCCTCACACGTACGCTAACCGTTAATCGTTGTCGTACCCTAAACTGTACCCTAATCCCTCCCCATTCCCTAACCCTAACCCTAACCCGAATCCTAACCCTGACCCTCACCTGAAGCCTTACCCTCACCCGTGCGTTAATCTTAACCAGGACACTAACACTAACCCTTCCCCTCACACGAACGCTAACCCTTAAGCACTGTCGTACCCTAAGCTGTACCCTAATCCCTCTGCATTCCTTAACCCTAACCCTAACCCGAATCCTAACCCTGACCCTCACCCGAAGCCTTACCCTCACCCGTTTCCTAATCTTAACCAGGACACCAACACTAACTCGTGCCCTCACACGTACGCTAAACCTTAAGCGTTGTCGTACCCTAAATTGTACCCTACTCCCTCCCCATTACTTAACCCTAACCCTAACCCCATCCCTAAACCTGACCCACTTCCGATGCTCTACCCTAACCAATGCCCTAATCTTAACCAGGACACAAACACTAACTCATGCCCTCAAACGTACGCTAACCCTTAAGCATTGTCGTACCCTATCCTGTACCCTAATCCCTCCCCATTCCCTAACCCTAACCCTAAGCGAAACCCTGAACGTGACCCTTTTCCGAGGTCTTACCCTCATCGGTGCCGTTGTCTTAACCAGTACACCAACACTAACTCGTGCCCTCACACTTACGCTAACCCTTAAGCATTGTCGTACCCTAACCTGTACCCTAATCCCTCTCCATTCCCTAACACTAACCCTAACCCGAATCCTAACCCTGACCCTCACCCGAAGCCTTACCCTCACCCGTGCCCTAATCTTAACCAGGACACCAAGACTAACTCGTGCCCTCAAACGTACGCTAACACTAAACCGCAGCGATACCCTAACCTGTACCCTAATCCCTCTCCATTCCCTAACCCTAACCCTAACCTGAAACCTAACCATGACACTCACCCGAAACTTTACCCTCACACGTGTCCTAATTTTAACCAGTACATCAACACTAACCCATGCCCTCTAACGTACGCCAACCCTAATCCATTGCCGTACCCTAACCTGTACCCTAATCAATCCCCATTCCCTAACCCTAACCCTAACCCTAACCCTTAACGTGACCCTCTTCCGAGGCCTTACCCTCACCCGTGCCCTAATCGTAAGCAGTACATTAACACTAACCAGTGACCTCACACGTACGCTAAACCTTAAGCGTTGTGGTACCCTAAACTGTGCCCTAATATCTCCCCATTCCCTAACCCTAACCCTAACCCGAATTCTATCCCTGACCCTCACCCGAAACCATACCCTCACCCGTGCCCTAATCTTAACCAGGACACCAACACTAACTTGTGCCCTCACACGTACGCTAACCCTTAATCGTTGTCGTACCCTAAACTGTACCCTAATCCCTCCCCATTCCCTAACCCTAACCCTAACCCGAATCCTAACCCTGACCCTCACCTGAAGCCTTACCCTCACCCGTGCCCTAATCTTAACCAGGACACTAACACTAATCCTTGCCCTCACACGAACGCTAACACTTAAGCACTGTCGTACCCTAAGCTGTACCCTAATCCCTCTGCATTCCTTAACCCTAACCCTAACCAGAATCCTAACCCTGACCCTCACCCGAAGCCTTACCCTCACCCGTGCCCTAATCTTAACCAGGACACCAACACTAACTCGTGCCCTCACACGTACACTAAACCTTAAGCGTTGTCGTACCCTAAATTGTACCCTAATCCCTCCCCATTCCTTAACCCTAACCCTAACCCCATCCCTAAACCTGACCCACTTCCGATGCCCTACCCTAACCAATGACCTAATCTTAACCAGTACACAAACACTAACTCATGCCCTCAAACGTACGCTAACCCTTAAGCATTGTCGTACACTATCCTGTACCCTAATCCCTCCCCATTCCCTAACCCTAACCCTAAGCGAAACCCTGAACGTGACCCTTTTCCGAGGCCTTACCCTCATCGGTGCCGTTGTCTTAACCAGTACACCAACACTAACTCGTGCCCTCACACTTACGCTAACCCTTAAGCATTGTCGTACCCTAACCTGTACCCTAATCCCTCTCCATTCCCTAACCCTAAACCTAACCCGAATCCTAACCCTGACCCTCACCCGAAGCCTTACCCTCAACCGTGCCCTAATCTTAACCAGGACACCAAGACTAACTCGTGCCCTCAAACGTACGCTAACACTAAAGCGCAGCGGTACCCTAACCTGTACCCTAATCCCTCTCCATTCCCTAACCCTAACCCTAACCTGAAACCTAACCATGACACTCATCCGAAACTTTACCCTCACCCGTGTTCTAATTTTAACCAATACATCAACACTAACCCATGCCCTCTAACGTACGTCAACCATAAGCCATTGCCGTACCCTAACCTGTACCCTAATCAATCCCCATTCCCTAACCCTAACCCTAACCCTAACCCTTAACGTGACCCTCTTCCGAGGCCTTACCCTCACCCGTGCCCTAATCGTAAGCAGTACACTAACACTAACTAGTGACCTCACACGTACACTAAACCTTAAGCGTTGTGGTACCCTAAACTGTGCCCCAATATCTCCCCATTCCCTAACCCTAACCCTAACCCGAATTCTATCCCTGACCTTCACCCGAAACCTTACCCTCACCCGTGCCCTAATCTTAACCAGGACACCAACACTAACTTGTGCCCTCACACGTACGCTAACCCTTAATCGTTGTCGTACCCTAAACTGTACCCTAATCCCTCCCCATTCCCTAACCCTAACCCTAACCCGAATCCTAACCCTGACCCTCACCTGATGCCTTACCCTCACCCGTGCCCTAATCTTAACCAGGACACTAACACTAACCCTTGCCCTCACACGAACGCTAACCCTTAAGCACTGTCGTACCCTAAGCTGTACCCTAATCCCTCTGCATTCCTTAACCCGAACCCTAACCCGAATCCTAACCCTGACCCTCACCCAAAGCCTTACCCTCACTCGTGCCCTAATCTTAACCAGGACACCAACACTAACTTGTGCCCTCACACGTACGCTAAACCTTAAGCGTTGTCGTACCCTAAATTGTACCCTAATCCCTCCCCATTCCTTAACCCTAACCCTAACCCCATCCCTAAACATGACCCACTTCCGATGCCCTACCCTAACCAATGTCCTAATCTTAACCAGGACACAAACACTAACTCATGCCCTCAAACGTACGCTAACCCTTAAGCATTGTCGTACCCTATCCTGTACCCTAATCCATCCCCATTCCCTAACCTTAACCCTAAGCGAAACCCTGAACGTGACCCTTTTCCGAGGCCTTACCCTCATCGGTGCCGTTGTCTTAACCAGTACACCAACACTAACTCGTGCCCTCACACTTACGCTAACCCTTCAGCATTGTCGTACCCTAACCTGTACCCTAATCCCTCTCCATTCCCTAACCCTAACCCTAACCCGAATCCTAACCCTGACCCTCACCCGAAGCCTTACCCTCACACGTGCCCTAATCTTAACCAGGACACCAAGACTAACTCGTGCCCTCAAACGTACGCTAACACTAAACCGCAGCGGTACCCTAACCTGTACCCTAATCCCTCTCCATTCCCTAACCCTAACCCTAACCTGAAACCTAACCATGACACTCACCCGAAACTTTACCCTCACCCGTGTCCTAATTTTAACAAGTACATCAACACTAACCCATGCCCTCTAACGTACGCCAACCCTAAGCCATTGCCGTACCCTAACCTGTACCCTAATCAATCCCCATTCCCTAACCCTAACCCTAACCCTAACCCTTAACGTGACCCTCTTCCGAGGCCGTACACTGACCCGTGCCCTAATCGTAAGCAGTACACTAACTCTAACTAGTGACCTCACACGTACGCTAAACCTTAAGCGTTGTGGTACCCTAAACTGTGCCCTAATATCTCCCCATTCCCTAACCCTAACCCTAACCCGAATTCTATCCCTGAACCTCACCCGAAACCATACCATCACCCGTGCCCTAATCTTAACCAGGACACCAACACTAACTTGTGCACTCACACGTACGCTAATCGTTAATCGTTGTCGTACCCTAAACTGTACCCTAATCCCTCTCCATTCCCTAACCCTAACCCTAACCCGAATCCTAACCCTGACCCTCACCTGAAGCCTTACCCTCACCCGTGCATTAATCTTAACCAGGACACTAACACTAACCCTTGCCCTCACACGAACACTAACCCTTAAGCACTGTCGTACCCTAAGCTGTACCCTAATCCCTCTGCATTCCTTAACCCTAACCCTAACCCGAATCCTAACCCTGACCCTCACCCGAAGCCTTACCCTCACCCGTGCCCTAATCTTAACCAGGACACCCACACTAACTCGTGCCGTCACACGTACGCTAAACCTTAAGCGTTGTCGTACCCTAAATTGTACCCTAATCCCTCCCCATTCCTTAACCCTAACCCTAACCCCATCCCTAAACCTGACCCACTTCCGATGCCCTACCCTAACCAATGCCCTAATCTTAACCAGGACACAAACACTAACTCATGCCCTCAAACGTACGCTAACCCTTAAGCATTGTCGTACCCTATCCTGTACCCTAATCCCTCCCCATTCCCTAACCCTAACCCTAAGCGAAACCCTGAACGTGACCCTTTTCCGAGGCCTTACCCTCATCGGTGCCCTTGTCTTAACCAGTACACCAACACTAACTCGTGCCCTCACACTTACGCTAACCCTTAAGCATTGTCGTACCCTAACCTGTACCCTAATCCCTCTCCATTCCCTAACCCTAACCCTAACCCGAATCCTAACCCTGACCCTCACCCGAAGCCTTACCCTCACCCGTGCCCTAATCTTAACCAGGACACCAAGACTAACTCGTGCCTTCAAACGTACGCTAACACTAAACCGCAGCGATACCCTAACCTGTACCCTAATCCCTCTCCATACCCTAACCGTAACCCTAACCTGAAACCTAACCATGACACTCACCCGAAACTTTACCCTAACCCGTGTCCTAATTTTAACCAGTACATCAACACTAACCCATGCCCTCTAACGTACGCCAACCCTAATCCATTGCCGTACCCTAACCTGTACCCTAATCAATCCCCATTCCCTAACCCTAACCCTAACCCTAACCCTTAAAGTGACCCTCTTCCGAGGCCTTACCCTCACCCGTGCCCTAATCGTAAGCAGTACACTAACACTAACTAGTGACCTCACACGTACGCTAAACCTTAAGCGTTGTGGTACCCTAAACTGTGCCCTAATATCTCCCCATTCCCTAACACTAACCCTAACCCGAATTCTATCCCTGACCCTCACCCGAAACCATACCCTCACCCGTGCCCTAATCTTAACCAGGACACCAACACTAACTTGTGCCCTCACACGTACGCTAACCCTTAATCGTTTTCGTACCCTAAACTGTACCCTAATCCCTCCCCATTCCCTAACCTTAACCCTAACCCGAATCCTAACCCTGACCCTCACCTGAAGCCTTACCCTCACCCGTGCCCTAATCTTAACCAGGACACTAACACTAATACTTGCCCTCACACGAACGCTAACCCTTAAGCACTGTCGTACCCTAAGCTGTACCCTAATCCCTCTGCTTTCCTTAACCCTAACCCTAACCCGAATCCTAACCCTGACCCTCACCCGAAGCCTTACCCTCACCCGTGCCCTAATCTTAACCAGGATACCCACACTAACTCGTGCCCTCACACGTACGCTAAACCTTAAACGTTGTCGTACCCTAAATTGTACCCTAATCCCTCCCCATTCCTTAACCCTAAACCTAACCCAATCCCTAAACCTGACCCACTTCCGATGCCCTACTCTAAGCAATGCCCTAATCTTAACCAGTACACAAACACTAACTCATGCCCTCAAACGTATGCTAACCCTTAAGCATTGTCGTACCCTATCCTGTACCCTAATCCCTCCCCATTCCCTAACCCTAACCCTAAGCGAAACCCAGAACGTGACCCTTTTCCGAGGCCTTACCCTCATCGGTGCCGTTGTCTTAACCAGTACACCAACACTAACTCGTGCCCTCTCACTTACGCTAACCCTTAAGCATTGTCGTACACTAACCTGTACCCTAATCGCTCTCCATTCCCTAACCCTAACCCTAACCCGAATCCCAACCCTGACCCTCACCCGAAGCCTTACCCTCACCCGTGCCCTAATCTTAACCAGGACACCAAGACTAACTCGTGCCCTCAAACGTACGCTAACACTAAACCGCAGCGGTACCCTAACCTGTACCCTAATCCCTCTCCATTCCCTAACCCTAACCCTAACCTGAAACCTAACCATGACACTCACCCGAAACTTTACCCTCACCCGTGTCCTAATTTTAACCAGTACATCAACACTAACCCATGCCCTCTAACGTACGCCAACCCTAAGCCATTGCCGTACCCTAACCCTAACCCTAATCAATCCCCATTCCCTAACCCTAACCCTAACCCTAACCGTTAACGTGACCCTCTTCCGAGGCCTTACCCTCACCCGTGCCCTAATCGTAAGCAGTACACTAACACTAACAAGTGACCTCACACGTACGCTAAACCTTAAGCGTTGTGGTACCCTAAACTGTGCCCTAATATCTCCCCATTCCCTAACCCTAACCCTAACCCGAATTCTATCAGTGAACCTCGCCCGAAACCTTACCCGCACCTGTGCCCTAATCTTAACCAGGACACCAACACTAACTAGTGCCCTCACACGTACGCTAACCCTTAATCGTTGTCATACCCTAAACTGTACCCTAATCCCTCCCCATTCCCTAACCCTAACCCTAACCCGAATCCTAACCCTGACCCTCACCTGAAGCCTTATCCTCACCCGTGCCCTAATCTTAACCAGGACACTAACACTAACCCTTGCCCTCACACGAACGCTAACCCTTAAGCACGGTCGTACCCTAAGCTGTACCCTAATCCCTCTGCATTCCTTAACCCTAACCCTAACCCGAATCCTAACCCTGACCCTCACCCGAAGCCTTACCCTCACCCGTGCCCTAATCTTAACCAGGACACCAACACTAACTCGTGCCCTCACACGTACGCTAAACCTTAAGCGTTGTTGTACCCTAAATTGTACCCTAATCCCTCCCCATTCCGTTACCCTAACCCTAACCCCATCCCTAAACCTGACCCTCTTCCGATGCCCTACCCTAACCAATGCCCTAATCTTAACCAGGACACAAACACTAACTCATGCCCTCAAACGTACGCTAACCCTTAAGCATTGTCGTACGCTATCCTGTACCCTAATCTCTCCCCATTCCCTAACCCTAACCCTAAGCGAAACCCTGAACGTGACCCTTTTCCGAGGCCTTACCCTCATCGCTGCCGTTGTCCTAACCAGTACACCAACACTAACTCGTGCCCTCACACTTACGCTAACCCTTAAGCATTGTCGTACCCTAACCTGTACCCTAATCCCTCTCCATTCCCTAACCCTAACCCTAACCCGAATCCTAACCCTGACCCTCACCCGAAGCCTTACCCTCACCCGTACCCTAATCTTAACCAGGACACCAAGACTAACTCGTGCCCTCAAACGTACGCTAACACTAAACCGCAGCGGTACCCTAACCTGTACCCTAATCCCTCTCCATTCCCTAACCCTAACCCTAACCTGAAACCTAACCATGACACTCACCCGAAACTTTACCCTCACCCATGTCCTAATTTTAACCAGTACATCAACACTAACCCATGCCCTCTAACGTACGCCAACCCTAAGCCATTGCCGTACCCTAACCCTTACCCTAATCAATCCCCATTCCCTAACCCTAACCCTAACCCTAACCCTTAACGTGACCCTCTTCCGAGGCCTTACCCTCACCCGTGCCCTAATCGTAAGCAGTACACTAACACTAACTAGTGACCTCACACGTACGCTAAACCTTAAGCGTTGTGGTACCCTAAACTGTGCCCTAATATCTCCCCATTTCCTAACCCTAACCCTAACCCGAATTCTATCCCTGAACCTCAACCGAAACCTTACCCTCACCCGTGCCCTAATCTTAACCAGGACACCAACACTAACTTGTGCCCTCACACGTACGCTAACCCTTAATCGTTGTCGCACCCTAAACTGTACCCTAATCCCTCCCCATTTCCTAACCCTAACCCTAACCCGAATCCTAACCCTGACCCTCACCTGAAGCCTTACCCTCACCCGTGCCCTAATCTTAACCAGGACACTAACACTAACCCTTGCCCTCACACGAACGCTAACCCTTAAGCACTGTCGTACCCTAAGCTGTACCCTAATCCCTCTGCATTCCTTAACCCTAACCCTAACCCGAATCCTAACCCTGACCCTCACCCGAAGCCTTACCCTCACCCGTGCCCTAATCTTAACAAGGACACCAACACTAACTCGTGCCCTCACACGTACGCTAAACCTTAAGAATTGTCATACCCTAAATTGTACCCTAAACCCTCCCCATTCCTTAACCCTAACCCTAACCCCATCCCTAAACCTGACCCACTTCCTATGCCCTACCCTAACCAATGCCCTAATCTTAACCAGTACACAAACACTAACTCATGCCCTCAAACGTACGCTAACCCTTAAGCATTGTCGTACCCTATCCTGTACCCTAATCCCTCCCCATTCCCTAACCCTAACCCTAAGCGAAACCCTGAACGTGACCCTTTTCCGAGGCCTTACCCTCATCGGTGCCATTGTCTTAACCAGTACACCAACACTAACTCGTGCCCTCACACTTACGCTAACCCTTAAGCATTGTCGTACCCTAACCTGTATCCTAATCCCTCTCCATTCCCTAACCCTAACCCTAACCCGAATCCTAACCCTGACCCTCACCCGAAGCCTTACCCTCACCCGTGCCCTAATCTTAACCAGGACACCAAGACTAACTCGTGCCCTCAAACGTACGCTAACACTAAACCGCAGCGGTACCCTAACCTGTACCCTAATCCCTCTCCATTCCCTAAACGTAACCCTAACCTGAAACCTAACCATGACACTCACCCGAAACTTTACCCTCACCCGTGCCCTAATCTTAACCAGGACACCAACACTAACTCGTGCCCTCACACGTACGCTAAACCTTAAGAATTGTCGTACCCTAAATTGTACCCTAATCCCTCTCCTTTCCTTAAACCTAACCCTAACCCAATCCCTAAACCTGACCCACTTCCGATGCCCTACCCTAACCAATGCCGTAATCTTAACCAGTACACAAACACTAACTCATGCCCTCAAACGTACGCTAACCCTTAAGCATTGTCGTACCCTATACTGTACCCTAATCCCTCCCCATTCCCTAACCCTAACCCTAAGCGAAACCCTGAACGTGACCCTTTTCCGAGGCCTTACCCTCATCGGTGCCATTGTCTTAACCAGTACACCAACACTAACTCGTGCCCTCACACTTACGCTAACCCTTAAGCATTGTCGTACCCTAACCTGTATCCTAATCCCTCTCCATTCCCTAACCCTAACCCTAACCCGAATTCTATCCCTGACACTCACCCGAAACCTTACCCGCACCTGTGCCCTAATCTTAACCAGGACACCAACACTAACTTGTGCCCTCACACGTACGCTAACCCTTAATCGTTGTCGTACCCTAAACTGTACCCTAATCCCTCTCCATTCCCTAACCCTAACCCTAACCCGAATCCTAACCCTGACGCTCACCTGAAGCCTTACCCTCACCCGTGCCCTAATCTTAACCAGGACACTAACAGTAACCCTTGCCCTCACACGAACGCTAACCCTTAAGCACTGTCGTACCCTAAGCTGTAGCCTAATCCCTCTGCATTCCTTAACCCTAACCCTAACCCGAATCCTAACCCTGACCCTCACCCGAAGCCTTACCCTCACCCGTGCCCTAATCTTAACCAGGACACCAACACTAACTCGTGCCCTCACACGTACGATAAACCTTAAGCGTTGTCGTACCCCAAAATTGTACCCTAATCCCTCCCCATTCCTTAACCCTAACCCTAACCCCATCCCTAAACCTGACCCACTTCCGATGCCCTACCCTAACCAATGCCCTAATCTTAACCAGTACACAAACACTAACTCATGCCCTCAAACGTACGCTAACCCTTAAGCATTGTCGTACCCTGTCCTGTACCCTAATCCCTCCCCATTCCCTAACCCTAACCCTAAGCGAAACCCTGAACGTGACCCTTTTCCGAGGCCTTACACTCATCGGTGCCCTTGTCTTAACCAGTACACCAACACTAACTCGTGCCCTCACACTTACGCTAACCCTTAAGCATAGTCGTACCCTAACCTGTACCCTAATCCCTCTCCATTCCCTAACCCTAACCCTAACCCGAATCCTAACCCTGACCCTCACCCGAAGCCTTACCCTCACCCGTGCCCTAATCTTAACCAGGACACCAAGACTAACTCGTGCCCTCAAACGTACGCTAACACTAAACCGCAGCGGTACCCTAACCTGTACCCTAATCCCTCTCCATTCCCTAACCCTAACCCTAACCTGAAACCTAACCATGACACTCACCCGAAACTTTACCCTCACCCGTGTCCTAATTTTAACCAGTACATCAACACTAACCCATGCCCTCTAACGTACGCCAACCCTAAGCCATTGCCGTACCCTAACCTGTACCCTAATCAATCCCCATTCCCTAACCCTAACCCTAACCCTAACCCTTAACGTGACCCTCTTCCGAGGCCTTACCCTCACCCGTGCCCTAATCGTAAGCAGTACACTAACACTAACTAGTGACCTCACACGTACGCTAAACCTTAAGCGTTGTGGTACCCTAAACTGTGCCCTAATATCTCCCCATTTCCTAACCCTAACCCTAACCCGAATTCTATCCCTGACCCTCGCCCGAAACCTTACCCTCACTCGTGCCCTAATCTTAACCAGGACACCAACACTAACTTGTGCCCTCACACGTACGCTAACCCTTAATCGTTGTCGTACCCTAAACTGTACCCTAAACCCTCCCCATTCCCTAACCCTAACCCTAACCCGAATCCTAACCCTGACCCTCACCTGAAGCCTTACCCTCACCCGTGCCTTAATCTTAACCAGGACACTAACACTAACCCATGCCCTCACACGAACGCTAACCCTTAAGCACTGTCGTACCCTAAGCTGTACCCTAATCCCTCTGCATTCCTTAACCCTAACCCTAACCCGAATCCTAACCCTGAACCTCACCCGAAGCCTTACCCTCACCCGTGCCCTAATCTTAACCAGGACACCAAGACTAACTCGTGCCCTCAAACGTACGCTAACACTAAACCGCAGCGGTACCCTAACCTGTACCCTAATCCCTCTCCATTCCCTAAACCTAACCCTAACCTGAAACCTAACCATGACACTCACCCGAAACTTTACCCTCACCCGTGCCCTAATCTTAACCAGGACACCAACACTAACTCGTGCCCTCACACGTACGCTAAACCTTAAGAATTGTCGTACCCTAAATTGTACCCTAATCCCTCTCCTTTCCTTAAACCTAACCCTAACCCCATCCCTAAACCTGACCCACTTCCGATGCCCTACCCTAACCAATGCCCTAATCTTAACCAGGACACAAACACTAACTCATGCCCTCAAACGTACGCTAACCCTTAAGCATTGTCGTACCCTATCCTGTACCCTAATCCCTCCCCATTCCCTAACCCTAACCCTAAGCGAAACCCTGAACGTGACCCTTTTCCGAGGCCTTACCCTCATCGGTGCCCTTGTCTTAACCAGTACACCAACACTAACTCGTGCCCTCACACTTACGCTAACCCTTAAGCATTGTCGTACCCTAACCTGTACCCTAATCCCTCTCCATTCCCTAACCCTAACCCTAACCCGAATCCTAACCCTGACCCTCACCCGAAGCCTTACCCTCACCCGTGCCCTAATCTTAACCAGGACACCAAGACTAACTCGTGCCTTCAAACGTACGCTAACACTAAACCGCAGCGATACCCTAACCTGTACCCTAATCCCTCTCCATACCCTAACCGTAACCCTAACCTGAAACCTAACCATGACACTCACCCGAAACTTTACCCTCACCCGTGTCCTAATTTTAACCAGTACATCAACACTAACCCATGCCCTCTAACGTACGCCAACCCTAATCCATTGCCGTACCCTAACCTGTACCCTAATCAATCCCCATTCCCTAACCCTAACCCTAACCCTAACCCTTAAAGTGACCCTCTTCCGAGGCCTTACCCTCACCCGTGCCCTAATCGTAAGCAGTACACTAACACTAACTAGTGACCTCACACGTACGCTAAACCTTAAGCGTTGTGGTACCCTAAACTGTGCCCTAATATCTCCCCATTCCCTAACACTAACCCTAACCCGAATTCTATCCCTGACCCTCACCCGAAACCATACCCTCACCCGTGCCCTAATCTTAACCAGGACACCAACACTAACTTGTGCCCTCACACGTACGCTAACCCTTAATCGTTTTCGTACCCTAAACTGTACCCTAATCCCTCCCCATTCCCTAACCTTAACCCTAACCCGAATCCTAACCCTGACCCTCACCTGAAGCCTTACCCTCACCCGTGCCCTAATCTTAACCAGGACACTAACACTAATACTTGCCCTCACACGAACGCTAACCCTTAAGCACTGTCGTACCCTAAGCTGTACCCTAATCCCTCTGCATTCCTTAACCCTAACCCTAACCCGAATCCTAACCCTGACCCTCACCCGAAGCCTTACCCTCACCCGTGCCCTAATCTTAACCAGGATACCCACACTAACTCGTGCCCTCACACGTACGCTAAACCTTAAACGTTGTCGTACCCTAAATTGTACCCTAATCCCTCCCCATTCCTTAACCCTAAACCTAACCCAATCCCTAAACCTGACCCACTTCCGATGCCCTACTCTAAGCAATGCCCTAATCTTAACCAGTACACAAACACTAACTCATGCCCTCAAACGTATGCTAACCCTTAAGCATTGTCGTACCCTATCCTGTACCCTAATCCCTCCCCATTCCCTAACCCTAACCCTAAGCGAAACCCAGAACGTGACCCTTTTCCGAGGCCTTACCCTCATCGGTGCCGTTGTCTTAACCAGTACACCAACACTAACTCGTGCCCTCTCACTTACGCTAACCCTTAAGCATTGTCGTACACTAACCTGTACCCTAATCGCTCTCCATTCCCTAACCCTAACCCTAACCCGAATCCCAACCCTGACCCTCACCCGAAGCCTTACCCTCACCCGTGCCCTAATCTTAACCAGGACACCAAGACTAACTCGTGCCCTCAAACGTACGCTAACACTAAACCGCAGCGGTACCCTAACCTGTACCCTAATCCCTCTCCATTCCCTAACCCTAACCCTAACCTGAAACCTAACCATGACACTCACCCGAAACTTTACCCTCACCCGTGTCCTAATTTTAACCAGTACATCAACACTAACCCATGCCCTCTAACGTACGCCAACCCTAAGCCATTGCCGTACCCTAACCCTAACCCTAATCAATCCCCATTCCCTAACCCTAACCCTAACCCTAACCGTTAACGTGACCCTCTTCCGAGGCCTTACCCTCACCCGTGCCCTAATCGTAAGCAGTACACTAACACTAACAAGTGACCTCACACGTACGCTAAACCTTAAGCGTTGTGGTACCCTAAACTGTGCCCTAATATCTCCCCATTCCCTAACCCTAACCCTAACCCGAATTCTATCAGTGAACCTCGCCCGAAACCTTACCCGCACCTGTGCCCTAATCTTAACCAGGACACCAACACTAACTAGTGCCCTCACACGTACGCTAACCCTTAATCGTTGTCATACCCTAAACTGTACCCTAATCCCTCCCCATTCCCTAACCCTAACCCTAACCCGAATCCTAACCCTGACCCTCACCTGAAGCCTTATCCTCACCCGTGCCCTAATCTTAACCAGGACACTAACACTAACCCTTGCCCTCACACGAACGCTAACCCTTAAGCACGGTCGTACCCTAAGCTGTACCCTAATCCCTCTGCATTCCTTAACCCTAACCCTAACCCGAATCCTAACCCTGACCCTCACCCGAAGCCTTACCCTCACCCGTGCCCTAATCTTAACCAGGACACCAACACTAACTCGTGCCCTCACACGTACGCTAAACCTTAAGCGTTGTTGTACCCTAAATTGTACCCTAATCCCTCCCCATTCCGTTACCCTAACCCTAACCCCATCCCTAAACCTGACCCTCTTCCGATGCCCTACCCTAACCAATGCCCTAATCTTAACCAGTACACAAACACTAACTCATGCCCTCAAACGTACGCTAATCCTTAAGCATTGTCGTACGCTATCCTGTACCCTAATCTCTCCCCATTCCCTAACCCTAACCCTAAGCGAAATCCTGAACGTGACCCTTTTCCGAGGCCTTACCCTCATCGCTGCCGTTGTCCTAACCAGTACACCAACACTAACTCGTGCCCTCACACTTACGCTAACCCTTAAGCATTGTCGTACCCTAACCTGTACCCTAATCCCTCTCCATTCCCTAACCCTAACCCTAACCCGAATCCTAACCCTGACCCTCACCCGAAGCCTTACCCTCACCCGTACCCTAATCTTAACCAGGACACCAAGACTAACTCGTGCCCTCAAACGTACGCTAACACTAAACCGCAGCGGTACCCTAACCTGTACCCTAATCCCTCTCCATTCCCTAACCCTAACCCTAACCTGAAACCTAACCATGACACTCACCCGAAACTTTACCCTCACCCATGTCCTAATTTTAACCAGTACATCAACACTAACCCATGCCCTCTAACGTACGCCAACCCTAAGCCATTGCCGTACCCTAACCCTTACCCTAATCAATCCCCATTCCCTAACCCTAACCCTAACCCTAACCCTTAACGTGACCCTCTTCCGAGGCCTTACCCTCACCCGTGCCCTAATCGTAAGCAGTACACTAACACTAACTAGTGACCTCACACGTACGCTAAACCTTAAGCGTTGTGGTACCCTAAACTGTGCCCTAATATCTCCCCATTTCCTAACCCTAACCCTAACCCGAATTCTATCCCTGAACCTCAACCGAAACCTTACCCTCACCCGTGCCCTAATCTTAACCAGGACACCAACACTAACTTGTGCCCTCACACGTACGCTAACCCTTAATCGTTGTCGCACCCTAAACTGTACCCTAATCCCTCCCCATTTCCTAACCCTAACCCTAACCCGAATCCTAACCCTGACCCTCACCTGAAGCCTTACCCTCACCCGTGCCCTAATCTTAACCAGGACACTAACACTAACCCTTGCCCTCACACGAACGCTAACCCTTAAGCACTGTCGTACCCTAAGCTGTACCCTAATCCCTCTGCATTCCTTAACCCTAACCCTAACCCGAATCCTAACCCTGACCCTCACCCGAAGCCTTACCCTCACCCGTGCCCTAATCTTAACAAGGACACCAACACTAACTCGTGCCCTCACACGTACGCTAAACCTTAAGAATTGTCATACCCTAAATTGTACCCTAAACCCTCCCCATTCCTTAACCCTAACCCTAACCCCATCCCTAAACCTGACCCACTTCCTATGCCCTACCCTAACCAATGCCCTAATCTTAACCAGTACACAAACACTAACTCATGCCCTCAAACGTACGCTAACCCTTAAGCATTGTCGTACCCTATCCTGTACCCTAATCCCTCCCCATTCCCTAACCCTAACCCTAAGCGAAACCCTGAACGTGACCCTTTTCCGAGGCCTTACCCTCATCGGTGCCATTGTCTTAACCAGTACACCAACACTAACTCGTGCCCTCACACTTACGCTAACCCTTAAGCATTGTCGTACCCTAACCTGTATCCTAATCCCTCTCCATTCCCTAACCCTAACCCTAACCCGAATCCTAACCCTGACCCTCACCCGAAGCCTTACCCTCACCCGTGCCCTAATCTTAACCAGGACACCAAGACTAACTCGTGCCCTCAAACGTACGCTAACACTAAACCGCAGCGGTACCCTAACCTGTACCCTAATCCCTCTCCATTCCCTAAACGTAACCCTAACCTGAAACCTAACCATGACACTCACCCGAAACTTTACCCTCACCCGTGCCCTAATCTTAACCAGGACACCAACACTAACTCGTGCCCTCACACGTACGCTAAACCTTAAGAATTGTCGTACCCTAAATTGTACCCTAATCCCTCTCCTTTCCTTAAACCTAACCCTAACCCAATCCCTAAACCTGACCCACTTCCGATGCCCTACCCTAACCAATGCCGTAATCTTAACCAGTACACAAACACTAACTCATGCCCTCAAACGTACGCTAACCCTTAAGCATTGTCGTACCCTATACTGTACCCTAATCCCTCCCCATTCCCTAACCCTAACCCTAAGCGAAACCCTGAACGTGACCCTTTTCCGAGGCCTTACCCTCATCGGTGCCATTGTCTTAACCAGTACACCAACACTAACTCGTGCCCTCACACTTACGCTAACCCTTAAGCATTGTCGTACCCTAACCTGTATCCTAATCCCTCTCCATTCCCTAACCCTAACCCTAACCCGAATTCTATCCCTGACACTCACCCGAAACCTTACCCGCACCTGTGCCCTAATCTTAACCAGGACACCAACACTAACTTGTGCCCTCACACGTACGCTAACCCTTAATCGTTGTCGTACCCTAAACTGTACCCTAATCCCTCTCCATTCCCTAACCCTAACCCTAACCCGAATCCTAACCCTGACGCTCACCTGAAGCCTTACCCTCACCCGTGCCCTAATCTTAACCAGGACACTAACAGTAACCCTTGCCCTCACACGAACGCTAACCCTTAAGCACTGTCGTACCCTAAGCTGTAGCCTAATCCCTCTGCATTCCTTAACCCTAACCCTAACCCGAATCCTAACCCTGACCCTCACCCGAAGCCTTACCCTCACCCGTGCCCTAATCTTAACCAGGACACCAACACTAACTCGTGCCCTCACACGTACGATAAACCTTAAGCGTTGTCGTACCCCAAAATTGTACCCTAATCCCTCCCCATTCCTTAACCCTAACCCTAACCCCATCCCTAAACCTGACCCACTTCCGATGCCCTACCCTAACCAATGCCCTAATCTTAACCAGTACACAAACACTAACTCATGCCCTCAAACGTACGCTAACCCTTAAGCATTGTCGTACCCTGTCCTGTACCCTAATCCCTCCCCATTCCCTAACCCTAACCCTAAGCGAAACCCTGAACGTGACCCTTTTCCGAGGCCTTACACTCATCGGTGCCCTTGTCTTAACCAGTACACCAACACTAACTCGTGCCCTCACACTTACGCTAACCCTTAAGCATAGTCGTACCCTAACCTGTACCCTAATCCCTCTCCATTCCCTAACCCTAACCCTAACCCGAATCCTAACCCTGACCCTCACCCGAAGCCTTACCCTCACCCGTGCCCTAATCTTAACCAGGACACCAAGACTAACTCGTGCCCTCAAACGTACGCTAACACTAAACCGCAGCGGTACCCTAACCTGTACCCTAATCCCTCTCCATTCCCTAACCCTAACCCTAACCTGAAACCTAACCATGACACTCACCCGAAACTTTACCCTCACCCGTGTCCTAATTTTAACCAGTACATCAACACTAACCCATGCCCTCTAACGTACGCCAACCCTAAGCCATTGCCGTACCCTAACCTGTACCCTAATCAATCCCCATTCCCTAACCCTAACCCTAACCCTAACCCTTAACGTGACCCTCTTCCGAGGCCTTACCCTCACCCGTGCCCTAATCGTAAGCAGTACACTAACACTAACTAGTGACCTCACACGTACGCTAAACCTTAAGCGTTGTGGTACCCTAAACTGTGCCCTAATATCTCCCCATTTCCTAACCCTAACCCTAACCCGAATTCTATCCCTGACCCTCGCCCGAAACCTTACCCTCACTCGTGCCCTAATCTTAACCAGGACACCAACACTAACTTGTGCCCTCACACGTACGCTAACCCTTAATCGTTGTCGTACCCTAAACTGTACCCTAAACCCTCCCCATTCCCTAACCCTAACCCTAACCCGAATCCTAACCCTGACCCTCACCTGAAGCCTTACCCTCACCCGTGCCTTAATCTTAACCAGGACACTAACACTAACCCATGCCCTCACACGAACGCTAACCCTTAAGCACTGTCGTACCCTAAGCTGTACCCTAATCCCTCTGCATTCCTTAACCCTAACCCTAACCCGAATCCTAACCCTGAACCTCACCCGAAGCCTTACCCTCACCCGTGCCCTAATCTTAACCAGGACACCAAGACTAACTCGTGCCCTCAAACGTACGCTAACACTAAACCGCAGCGGTACCCTAACCTGTACCCTAATCCCTCTCCATTCCCTAAACCTAACCCTAACCTGAAACCTAACCATGACACTCACCCGAAACTTTACCCTCACCCGTGCCCTAATCTTAACCAGGACACCAACACTAACTCGTGCCCTCACACGTACGCTAAACCTTAAGAATTGTCGTACCCTAAATTGTACCCTAATCCCTCTCCTTTCCTTAAACCTAACCCTAACCCCATCCCTAAACCTGACCCACTTCCGATGCCCTACCCTAACCAATGCCCTAATCTTAACCAGTACACAAACACTAACTCATGCCCTCAAACGTACGCTAACCCTTAAGCATTGTCGTACCCTATCCTGTACCCTAATCCCTCCCCATTCCCTAACCCTAACCCTAAGCGAAACCCTGAACGTGACCCTTTTCCGAGGCCTTACCCTCATCGGTGCCATTGTCTTAACCAGTACACCAACACTAACTCGTGCCCTCACACTTACGCTAACCCTTAAGCATTGTCGTACCCTAACCTGTATCCTAATCACTCTCCATTCCCTAACCCTAACCCTAACCCGAATTCTATCCCTGACCCTCACCCGAAACCTTACCCACACCTGTGTCCTAATCTTAACCAGGACACCAACACTAACTTGTGCCCTCACACGTACGCTAACCCTTAATCGTTGTCGTACCCTAAACTGTACCCTAATCCCTCCCCATTCACTAACCCTAACCCTAACCCGAATCCTAACCCTGACCCTCACCTGAAGCCTTACCCTCACCCGTGCCCTAATCTTAACCAGGACACTAACAGTAACCCTTGCCCTCACACGAACGCTAACACTTAAGCACTGTCGTACCCTAAGCTGTAGCCTAATCCCTCTGCATTCCTTAACCCTAACCCTAACCCGAATCCTAACCCTGACCCTCACCCGAAGCCTCACCCTCACCCGTGCCCTAATCTTAACCAGGACACCAACACTAACTCGTGCCCTCACACGTACGCTAAACCTTAAGCGTTGTCGTACCCTAAATTGTACCCTAATCCCTCCCCATTCCTTAACCCTAACCCTAACCCCATCCCTAAACCTGACCCACTTCCGATGCCCTACCCTAACCAATGCCCTAATCTTAACCAGTAAACAAACACTAACTCATGCCCTCAAACGTACGCTAACCCTTAAGCATTGTCGTACCCTGTCCTGTACCCTAATCCCTCCCCATTCCCTAACCCTAACCCTAAGCGAAACCCTGAACGTGACCCTTTTCCGAGGCCTTACCCTCATCGGTGCCCTTGTCTTAACCAGTACACCAACACTAACTCGTGCCCTCACACTTACGCTAACCCTTAAGCATAGTCGTACCCTAACCTGTACCCTAATCCCTCTCCATTCCCTAACCCTAACCCTAACCCGAATCCTAACCCTGACCCTCACCCGAAGCCTTACCCTCACCCGTGCCCTAATCTTAACCAGGACACCAAGACTAACTCGTGCCCTCAAACGTACGCTAACACTAAACCGCAGCGGTAACCTAACCTGTACCCTAATCCCTCTCCATTCCCTAACCCTAACCCTAACCTGAAACCTAACCATGACACTCACCCGAAACTTTACCCTCACCCGTGTCCTAATTTTAACCAGTACATCAACACTAACCCATGCCCTCTAACGTACGCCAACCCTAAGCCATTGCCGTACCCTAACCTGTACCCTAATCAATCCCCATTCCCTAACCTTAACCCTAACCCTAACCCTTAACGTGACCCTCTTCCGAGGCCTTACCCTCACCCGTGCCCTAATCGTAAGCAGTACACTAACACTAACTAGTGACCTCACACGTACGCTAAACCTTAAGCGTTGTGGTACCCTAAACTGTGCCGTAATATCTCCCCATTTCCTAACCCTAACCCTAACCCGAATTCTATCCCTGACCCTCGCCCGAAACCTTACCCTCACCCGTGCCCTAATCTTAACCAGGACACCAACACTAACTTGTGCCCTCACACGTACGCTAACCCTTAATCGTTGTCGTACCCTAAACTGTACCCTAATCCCTCCCCATTCCCTAACCCTAACCCTAAACCGAATCCTAACCCTGACCCTCACCTGAAGCCTTACCCTCACCCGTGCCCTAATCTTAACCAGGACACTAACACTAACCCTTGCCCTCACACGAACGCTAACCCTTAAGCACTGTCGTACCCTAAGCTGTACCCTAATCTCTCTGCATTCCTTAACCCTAACCCTAACACGAATCCTAACCCTGACCCTCATCCGAAGCCTTACCCTCACCCGTGCCCTAATCTTAACAAGGACACCAACACTAACTCGTGCCCTCACACGTACGCTAAACCTTAAGAATTGTCATACCCTAAATTGTACCCTAATCCCTCCCCATTCCTTAACCCTAACCCTAACCCCATCCCTAAACCTGACCCACTTCCGATGCCCTACCCTAACCAATGCCCTAATCTTAACCAGTACACAAACACTAACTCATGCCCTCAAACGTACGCTAACCCTTAAGCATTGTCGTACCCTATCCTGTACCCTAATCCCTCCCCATTCCCTAACCCTAAACCTAAGCGAAACCCTGAACGTGACCCTTTTCCGAGGCCTTACCCTCATCGGTGCCATTGTCTTAACCAGTACACCAACACTAACTCGTGCCCTCACACTTACGCTAACCC
This sequence comes from Inia geoffrensis, assembly GCA_036417435.1. NCBI lineage: Eukaryota > Metazoa > Chordata > Mammalia > Artiodactyla > Iniidae > Inia > Inia geoffrensis. The sequence goes on along the minus strand of CM070908.1, from coordinate 110,277,616 downwards.
TTAAGCATTGTCGTACCCTAACCTGTATCCTAATCCCTCTCCATTCCCTAACCCTAACCCTAACCCGAATCCTAACCCTGACCCTCACCCGAAGCCTTACCCACACCCGTGCCCTAATCTTAACCAGGACACCAAGACTAACTCGTGCCCTCAAACGTACGCTAACACTAAACCGCAGCGGTACCCTAACCTGTACCTTAATCCCTCTCGATTCCCTAAACCTAACCCTAACCTGAAACCTAACCATGACACTCACCCGAAACTTTACCCTCACCCGTGCCCTAATCTTAACCAGGACACCAACACTAACTCGTGCCCTTACACGTACGCTAAACCTTAAGAATTGTCGTACCCTAAATTGTACCCTAATCACTCCCCTTTCCTTAACCCTAACCCTAACCCCATCCCTAAACCTGACCCACTTCCGATGCCCTACCCTAACCAATGCCCTAATCTTAACCAGTACACAAACAGTAACTCATGCCCTCAAACGTACGCTAACCCTTAAGCATTGTCGTACCCTATCCTGTACCCTAATCCCTCCCCATTCCCTAACCCTAACCCTAAGCGAAACCCTGAACGTGACCCTTTTCCGAGGCCTTACCCTCATTGGTGCCATTGTCTTAACCAGTACACCAACACTAACTCGTGCCCTCACACTTACGCTAACCCTTAAGCATTGTCGTACCCTAACCTGTATCCTTATCCCTCTCCATTCCCTAACCCTAACCCTAACCCGAATCCTAACCCTGACCCTCACCCGAAGCCTTACCCTCACTCGTGCCCTAATCTTAACCAGGACACCAAGACTAACTCGTGCCCTCAAACGTACGCTAACACTAAACCGCAGCGGTACCCTAACCTGTACCCTAATCCCTCTCCATTCCCTAAACCTAACCCTAACCTGAAACCTAACCATGACACTCACCCGACACTTTACCCTCACCCGTGCCCTAATCTTAACCAGGACACCAACACTAACTCGTGCCCTCACACGTACGCTAAACCTTAAGAATTGTCGTACCCTAAATTGTACCCTAATCCCTCTCCTTTCCTTAAACCTAACCCTAACCCCATCCCTAAACCTGACCCACTTCCGATGCCCTACCCTAACCAATGCCCTAATCTTAACCAGTACACAAACACTAACTCATGCCCTCAAACGTACGCTAACCCTTAAGCATTGTCGTACCCTATCCTGTACCCTAATCCCTCCCCATTCCCTAACCCTAACCCTAAGCGAAACCCTGAACGTGACCCTTTTCCGAGGCCTTACCCTCATCGGTGCCATTGTCTTAACCAGTACACCAACACTAACTCGTGCCCTCACACTTACGCTAACCCTTAAGCATTGTCGTACCCTAACCTGTATCCTAATCCCTCTCCATTCCCTAACCCTAACCCTAACCCGAATTCTATCCCTGACCCCCACCCGAAACCTTACCCGCACCTGTGCCCTAATCTTAACCAGGACACCAACACTAACTTGTGCCCTCACACGTACGCTAACCCTTAATCGTTGTCGTACCCTAAACTGTACCCTAATATCTCCCCATTCCCTAACCCTAACCCTAACCCGAATCCTAACCCTGACCCTCACCTGAAGCCTTACCCTCACCCGTGCCCTAATCTTAACCAGGACACTAACACTAACCCTTGCCCTCACACGAACGCTAACCCTTAAGCACTGTCGTACCCTAAGCTGTACCCTAATCCCTCTGCATTCCTTAACCCTAACCCTAACCCGAATACTAACCCTGAACCTCACCCGAAGCCTTACCCTCACCCGTGCCCTAATCTTAACCAGGACACCAACACTAACTCGTGTCCTCACACGTACGCTAAACCTTAAGCGTTGTCGTACCCTAAATTGTACCCTAATCCCTCCCCATTCCTTAACCCTAACCCTAACCCCATCCCTAAACCTGACCCACTTCCGATGCCCTACCCTAACCAATGCCCTAATCTTAACCAGTACACAAACACTAACTCATGCCCTCAAACGTACGCTAACCCTTAAGCATTGTCGTACACTATCCTGTACCCTAATCCCTCCCCATTCCCTAACCCTTACCCTAAGCGAAACCCTGAACGTGACCCTTTTCCGAGGCCTTACCCTCATCGGTGCCCTTGTCTTAACCAGTACACCAACACTGACTTGTGCCCTCACACTTACGCTAACCCTTAAGCATTGTCGTACCCTAACCTGTACCCTCATCCCTCTCCATTCCCTAACCCTAACCCTAACCCGAATCCTAACCCTGACCCTCACCCGAAGCCTTACCCTCACCCGTGCCCTAATCTTAACCAGGACACCAAGACTAACTCGTGCCCTCACACGTACGCTAACACTAAACCGCAGCGGTACCCTAACCTGTACCCTAATCCCTCTCCATTCCCTAACCCTAACCCTAACCTGAAACCTAACCATGACACTCACCCGAAACTTTACCCTCACCCGTGTCCTAATTTTAACCAGTACATCAACACTAACCCATGCTCTCTAACGTACGCCAACCCTAAGACATTGCCGTACCCTAACCTGTACCCTAATCAATCCCCATTCCCTAACCTTAACCCTAACCCTAACCCTTAACGTGACCCTCTTCCGAGGCCTTACCCTCACCCGTGCCCTAATCGTAAGCAGTACACTAACACTAACTAGTGACCTCACACGTACGCTAAACCTTAAGCGTTGTGGTACCCTAAACTGTGCCCTAATATCTCCCCATTTCCTAACCCTAACCCTAACTCGAATTCTATCCCTGACCCTCACCCGAAACCTTACCCTCACCCGTGCCCTAATCTTAACCAGGACACCAACACTAACTTGTGCCCTCACACGTACGCTAACCCTTAATCGTTGTCGTACCCTAAACTGTACCCTAATCCCTCCCCATTCCCTAACCCTAACCCTAACCCGAATCCTAACCCTGACCCTCACCTGAAGCCTTACCCTCACCCGTGCCCTAATCTTAACCAGGACACTAACACTAACCCTTGCCCTCACACGAACGCTAACCCTTAAGCACTGTCGTACCCTAAGCTGTACCCTAATCCCTCTGCATTCCTTAACCCTAACCCTAACACGAATCCTAACCCTGACCCTCACCCGAAGCCTTACCCTCACCCGTGCCCTAATCTTAACAAGGACACCAACACTAACTCGTGCCCTCACACGTACGCTAAACCTTAAGAATTGTCATACCCTAAATTGTACCCTAATCCCTCCCTATTCCTTAACCCTCACCCTAACCCCATCCCTAAACCTGACCCACTTCCGATGCCCTACCCTAACCAATGCCCTAATCTTAACCAGTACACAAACACTAACACATGCCCTCAAACGTACGCTAACCCTTAAGCATTGTCGTACCCTATCCTCTACCCTAATCCCTCCCCATTCCCTAACCCTAACCCTAAGCGAAACCGTGAACGTGACCCTTTTCCGAGGCCTTACCCTCATCGGTGCCATTGTCTTAACCAGTACACCAACACTAACTCGTGCCCTCACACTTACGCTAACCCTTAAGCATTGTCGTACCCTAACCTGTATCCTAATCCCTCTCCATTCCCTAACCCTAACCCTAACCCGAATCCTAACCCTGACCCTCACCCGAAGCCTTACCCACACCCGTGCCCTAATCTTAACCAGGACACCAAGACTAACTCGTGCCCTCAAACGTACGCTAACACTAAACCGCAGCGGTACCCTAACCTGTACCCTAATCCCTCTCGATTCCCTAAACCTAACCCTAACCTGAAACCTAACCATGACACTCACCCGAAACTTTACCCTCACCCGTGCCCTAATCTTAACCAGGACACCAACACTAACTCGTGCCCTTACACGTACGCTAAACCTTAAGAATTGTCGTACCCTAAATTGTACCCTAATCACTCCCCTTTCCTTAACCCTAACCCTAACCCCATCCCTAAACCTGACCCACTTCCGATGCCCTACCCTAACCAATGCCCTAATCTTAACCAGTACACAAACAGTAACTCATGCCCTCAAACGTACGCTAACCCTTAAGCATTGTCGTACCCTATCCTGTACCCTAATCCCTCCCCATTCCCTAACCCTAACCCTAAGCGAAACCCTGAACGTGACCCTTTTCCGAGGCCTTACCCTCATTGGTGCCATTGTCTTAACCAGTACACCAACACTAACTCGTGCCCTCACACTTACGCTAACCCTTAAGCATTGTCGTACCCTAACCTGTATCCTTATCCCTCTCCATTCCCTAACCCTAACCCTAACCCGAATCCTAACCCTGACCCTCACCCGAAGCCTTACCCTCACTCGTGCCCTAATCTTAACCAGGACACCAAGACTAACTCGTGCCCTCAAACGTACGCTAACACTAAACCGCAGCGGTACCCTAACCTGTACCCTAATCCCTCTCCATTCCCTAAACCTAACCCTAACCTGAAACCTAACCATGACACTCACCCGACACTTTACCCTCACCCGTGCCCTAATCTTAACCAGGACACCAACACTAACTCGTGCCCTCACACGTACGCTAAACCTTAAGAATTGTCGTACCCTAAATTGTACCCTAATCCCTCTCCTTTCCTTAAACCTAACCCTAACCCCATCCCTAAACCTGACCCACTTCCGATGCCCTACCCTAACCAATGCCCTAATCTTAACCAGTAAACAAACACTAACTCATGCCCTCAAACGTACGCTAACCCTTAAGCATTGTCGTACCCTATCCTGTACCCTAATCCCTCCCCATTCCCTAACCCTAACCCTAAGCGAAACCCTGAACGTGACCCTTTTCCGAGGCCTTACCCTCATCGGTGCCATTGTCTTAACCAGTACACCAACACTAACTCGTGCCCTCACACTTACGCTAACCCTTAAGCATTGTCGTACCCTAACCTGTATCCTAATCCCTCTCCATTCCCTAACCCTAACCCTAACCCGAATTCTATCCCTGACCCCCACCCGAAACCTTACCCGCACCTGTGCCCTAATCTTAACCAGGACACCAACACTAACTTGTGCCCTCACACGTACGCTAACCCTTAATCGTTGTCGTACCCTAAACTGTACCCTAATATCTCCCCATTCCCTAACCCTAACCCTAACCCGAATCCTAACCCTGACCCTCACCTGAAGCCTTACCCTCACCCGTGCCCTAATCTTAACCAGGACACTAACACTAACCCTTGCCCTCACACGAACGCTAACCCTTAAGCACTGTCGTACCCTAAGCTGTACCCTAATCCCTCTGCATTCCTTAACCCTAACCCTAACCCGAATACTAACCCTGAACCTCACCCGAAGCCTTACCCTCACCCGTGCCCTAATCTTAACCAGGACACCAACACTAACTCGTGTCCTCACACGTACGCTAAACCTTAAGCGTTGTCGTACCCTAAATTGTACCCTAATCCCTCCCCATTCCTTAACCCTAACCCTAACCCCATCCCTAAACCTGACCCACTTCCGATGCCCTACCCTAACCAATGCCCTAATCTTAACCAGTACACAAACACTAACTCATGCCCTCAAACGTACGCTAACCCTTAAGCATTGTCGTACACTATCCTGTACCCTAATCCCTCCCCATTCCCTAACCCTTACCCTAAGCGAAACCCTGAACGTGACCCTTTTCCGAGGCCTTACCCTCATCGGTGCCCTTGTCTTAACCAGTACACCAACACTAACTTGTGCCCTCACACTTACGCTAACCCTTAAGCATTGTCGTACCCTAACCTGTACCCTCATCCCTCTCCATTCCCTAACCCTAACCCTAACCCGAATCCTAACCCTGACCCTCACCCGAAGCCTTACCCTCACCCGTGCCCTAATCTTAACCAGGACACCAAGACTAACTCGTGCCCTCACACGTACGCTAACACTAAACCGCAGCGGTACCCTAACCTGTACCCTAATCCCTCTCCATTCCCTAACCCTAACCCTAACCTGAAACCTAACCATGACACTCACCCGAAACTTTACCCTCACCCGTGTCCTAATTTTAACCAGTACATCAACACTAACCCATGCTCTCTAACGTACGCCAACCCTAAGACATTGCCGTACCCTAACCTGCACCCTAATCAATCCCCATTCCCTAACCTTAACCCTAACCCTAACCCTTAACGTGACCCTCTTCCGAGGCCTTACCCTCACCCGTGCCCTAATCGTAAGCAGTACACTAACACTAACTAGTGACCTCACACGTACGCTAAACCTTAAGCGTTGTGGTACCCTAAACTGTGCCCTAATATCTCCCCATTTCCTAACCCTAACCCTAACTCGAATTCTATCCCTGACCCTCACCCGAAACCTTACCCTCACCCGTGCCCTAATCTTAACCAGGACACCAACACTAACTTGTGCCCTCACACGTACGCTAACCCTTAATCGTTGTCGTACCCTAAACTGTACCCTAATCCCTCCCCATTCCCTAACCCTAACCCTAACCCGAATCCTAACCCTGACCCTCACCTGAAGCCTTACCCTCACCCGTGCCCTAATCTTAACCAGGACACTAACACTAACCCTTGCCCTCACACGAACGCTAACCCTTAAGCACTGTCGTACCCTAAGCTGTACCCTAATCCCTCTGCATTCCTTAACCCTAACCCTAACACGAATCCTAACCCTGACCCTCACCCGAAGCCTTACCCTCACCCGTGCCCTAATCTTAACAAGGACACCAACACTAACTCGTGCCCTCACACGTACGCTAAACCTTAAGAATTGTCATACCCTAAATTGTACCCTAATCCCTCCCTATTCCTTAACCCTCACCCTAACCCCATCCCTAAACCTGACCCACTTCCGATGCCCTACCCTAACCAATGCCCTAATCTTAACCAGTACACAAACACTAACACATGCCCTCAAACGTACGCTAACCCTTAAGCATTGTCGTACCCTATCCTCTACCCTAATCCCTCCCCATTCCCTAACCCTAACCCTAAGCGAAACCGTGAACGTGACCCTTTTCCGAGGCCTTACCCTCATCGGTGCCATTGTCTTAACCAGTACACCAACACTAACTCGTGCCCTCACACTTACGCTAACCCTTAAGCATTGTCGTACCCTAACCTGTATCCTAATCCCTCTCCATTCCCTAACCCTAACCCTAACCCGAATCCTAACCCTGACCCTCACCCGAAGCCTTACCCACACCCGTGCCCTAATCTTAACCAGGACACCAAGACTAACTCGTGCCCTCAAACGTACGCTAACACTAAACCGCAGCGGTACCCTAACCTGTACCCTAATCCCTCTCCATTCCCTAAACCTAACCCTAACCTGAAACCTAACCATGACACTCACCCGAAACTTTACCCTCACCCGTGCCCTAATCTTAACCAGGACACCAACACTAACTCGTGCCCTCACACGTACGCTAAACCTTAAGAATTGTCGTACCCTAAATTGTACCCTAATCACTCCCCTTTCCTTAACCCTAACCCTAACCCCATCCCTAAACCTGACCCACTTCCGATGCCCTACCCTAACCAATGCCCTAATCTTAACCAGTACACAAACACTAACTCATGCCCTCAAACGTACGCTAACCCTTAAGCATTGTCGTACCCTATCCTGTACCCTAATCCCTCCCCATTCCCTAACCCTAACCCTAAGCGAAACCCTGAACGTGACCCTTTTCCGAGGCCTTACCCTCATCGGTGCCATTGTCTTAACCAGTACACCAACACTAACTCGTGCCCTCACACTTACGCTAACCCTTAAGCATTGTCGTACCCTAACCTGTATCCTTATCCCTCTCCATTCCCTAACCCTAACCCTAACCCGAATCCTAACCCTGACCCTCACCCGAAGCCTTACCCTCACCCGTGCCCTAATCTTAACCAGGACACCAAGACTAACTCGTGCCCTCAAACGTACGCTAACACTAAACCGCAGCGGTACCCTAACCTGTACCCTAATCCCTCTCCATTCCCTAAACCTAACCCTAACCTGAAACCTAACCATGACACTCACCCGAAACTTTACCCTCACCCGTGCCCTAATCTTAACCAGGACACCAACACTAACTCGTGCCCTCACACGTACGCTAAACCTTAAGAATTGTCGTACCCTAAATTGTACCCTAATCCCTCTCCTTTCCTTAAACCTAACCCTAACCCCATCCCTAAACCTGACCCACTTCCGATGCCCTACCCTAACCAATGCCCTAATCTTAACCAGTACACAAACACTAACTCATGCCCTCAAACGTACGCTAACCCTTAAGCATTGTCGTACCCTATCCTGTACCCTAATCCCTCCCCATTCCCTAACCCTAACCCTAAGCGAAACCCTGAACGTGACCCTTTTCCGAGGCCTTACCCTCATCGGTGCCATTGTCTTAACCAGTACACCAACACTAACTCGTTCCCTCACACTTACGCTAACCCTTAAGCATTGTCGTACCCTAACCTGTATCCTAATCCCTCTCCATTCCCTAACCCTAACCCTAACCCGAATTCTATCCCTGACCCCCACCCGAAACCTTACCCGCACCTGTGCCCTAATCTTAACCAGGACACCAACACTAACTTGTGCCCTCACACGTACGCTAACCCTTAATCGTTGTCGTACCCTAAACTGTACCCTAATATCTCCCCATTCCCTAACCCTAACCCTATCCCGAATCCTAACCCTGACCCTCACCTGAAGCCTTACCCTCACCCGTGCCCTAATCTTAACCAGGACACTAACACTAACCCTTGCCCTCACACGAACGCTAACCCTTAAGCACTGTCGTACCCTAAGCTGTACCCTAATCCCTCTGCATTCCTTAACCCTAACCCTAACCCGAATCCTAACCCTGAACCTCACCCGAAGCCTTACCCTCACCCGTGCCCTAATCTTAACCAGGACACCAACACTAACTCGTGTCCTCACACGTACGCTAAACCTTAAGCGTTGTCGTACCCTAAATTGTACCCTAATCCCTCCCCATTCCTTAACCCTAACCCTAACCCCATCCCTAAACCTGACCCACTTCCGATGCCCTACCCTAACCAATGCCCTAATCTTAACCAGTACACAAACACTAACTCATGCCCTCAAACGTACGCTAACCCTTAAGCATTGTCGTACACTATCCTGTACCCTAATCCCTCCCCATTCCCTAACCCTTACCCTAAGCGAAACCCTGAACGTGACCCTTTTCCGAGGCCTTACCCTCATCGGTGCCCTTGTCTTAACCAGTACACCAACACTAACTCGTGCCCTCACACTTACGCTAACCCTTAAGCATTGTCGTACCCTAACCTGTACCCTCATCCCTCTCCATTCCCTAACCCTAACCCTAACCCGAATCCTAACCCTGACCCTCACCCGAAGCCTTACCCTCACCCGTGCCCTAATCTTAACCAGGACACCAAGACTAACTCGTGCCCTCACACGTACGCTAACACTAAACCGCAGCGGTACCCTAACCTGTACCCTAATCCCTCTCCATTCCCTAACCCTAACCCTAACCTGAAACCTAACCATGACCCTCACCCGAAACTTTACCCTCACCCGTGTCCTAATTTTAACCAGTACATCAACACTAACCCATGCTCTCTAACGTACGCCAACCCTAAGCCATTGCCGTACCCTAACCTGTACCCTAATCAATCCCCATTCCCTAACCTTAACCCTAACCCTAACCCTTAACGTGACCCTCTTCCGAGGCCTTACCCTCACCCGTGCCCTAATCGTAAGCAGTACACTAACACTAACTAGTGACCTCACACGTACGCTAAACCTTAAGCGTTGTGGTACCCTAAACTGTGCCCTAATATCTCCCCATTTCCTAACCCTAACCCTAACTCGAATTCTATCCCTGACCCTCACCCGAAACCTTACCCTCACCCGTGCCCTAATCTTAACCAGGACACCAACACTAACTTGTGCCCTCACACGTACGCTAACCCTTAATCGTTGTCGTACCCTAAACTGTACCCTAATCCCTCCCCATTCCCTAACCCTAACCCTAACCCGAATCCTAACCCTGACCCTCACCTGAAGCCTTACCCTCACCCGTGCCCTAATCTTAACCAGGACACTAACACTAACCCTTGCCCTCACACGAACGCTAACCCTTAAGCACTGTCGTACCCTAAGCTGTACCCTAATCCCTCTGCATTCCTTAACCCTAACCCTAACACGAATCCTAACCCTGACCCTCACCCGAAGCCTTACCCTCACCCGTGCCCTAATCTTAACAAGGACACCAACACTAACTCGTGCCCTCACACGTACGCTAAACCTTAAGAATTGTCATACCCTAAATTGTACCCTAATCCCTCCCTATTCCTTAACCCTCACCCTAACCCCATCCCTAAACCTGACCCACTTCCGATGCCCTACCCTAACCAATGCCCTAATCTTAACCAGTACACAAACAGTAACTCATGCCCTCAAACGTACGCTAACCCTTAAGCATTGTCGTACCCTATCCTGTACCCTAATCCCTCCCCATTCCCTAACCCTAACCCTAAGCGAAACCCTGAACGTGACCCTTTTCCGAGTTCTTACCCTCATCGGTGCCATTGTCTTAACCAGTACACCAACACTAACTCGTGCCCTCACACTTACGCTAACCCTTAAGCATTGTCGTACCCTAACCTGTATCCTTATCCCTCTCCATTCCCTAACCCTAACCCTAACCCGAATCCTAACCCTGACCCTCACCCGAAGCCTTACCCTCACCCGTGCCCTAATCTTAACCAGGACACCAAGACTAACTCGTGCCCTCAAACGTACGCTAACACTAAACCGCAGCGGTACCCTAACCTGTACCCTAATCCCTCTCCATTCCCTAAACCTAACCCTAACCTGAAACCTAACCATGACACTCACCCGAAACTTTACCCTCACCCGTGCCCTAATCTTAACCAGGACACCAACACTAACTCGTGCCCTCACACGTACGCTAAACCTTAAGAATTGTCGTACCCTAAATTGTACCCTAATCCCTCTCCTTTCCTTAAACCTAACCCTAACCCCATCCCTAAACCTGACCCACTTCCGATGCCCTACCCTAACCAATGCCCTAATCTTAACCAGTACACAAACACTAACTCATGCCCTCAAACGTACGCTAACCCTTAAGCATTGTCGTACCCTATCCTGTACCCTAATCCCTCCCCATTCCCTAACCCTAACCCTAAGCGAAACCCTGAACGTGACCCTTTTCCGAGGCCTTACCCTCATCGGTGCCATTGTCTTAACCAGTACACCAACACTAACTCGTGCCCTCACACTTACGCTAACCCTTAAGCATTGTCGTACCCTAACCTGTATCCTAATCCCTCTCCATTCCCTAACCCTAACCCTAACCCGAATTCTATCCCTGACCCCCACCCGAAACCTTACCCGCACCTGTGCCCTAATCTTAACCAGGACACCAACACTAACTTGTGCCCTCACACGTACGCTAACCCTTAATCGTTGTCGTACCCTAAACTGTACCCTAATATCTCCCCATTCCCTAACCCTAACCCTAACCCGAATCCTAACCCTGACCCTCACCTGAAGCCTTACCCTCACCCGTGCCCTAATCTTAACCAGGACACTAACACTAACCCTTGCCCTCACACGAACGCTAACCCTTAAGCACTGTCGTACCCTAAGCTGTACCCTAATCCCTCTGCATTCCTTAACCCTAACCCTAACCCGAATCCTAACCCTGAACCTCACCCGAAGCCTTACCCTCACCCGTGCCCTAATCTTAACCAGGACACCAACACTAACTCGTGTCCTCACACGTACGCTAAACCTTAAGCGTTGTCGTACCCTAAATTGTACCCTAATCCCTCCCCATTCCTTAACCCTAACCCTAACCCCATCCCTAAACCTGACCCACTTCCGATGCCCTACCCTAACCAATGCCCTAATCTTAACCAGTACACAAACACTAACTCATGCCCTCAAACGTACGCTAACCCTTAAGCATTGTCGTACACTATCCTGTACCCTAATCCCTCCCCATTCCCTAACCCTTACCCTAAGCGAAACCCTGAACGTGACCCTTTTCCGAGGCCTTACCCTCATCGGTGCCCTTGTCTTAACCAGTACACCAACACTAACTTGTGCCCTCACACTTACGCTAACCCTTAAGCATTGTCGTACCCTAACCTGTACCCTCATCCCTCTCCATTCCCTAACCCTAACCCTAACCCGAATCCTAACCCTGACCCTCACCCGAAGCCTTACCCTCACCCGTGCCCTAATCTTAACCAGGACACCAAGACTAACTCGTGCCCTCACACGTACGCTAACACTAAACCGCAGCGGTACCCTAACCTGTACCCTAATCCCTCTCCATTCCCTAACCCTAACCCTAACCTGAAACCTAACCATGACCCTCACCCGAAACTTTACCCTCACCCGTGTCCTAATTTTAACCAGTACATCAACACTAACCCATGCTCTCTAACGTACGCCAACCCTAAGCCATTGCCGTACCCTAACCTGTACCCTAATCAATCCCCATTCCCTAACCTTAACCCTAACCCTAACCCTTAACGTGACCCTCTTCCGAGGCCTTACCCTCACCCGTGCCCTAATCGTAAGCAGTACACTAACACTAACTAGTGACCTCACACGTACGCTAAACCTTAAGCGTTGTGGTACCCTAAACTGTGCCCTAATATCTCCCCATTTCCTAACCCTAACCCTAACTCGAATTCTATCCCTGACCCTCACCCGAAACTTTACCCTCACCCGTGCCCTAATCTTAACCAGGACACCAACACTAACTTGTGCCCTCACACGTACGCTAACCCTTAATCGTTGTCGTACCCTAAACTGTACCCTAATCCCTCCCCATTCCCTAACCCTAACCCTAACCCGAATCCTAACCCTGACCCTCACCTGAAGCCTTACCCTCACCCGTGCCCTAATCTTAACCAGGACACTAACACTAACCCTTGCCCTCACACGAACGCTAACCCTTAAGCACTGTCGTACCCTAAGCTGTACCCTAATCCCTCTGCATTCCTTAACCCTAACCCTAACACGAATCCTAACCCTGACCCTCACCCGAAGCCTTACCCTCACCCGTGCCCTAATCTTAACAAGGACACCAACACTAACTCGTGCCCTCACACGTACGCTAAACCTTAAGAATTGTCATACCCTAAATTGTACCCTAATCCCTCCCTATTCCTTAACCCTCACCCTAACCCCATCCCTAAACCTGACCCACTTCCGATGCCCTACCCTAACCAATGCCCTAATCTTAACCAGTACACAAACAGTAACTCATGCCCTCAAACGTACGCTAACCCTTAAGCATTGTCGTACCCTATCCTGTACCCTAATCCCTCCCCATTCCCTAACCCTAACCCTAAGCGAAACCCTGAACGTGACCCTTTTCCGAGTTCTTACCCTCATCGGTGCCATTGTCTTAACCAGTACACCAACACTAACTCGTGCCCTCACACTTACGCTAACCCTTAAGCATTGTCGTACCCTAACCTGTATCCTTATCCCTCTCCATTCCCTAACCCTAACCCTAACCCGAATCCTAACCCTGACCCTCACCCGAAGCCTTACCCTCACCCGTGCCCTAATCTTAACCAGGACACCAAGACTAACTCGTGCCCTCAAACGTACGCTAACACTAAACCGCAGCGGTACCCTAACCTGTACCCTAATCCCTCTCCATTCCCTAAACCTAACCCTAACCTGAAACCTAACCATGACACTCACCCGAAACTTTACCCTCACCCGTGCCCTAATCTTAACCAGGACACCAACACTAACTCGTGCCCTCACACGTACGCTAAACCTTAAGAATTGTCGTACCCTAAATTGTACCCTAATCCCTCTCCTTTCCTTAAACCTAACCCTAACCCCATCCCTAAACCTGACCCACTTCCGATGCCCTACCCTAACCAATGCCCTAATCTTAACCAGTACACAAACACTAACTCATGCCCTCAAACGTACGCTAACCCTTAAGCATTGTCGTACCCTATCCTGTACCCTAATCCCTCCCCATTCCCTAACCCTAACCCTAAGCGAAACCCTGAACGTGACCCTTTTCCGAGGCCTTACCCTCATCGGTGCCATTGTCTTAACCAGTACACCAACACTAACTCGTGCCCTCACACTTACGCTAACCCTTAAGCATTGTCGTACCCTAACCTGTATCCTAATCCCTCTCCATTCCCTAACCCTAACCCTAACCCGAATTCTATCCCTGACCCCCATCCGAAACCTTACCCGCACCTGTGCCCTAATCTTAACCAGGACACCAACACTAACTTGTGCCCTCACACGTACGCTAACCCTTAATCGTTGTCGTACCCTAAACTGTACCCTAATATCTCCCCATTCCCTAACCCTAAACCTAACCCGAATCCTAACCCTGACCCTCACCTGAAGCCTTACCCTCAGCCGTGCCCTAATCTTAACCAGGACACTAACACTAACCCTTGCCCTCACATGAACGCTAACCCTTAAGCACTGTCGTACCCTAAGCTGTACCCTAATCCCTCTGCATTACTTAACCCTAACCCTAACTCGAATCCTAACCCTGAACCTCACCCGAAGCCTTACCCTCACCCGTGCCCTAATCTTAACCAGGACACCAACACTAACTCGTGTCCTCACACGTACGCTAAACCTTAAGAATTGTCATACCCTAAATTGTACCCTAATCCCTCCCCATTCCTTAACCCTAACCCTAACCCCATCCCTAAACCTGACCCACTTCCGATGCCCTACCCTAACCAATGCCCTAATCTTAACCAGGACACAAACACTAACTCATGCCCTCAAACGTACACTAACCCTTATGCATTGTCGTACCCTATCCTGTACCCTAATCCTTCCCCATTCCCTAACCCTAACCCTAAGCGAAACCCTGAACGTGACCCTTTTCCGAGGCCTTACCCTCATCGGTGCCGTTGTCTTAACCAGTACACCAACACTAACTCGTGCCCTCACACTTACGCTAACCCTTAAGCATTCTCGTACCCTAACCTGTACCCTAATCCCTCTCCATTCCCTAACCCTAACCCTAACCCGAATCCTAACCCTGACCCTCACTCGAAGCCTTACCCTCACCCGTGCCCTAATCTTAACCAGGACACCAAGACTAACTTGTGCCCTCAAACGTACGCTAACACTAAACCGCAGCGGTACCCTAACCTGTACCCTAATCCCACTCCATTCCCTAACCCTAACCCTAATCTGAAACCTAACCATGACACTCACCCGAAACTTTACCCTCACCCGTGTCCTAATTTTAATCAGTACATCAACACTAACCCATGCCCTCTAACGTACGCCAACCCTAAGCCATTGCCGTACCCTAACCTGTACCCTAATCAATCCCCATTCCCTAACCCTAACCCTAACCCTAACCCTTAACGTGACCCTCTTCCGAGGCCTTACCCTCACCCGTGCCCTAATCGTAAGCAGTACACTAACACTAACTACTGACCTCACACGTACGCTAACCCTTAATCGTTGTCGTACCCTAAACTGTACCCTAATCCCTCCCCATTCCCTAACCCTAACCCGAATCCTAACCCTGACCCTCACCCGAAGCCTTACCCTCACCCGTGCCTTAATCTTAACCAGGACACAAAGACTAACTCGTGCCCTCAAACGTACGATAACACTAAACCGCAGCGGTACCCTAACCTGTACCCTAACCCTCTCCATTCCCTAAACCTAACCCTAACCGGAAACCTAACCATGACACTCACCCGAAACTTTACCCTCACCCGTGTCCTAATTTTAACAAGTACATCAACACTAACCCATGCCCTCTAACGTACGCCAACCCTAAGCCATTGCCGTACCCTAACCTGTACCCTAATCAATCCCCATTCCCTAACCCTAACCCTAACCCTAACCCTTAACGTGACCCTCTTCCGAGGCCTTACCCTCACCCGTGCCCTAATCGTAAGCAGTACACTAACACTAACTAGTGACCTCACACGTACGCTAAACCTTAAGCGTTGTTGTACCCTAAACTGTGCCCTAATATCTCCCCATTCCCTAACCCTAACCCTAACCCGAATTCTATCCCTGAACCTCACCCGAAACCTTACCCTCACCCGTGCCCTAATCTTAACCAGGACACCAACACTAACTTGTGCCCTCACACGTACGCTAACCCTTAATCGTTGTCGTACCCTAAACTGTACCCTAATCCCTCGCCATTCCCTAACCCTAACCCTCATCCGAATCCTAACCCTGACCCTCACCTGAAGCCTTACACTCACCCGTGCTCTAATCTTAACCAGGACACTAACACTAACCCTTGCCCTCACACGAACGCTAACCCTTAAGCACTGTCGTATCCTAAGCTGTACCCTAATCCCTCTGCATTCCTTAACCCTAACCCTAACCCGAATCCTAACCCTGACCCTCACCCGAAGCCTTACCCTCACCCGTGCCCTAATCTTAACCAGGACACCAACACTAACTCGTGCCATCACACGTACGCTAAACCTTAAGTGTTGTCGTACCCTAAATTGTACCCTAATACCTCCCCATTCCTTAACCCTAACCCTAACCCCATCCCTAAACCTGACCCACTTCTGATGCCCTACCCTAACCAATGCCCTAATCTTAACCAGGACACAAACACTAACTCATGCCCTCAAACGTACGCTAACCCTTAAGCATTGTCGTACCCTATCCTGTACCCTAATCCCTCCCCATTCCCTAACCCTAACCCTAAGCGAAACCCTGAACGTGACCCGTTTCCGAGGCCTTACCCTCATCGGTGCCGTTGTCTTAACCAGTACACCAACACTAACTCGTGCCCTCACACTTACGCTAACCCTTAAGCATTGTCGTACCCTAACCTGTACCCTAATCCCTCTCCATTCCCTAACCCCAACCCTAACCCGAATCCTAACCCTGACCCTCACCCGAAGCCTTACCCTCACCCGTGCCCTAATCTTAACCAGGACACCAAGACTAACTCGTGCCCTCAAACGTACGCTCACACTAAACCGCAGCGGTACCCTAACCTGTACCCTGATCCCTCTCCATTAACTAACCCTAACCCTAACCTGAAACCTAACCATGACACTCACCCGAAACTTTACCCTCACCCGTGTCCTAATTTTAACCAGTACATCAACACTAACCCATGCCCTCTAACGTACGCCAACCCTAAGCCATTGCCGTACCCTAACCTGTACCCTAATCAATCCCCATTCCCTAACCCTAACCCTAACCCTAACCCTTAACGTGACCCTCTTCCGAGACCTTACCCTCACCAGTGCCCTAATCGTAAGCAGTACACTAACACTAACTAGTGACCTCACATGTACGCTAAACCTTAAGCGTTGTGGTACCCTAAACTGTGCCCTAATATCTCCCCATTCCCTAACCCTAACCCTAACCCGAATTCTATCCCTGACCCTCACCCGAAACCTTACCCGCACCCGTGCCCTAATCTTAACCAGGAAACCAACACTAACTTGTGCCCTCACACGTACGCTAACCCTTAATCGTTGTCGTACCCTAAACTGTACCCTAATCCCTCCCCATTCCCTAACCCTAACCCTAACCCGAATCCTAACCCTGACCCTCACCTGAAGCCTTACCCTCACCCGTGCCCTAATCTTAACCAGGACACTAACACTAACCCTTGCCCTCACACGAACGCTAACCCTTAAGCACTGTCGTACCCTAAGCTGTATCCTAATCCCTCTGCATTCCTTAACCCTAACCCTAACCCGAATCCTAACCCTGACCCTCACACGAAGCCTAACCCTCACCCGTGCCCTAATCTTAACCAGGACACCAACACTAACTCGTGCCCTCACAGGTACGCTAAACCTTAAGCGTTGTCGTACCCTAAATTGTACCATAATCCCTCCCCATTCCTTAACCCTAACCCTAACCCCATCCCTAAACCTGACCCACGTCCGATGCCCTACCCTAACCAATGCCCTAATCTTAACCAGGACACAAACACTAACTCATGCCCTCAAACGTACGCTAACCCTTATGCATTGTCGTACCCTATCCTGTACCCTAATCCCTCCCCATTCCCTAACCCTAACCCTAAGCGAAACCCTGAACGTGACCCTTTTCCGAGGCCTTACCCTCATCGGTGCCGTTGTCTTAACCAGTACACCAACACTAACTCGTGCCCTCACACTTACGCTAACCCTTAAGCATTCTCGTACCCTAACCTGTACCCTAATCCCTCTCCATTCCCTAACCCTAACCCTAACCCGAATCCTAACCCTGACCCTCACCCGAAGCCTTACCCTCACCCGTGCCCTAATCTTAACCAGGACACCAAGACTAACTCGTGCCCTCAAACGTACGCTAACACTAAACCGCAGCGGTACCCTAACCTGTACCCTAATCCCACTCCATTCCCTAACCCTAACCCTAACCTGAAACCTAACCATGACACTCACCCGAAACTTTACCCTCACCCGTGTCCTAATTTTAACCAGTACATCAACACTAACCCATGCCCTCTAACGTACGCCAACCCTAAGCCATTGCCGTACCCTAACCTGTACCCTAATAAATCCCCATTCCCTAACCCTAACCCTAACCCTATCCCTTAACGTGACCCTCTTCCGAGGCCTTACCCTCACCCGTGCCCTAATCGTAAGCAGTACACTAACACTAACTAGTGACCTCACACGTACGCTAAACCTTAAGCGTTGTGGTACCCTAAACTGTGCCCTAATATCTCCCCATTCCCTAACCCTAACCCTAACCCGAATTCTATCCCTGACCCTCACCCGAAAGCTTACCCTCACCCGTGCCCTAATCTTAACCAGGACACCAACACTAACTTGGGCCCTCACACGTACGCTAACCCTTAATCGTTGTCGTACCCTAAACTGTACCCTAATCCCTCCCCATTCCCTAACCCTAACCCTAACCCGAATCCTAACCCTGACCCTCACCTGAAGCCTTACCCTCACCCGTGCCCTAATCTTAACCAGGACACTAACACTAACCCTTGCTCTCACACGAACGCTAACCCTTAAGCACTGTCGTACCCTAAGCTGTACCCTAATCCCTCTCCATTCCCTAACCCTAACCCTAACCCGAATCCTAACCCTGACCCTCACCCGAAGGCTTACCCTCACCCGTGCCCTAATCTTAACCAGGACACCAAGACTAACTCGTGCCCTCAAACGTACGCTAACACTAAACCGCAGCGGTACCCTAACCTGTACCCTAATCCCTCACCATTCCCTAAACCAAACCCTAACCTGAAACCTAACCATGACACTCACCCGAAACTTTACCCTCACCCGTGCCCTAATCTTAACCAGGACACCAACACTAACTCGTGCCCTCACACGTACGCTAAACCTTAAGAATTGTCGTACCCTAAATTGTACCCTAATCCCTCCCCTTTCCTTAACCCTAACCCTAACCCCATCCCTAAACCTGACCCACTTCCGATGCCCTACCCTAACCAATGCCCTAATCTTAACCAGTACACAAACACTAACTCATGCCCTCAAACGTACGCTAACCCTTAAGCTTTGTCGTACCCTATCCTGTACCCTAATCCCTCCCCATTCCCTAACCCTAACCCTAAGCGAAACCCTGAACGTGACCCTTTTCCGAGGCCTTACCCTCATCGGTGCCGTTGTCTTAACCAGTACACCAACACTAACTCGTTCCCTCACACTTACGCTAACCCTTAAGCATTGTCGTACCCTAACCTGTACCCTAATCCCTCTGCATTCCTTAACCCTAACCCTAACCCGAATCCTAACCCTGACCCTCACCCGAAGCCTTACCCTCACCCGTGCCCTAATCTTAACCAGGACACCAACACTAACTCGTGCCCTCACACGTACGCTAAACCTTAAGCGTTGTCGTACCCTAAACTGTACCCTAATCCCTCCCCATTCCCTAACCCTAACCCTAACCCGAATCCTAACCCTGACCCTCACCCGAAGCCTTACCCTCACCCGTGCCCTAATCTTAACCAGGACACCAACACTAACTCGTGCCCTCACACGTACGCTAAACCTTACGCGTTGTCGTACCCTAAATTGTACCCTAATCCCTCCCCATTCCTTAACCCTAACCCTAACCCCAAACCTAAACCTGACCCACTTCCGATGCCCTACCCTAACCAATGCCCTAATCTTAACCAGGACACAAAGACTAACTCATGCCCTCAAACGTACGCTAACCCTTAAGCTTTGTCGTACCCTATCCTGTACCCTAATCCCTCCCCATTCCCTAACCCTAACCCTAAGCGAAACCCTGAACGTTACCCTTTTCCGTGGCCTTACCCTCATCGGTGCCGTTGTCTTAACCAGTACACCAACACTAACTCGTGCCCTCACACTTACGCTAACCCTTAAGCATTGTCGTACCCTAACCTGTACCCTAATCCCTCTCCATTCCCTAACCCTAACCCTAACCCGAATCCTAACCCTGACCCTCACCCGAAGCTTTACCCTCACCGGTGCCCTAATCTTAACCAGGATACCAAGACTAACTCGTGCCCTCAAACGTACGCTAACACTAAACCGCAGTGGTACCCTAACCTGTACCCTAATCCCTCTCCATTCCCTAACCCTAAACCTAACCTGAAACCTAACCATGACACTCACCCGAAACTTTACCCTCACCCGTGTCCTAATTTTAACCAGTACATCAACACTAACCCATGCCCTCTAACGTACGCCAACCCTAAGCCTTTGCCGTACCCTAACCTGTACCCTAATCAATCCCCATTCCCTAACCCTAACCCTAACCCTAACCCTCAACGTGACCCTCTTCCGAGGCCTTACCCTCACCCGTGCCCTAATCGTAAGCAGTACACTAACACTAACTAGTGACCTCACACGTACCCTAAACCTTAAGCGTTGTGGTACCCTAAACTGTGCCCTAATATCTCCCCATTCCCTAACCCTAACCCTAACCCGAATTCTATCCCTGACCCTCACCCGAAACCTTACCCGCACCCGTTTCCTAATCTTAACCAGGACACCAACACTAACTTGTGCCCTCACACGTAAGCTAACCCTTGATCGTTGTCGTACCCTAAACTGTACCCTAATCCCTCCCCATTCCCTAACCCTAACCCTAACCCGAATCCTAAACCTGACCCTCACCTGAAGCCTTACCCTCACCCGTGCCCTAATCTTAACCAGGACACTAACACTAACCCTTGCCCTCACACGAACGCTAACCCTTAAGCACTGTCGTACCCTAAGCTGTACCCTAATCCCTCTGCATTCCTTAACCCTAACCCTAACCCGAATCCTAACCCTGACCCTCACCCGAAGCCTTAACCTCACCCGTGCCCTAATCTTAACCAGGACACCAACACTAACTCGTGCCCTCACACGTACGCTAAACCTTAAGCGTTGTCGTACCCTAAATTGTACCCTAATCCCTCCCCATTACCTAACCCTAACCCTAACCCGAATCCTAACCCTGACCCTCACCCGAAGCCTTACCCTCACCCGTGCCCTAATCTTAACCAGGACACTAACACTAACCATTGCCCTCACACGAACGCTAACCCTTAAGCACTGTCGTACCCTAAGCTGTACCCTAATCCCTCTGCATTCCTTAACCCTAACCCTAACCCGAATCCTAACCCTGACCCTCACCCGAAGCCTTACCCTCACCCGTGCCCTAATCTTAACCAGGACACCAACACTAACTCGTGCCCTCACACGTACGCTAAACCTTAAGCGTTGTCGTACCCTAAATTGTACCCTAATCCCTCCCCATTCCCTAACCCTAACCCTAACCCCATCCCTAAACCTGACCCACTTCCGATGCCCTACCCTAACCAATGCCCTAATCTTAACCAGTACACAAACACTAACTCATGCCCTCAAACGTACGCTAACCCTTAAGCATTGTCGTACCCTATCCTGTACCCTAATCCCTCCCCGTTCCCTAACCCTAACCCTAAGCGAAACCCTGAACGTGACCCTTTTCCGAGGCCTTACCCTCATCGGTGCCTTTGTCTTAACCAGTACACCAACACTAACTGGTGCCCTCACACTTACGCTAACCCTTAAGCATTGTCTTACCCTATACTGTACCCTAATCCCTCCCCATTCCCTAACCCTAACCCTAAGCGAAACCCTGAACGTGACCCTTTTCCGAGGCCTTACCCTCATCGGTGCCGTTGTCTTAACCAGTACACCAACACTAACTCGTGCCCTCACACTTACGCTAACCCTTAAGCATTGTCGTACCCTAACCTGTACCCTAATCCCTCTCCATTCCCTAACCCTAACCCTAAACGGAATCCTAACCCTGACCCTCACCCGAAGCTTTACCCTCACCCGTGCCCTAATCTTATCCAGGACACCAAGACTAATCGTGCCCTCAAACGTACGCTAACACTAAACCGCAGCGGTACCCTTACCTGTACCCTAATCCCTCTCCATTCCCTAACCCTAACCCTAGCCTGAAACCTAACCATGACACTCACCCGAAACTTTACCCTCACCCGTGTCCTAATTTTAACCAGTACATCAACACTAACCCATGCCCTCTAACGTACGCCAACCCTAAGCCATTGCCATACCCTAACCTGTACCCTAATCAATCCCCATTCCCTAACCCTAACCCTAACCCTAACCCTTAACGTGACCCTCTTCCGAGGCCTTACCCTCACCTGTGCCCTAATCGTATGCAGTACACTAACACTAACTAGTGACCTCACACGTACGCTAAAAATTAAGCGTTGTGGTACCCAAAACTGTGCCCTAATATCTCCCCATTCCCTAACCCTAACCCTAACCCGAATTCTATCCATGACCCTCACCCGAAACCTTACCCTCACCCTTGCCCTAATCTTAACCAGGACACCAACACTATCTTGTGCCCTCACACGTACGCTAACCCTTAATCGTTGTCGTACCCTAAACTGTACCCTAATCCCTCCCCATTCCCTAACCCTAACCCTAACCCGAATCCTAACCCTGACCCTCACCTGAAGCCTTACCCTCACCCGTGCCCTAATCTTAACCAGGACACTAACACTAACCCTTGCCCTCACACGAACGCTAACCCTTAAGCACTGTCGTACCCTAAGCTGTACCCTAATCCCTCTGCATTCCTTAACCCTAACCCTTACCCGAATCCTAACCCTGACCCTCACCCGAAGCCTTACCCTCACCCGTGCCCTAATCTTAACCAGGACACCAACACTAACTCGTGCCCTCACACGTACGCTAAACCTTAAGCGTTGTCGTACCCTAAATTGTACCCTAATCCCTACCCATTCCCTAACCCTAACCCTAACCCCATCCCTAAACCTGACCCACTTCCGATGCCCTACCCTAACCAATGCCCTAATCTTAACCAGTACACAAACACTAACTCATGCCCGCAAACGTACGCTAACCCTTAAGCATTGTCGTACCCTATCCTGTACCCTAATCCCTCCCCATTCCCTAACCCTAACCCTAAGCGAAACCCTGAACGTGACCCTTTTCCGAGGCCTTACCCTCATCGGTGCCGTTGTCTTAACCAGTACACCAACACTAACTCGTGCCCTCACACTTACGCTAACCCTAAGCATTGTCGTACCCTAACATGTACCCTAATCCCTCTCCATTCCCTAACCCTAACCCTAACCCGAATCCTAACCCTGACCCTCACCGGAAGCCTTACCCTCACCCGTGCCCTAATCTTAACCAGGACACCAAGACTAACTCGTGCCCTCAAACGTACACTAACACTAAACCGCAGCGGTACCCTAACCTGTACCCTAATCCCTCTCCATTCCCTAACCCTAACCCTAACCTGAAACCTAACCATGACACTCACCCGAAACTTTACCCTCACCCGTGTCCTAATTTTAACCGGTACATCAACACTAACTCATGCCCTCTAACGTACGCCAACCCTAAGCCATTGCCGTACCCTAACCTGCACCCTAATCAATCCCCATTCCCTAACCTTAACCCTAACCCTAACCCTTAACGTGACCCTCTTCCGAGGCCTTACCCTCACCCGTGCCCTAATCGTAAGCAGTACACTAACACTAACTAGTGACCTCACACGTACGCTAAACCTTAAGCGTTGTGGTACCCTAAACTGTGCCCTAATATCTCCCCATTTCCTAACCCTAACCCTAACTCGAATTCTATCCCTGACCCTCACCCGAAACCTTACCCTCACCCGTGCCCTAATCTTAACCAGGACACCAACACTAACTCGTGCCCTCACACGTACGCTAAACCTTAAGAATTGTCGTACCCTAAATTGTACCCTAATCACTCCCCTTTCCTTAACCCTAACCCTAACCCCATCCCTAAACCTGACCCACTTCCGATGCCCTACCCTAACCAATGCCCTAATCTTAACCAGTACACAAACACTAACTCATGCCCTCAAACGTACGCTAACCCTTAAGCATTGTCGTACCCTATCCTGTACCCTAATCCCTCCCCATTCCCTAACCCTAACCCTAAGCGAAACCCTGAACGTGACCCTTTTCCGAGGCCTTACCCTCATTGGTGCCATTGTCTTAACCAGTACACCAACACTAACTCGTGCCCTCACACTTACGCTAACCCTTAAGCATTGTCGTACCCTAACCTGTATCCTTATCCCTCTCCATTCCCTAACCCTAACCCTAACCCGAATCCTAACCCTGACCCTCACCCGAAGCCTTACCCTCACCCGTGCCCTAATCTTAACCAGGACACCAAGACTAACTCGTGCCCTCAAACGTACGCTAACACTAAACCGCAGCGGTACCCTAACCTGTACCCTAATCCCTCTCCATTCCCTAAACCTAACCCTAACCTGAAACCTAACCATGACACTCACCCGAAACTTTACCCTCACCCGTGCCCTAATCTTAACCAGGACACCAACACTAACTCGTGCCCTCACACGTACGCTAAACCTTAAGAATTGTCGTACCCTAAATTGTACCCTAATCCCTCTCCTTTCCTTAAACCTAACCCTAACCCCATCCCTAAACCTGACCCACTTCCGATGCCCTACCCTAACCAATGCCCTAATCTTAACCAGTACACAAACACTAACTCATGCCCTCAAACGTACGCTAACCCTTAAGCATTGTCGTACCCTATCCTGTACCCTAATCCCTCCCCATTCCCTAACCCTAACCCTAAGCGAAACCCTGAACGTGACCCTTTTCCGAGGCCTTACCCTCATCGGTGCCATTGTCTTAACCAGTACACCAACACTAACTCGTTCCCTCACACTTACGCTAACCCTTAAGCATTGTCGTACCCTAACCTGTATCCTAATCCCTCTCCATTCCCTAACCCTAACCCTAACCCGAATTCTATCCCTGACCCCCACCCGAAACCTTACCCGCACCTGTGCCCTAATCTTAACCAGGACACCAACACTAACTTGTGCCCTCACACGTACGCTAACCCTTAATCGTTGTCGTACCCTAAACTGTACCCTAATATCTCCCCATTCCCTAACCCTAACCCTAACCCGAATCCTAACCCTGACCCTCACCTGAAGCCTTACCCTCACCCGTGCCCTAATCTTAACCAGGACACTAACACTAACCCTTGCCCTCACACGAACGCTAACCCTTAAGCACTGTCGTACCCTAAGCTGTACCCTAATCCCTCTGCATTCCTTAACCCTAACCCTAACCCGAATCCTAACCCTGAACCTCACCCGAAGCCTTACCCTCACCCGTGCCCTAATCTTAACCAGGACACCAACACTAACTCGTGTCCTCACACGTACGCTAAACCTTAAGCGTTGTCGTACCCTAAATTGTACCCTAATCCCTCCCCATTCCTTAACCCTAACCCTAACCCCATCCCTAAACCTGACCCACTTCCGATGCCCTACCCTAACCAATGCCCTAATCTTAACCAGTACACAAACACTAACTCATGCCCTCAAACGTACGCTAACCCTTAAGCATTGTCGTACACTATCCTGTACCCTAATCCCTCCCCATTCCCTAACCCTTACCCTAAGCGAAACCCTGAACGTGACCCTTTTCCGAGGCCTTACCCTCATCGGTGCCCTTGTCTTAACCAGTACACCAACACTAACTTGTGCCCTCACACTTACGCTAACCCTTAAGCATTGTCGTACCCTAACCTGTACCCTCATCCCTCTCCATTCCCTAACCCTAACCCTAACCCGAATCCTAACCCTGACCCTCACCCGAAGCCTTACCCTCACCCGTGCCCTAATCTTAACCAGGACACCAAGACTAACTCGTGCCCTCACACGTACGCTAACACTAAACCGCAGCGGTACCCTAACCTGTACCCTAATCCCTCTCCATTCCCTAACCCTAACCCTAACCTGAAACCTAACCATGACCCTCACCCGAAACTTTACCCTCACCCGTGTCCTAATTTTAACCAGTACATCAACACTAACCCATGCTCTCTAACGTACGCCAACCCTAAGCCATTGCCGTACCCTAACCTGTACCCTAATCAATCCCCATTCCCTAACCTTAACACTAACCCTAACCCTTAACGTGACCCTCTTCCGAGGCCTTACCCTCACCCGTGCCCTAATCGTAAGCAGTACACTAACACTAACTAGTGACCTCACACGTACGCTAAACCTTAAGCGTTGTGGTACCCTAAACTGTGCCCTAATATCTCCCCATTTCCTAACCCTAACCCTAACTCGAATTCTATCCCTGACCCTCACCCGAAACCTTACCCTCACCCGTGCCCTAATCTTAACCAGGACACCAACACTAACTTGTGCCCTCACACGTACGCTAACCCTTAATCGTTGTCGTACCCTAAACTGTACCCTAATCCCTCCCCATTCCCTAACCCTAACCCTAACCCGAATCCTAACCCTGACCCTCACCTGAAGCCTTACCCTCACCCGTGCCCTAATCTTAACCAGGACACTAACACTAACCCTTGCCCTCACACGAACGCTAACCCTTAAGCACTGTCGTACCCTAAGCTGTACCCTAATCCCTCTGCATTCCTTAACCCTAACCCTAACACGAATCCTAACCCTGACCCTCACCCGAAGCCTTACCCTCACCCGTGCCCTAATCTTAACAAGGACACCAACACTAACTCGTGCCCTCACACGTACGCTAAACCTTAAGAATTGTCATACCCTAAATTGTACCCTAATCCCTCCCTATTCCTTAACCCTCACCCTAACCCCATCCCTAAACCTGACCCACTTCCGATGCCCTACCCTAACCAATGCCCTAATCTTAACCAGTACACAAACAGTAACTCATGCCCTCAAACGTACGCTAACCCTTAAGCATTGTCGTACCCTATCCTGTACCCTAATCCCTCCCCATTCCCTAACCCTAACCCTAAGCGAAACCCTGAACGTGACCCTTTTCCGAGTTCTTACCCTCATCGGTGCCATTGTCTTAACCAGTACACCAACACTAACTCGTGCCCTCACACTTACGCTAACCCTTAAGCATTGTCGTACCCTAACCTGTATCCTTATCCCTCTCCATTCCCTAACCCTAACCCTAACCCGAATCCTAACCCTGACCCTCACCCGAAGCCTTACCCTCACCCGTGCCCTAATCTTAACCAGGACACCAAGACTAACTCGTGCCCTCAAACGTACGCTAACACTAAACCGCAGCGGTACCCTAACCTGTACCCTAATCCCTCTCCATTCCCTAAACCTAACCCTAACCTGAAACCTAACCATGACACTCACCCGAAACTTTACCCTCACCCGTGCCCTAATCTTAACCAGGACACCAACACTAACTCGTGCCCTCACACGTACGCTAAACCTTAAGAATTGTCGTACCCTAAATTGTACCCTAATCCCTCTCCTTTCCTTAAACCTAACCCTAACCCCATCCCTAAACCTGACCCACTTCCGATGCCCTACCCTAACCAATGCCCTAATCTTAACCAGTACACAAACACTAACTCATGCCCTCAAACGTACGCTAACCCTTAAGCATTGTCGTACCCTATCCTGTACCCTAATCCCTCCCCATTCCCTAACCCTAACCCTAAGCGAAACCCTGAACGTGACCCTTTTCCGAGGCCTTACCCTCATCGGTGCCATTGTCTTAACCAGTACACCAACACTAACTCGTGCCCTCACACTTACGCTAACCCTTAAGCATTGTCGTACCCTAACCTGTATCCTAATCCCTCTCCATTCCCTAACCCTAACCCTAACCCGAATTCTATCCCTGACCCCCACCCGAAACCTTACCCGCACCTGTGCCCTAATCTTAACCAGGACACCAACACTAACTTGTGCCCTCACACGTACGCTAACCCTTAATCGTTGTCGTACCCTAAACTGTACCCTAATATCTCCCCATTCCCTAACCCTAACCCTAACCCGAATCCTAACCCTGACCCTCACCTGAAGCCTTACCCTCACCCGTGCCCTAATCTTAACCAGGACACTAACACTAACCCTTGCCCTCACACGAACGCTAACCCTTAAGCACTGTCGTACCCTAAGCTGTACCCTAATCCCTCTGCATTCCTTAACCCTAACCCTAACCCGAATCCTAACCCTGAACCTCACCCGAAGCCTTACCCTCACCCGTGCCCTAATCTTAACCAGGACACCAACACTAACTCGTGTCCTCACACGTACGCTAAACCTTAAGCGTTGTCGTACCCTAAATTGTACCCTAATCCCTCCCCATTCCTTAACCCTAACCCTAACCCCATCCCTAAACCTGACCCACTTCCGATGCCCTACCCTAACCAATGCCCTAATCTTAACCAGTACACAAACACTAACTCATGCCCTCAAACGTACGCTAACCCTTAAGCATTGTCGTACACTATCCTGTACCCTAATCCCTCCCCATTCCCTAACCCTTACCCTAAGCGAAACCCTGAACGTGACCCTTTTCCGAGGCCTTACCCTCATCGGTGCCCTTGTCTTAACCAGTACACCAACACTAACTTGTGCCCTCACACTTACGCTAACCCTTAAGCATTGTCGTACCCTAACCTGTACCCTCATCCCTCTCCATTCCCTAACCCTAACCCTAACCCGAATCCTAACCCTGACCCTCACCCGAAGCCTTACCCTCACCCGTGCCCTAATCTTAACCAGGACACCAAGACTAACTCGTGCCCTCACACGTACGCTAACACTAAACCGCAGCGGTACCCTAACCTGTACCCTAATCCCTCTCCATTCCCTAACCCTAACCCTAACCTGAAACCTAACCATGACCCTCACCCGAAACTTTACCCTCACCCGTGTCCTAATTTTAACCAGTACATCAACACTAACCCATGCTCTCTAACGTACGCCAACCCTAAGCCATTGCCGTACCCTAACCTGTACCCTAATCAATCCCCATTCCCTAACCTTAACCCTAACCCTAACCCTTAACGTGACCCTCTTCCGAGGCCTTACCCTCACCCGTGCCCTAATCGTAAGCAGTACACTAACACTAACTAGTGACCTCACACGTACGCTAAACCTTAAGCGTTGTGGTACCCTAAACTGTGCCCTAATATCTCCCCATTTCCTAACCCTAACCCTAACTCGAATTCTATCCCTGACCCTCACCCGAAACTTTACCCTCACCCGTGCCCTAATCTTAACCAGGACACCAACACTAACTTGTGCCCTCACACGTACGCTAACCCTTAATCGTTGTCGTACCCTAAACTGTACCCTAATCCCTCCCCATTCCCTAACCCTAACCCTAACCCGAATCCTAACCCTGACCCTCACCTGAAGCCTTACCCTCACCCGTGCCCTAATCTTAACCAGGACACTAACACTAACCCTTGCCCTCACACGAACGCTAACCCTTAAGCACTGTCGTACCCTAAGCTGTACCCTAATCCCTCTGCATTCCTTAACCCTAACCCTAACACGAATCCTAACCCTGACCCTCACCCGAAGCCTTACCCTCACCCGTGCCCTAATCTTAACAAGGACACCAACACTAACTCGTGCCCTCACACGTACGCTAAACCTTAAGAATTGTCATACCCTAAATTGTACCCTAATCCCTCCCTATTCCTTAACCCTCACCCTAACCCCATCCCTAAACCTGACCCACTTCCGATGCCCTACCCTAACCAATGCCCTAATCTTAACCAGTACACAAACAGTAACTCATGCCCTCAAACGTACGCTAACCCTTAAGCATTGTCGTACCCTATCCTGTACCCTAATCCCTCCCCATTCCCTAACCCTAACCCTAAGCGAAACCCTGAACGTGACCCTTTTCCGAGTTCTTACCCTCATCGGTGCCATTGTCTTAACCAGTACACCAACACTAACTCGTGCCCTCACACTTACGCTAACCCTTAAGCATTGTCGTACCCTAACCTGTATCCTTATCCCTCTCCATTCCCTACCCCTAACCCTAACCCGAATCCTAACCCTGACCCTCACCCGAAGCCTTACCCTCACCCGTGCCCTAATCTTAACCAGGACACCAAGACTAACTCGTGCCCTCAAACGTACGCTAACACTAAACCGCAGCGGTACCCTAACCTGTACCCTAATCCCTCTCCATTCCCTAAACCTAACCCTAACCTGAAACCTAACCATGACACTCACCCGAAACTTTACCCTCACCCGTGCCCTAATCTTAACCAGGACACCAACACTAACTCGTGCCCTCACACGTACGCTAAACCTTAAGAATTGTCGTACCCTAAATTGTACCCTAATCCCTCTCCTTTCCTTAAACCTAACCCTAACCCCATCCCTAAACCTGACCCACTTCCGATGCCCTACCCTAACCAATGCCCTAATCTTAACCAGTACACAAACACTAACTCATGCCCTCAAACGTACGCTAACCCTTAAGCATTGTCGTACCCTATCCTGTACCCTAATCCCTCCCCATTCCCTAACCCTAACCCTAAGCGAAACCCTGAACGTGACCCTTTTCCGAGGCCTTACCCTCATCGGTGCCATTGTCTTAACCAGTACACCAACACTAACTCGTGCCCTCACACTTACGCTAACCCTTAAGCATTGTCGTACCCTAACCTGTATCCTAATCCCTCTCCATTCCCTAACCCTAACCCTAACCCGAATTCTATCCCTGACCCCCATCCGAAACCTTACCCGCACCTGTGCCCTAATCTTAACCAGGACACCAACACTAACTTGTGCCCTCACACGTACGCTAACCCTTAATCGTTGTCTTACCCTAAACTGTACCCTAATATCTCCCCATTCCCTAACCCTAACCCTAACCCGAATCCTAACCCTGACCCTCACCTGAAGCCTTACCCTCAGCCGTGCCCTAATCTTAACCAGGACACTAACACTAACCCTTGCCCTCACATGAACGCTAACCCTTAAGCACTGTCGTACCCTAAGCTGTACCCTAATCCCTCTGCATTACTTAACCCTAACCCTAACTCGAATCCTAACCCTGAACCTCACCCGAAGCCTTACCCTCACCCGTGCCCTAATCTTAACCAGGACACCAACACTAACTCGTGTCCTCACACGTACGCTAAACCTTAAGAATTGTCATACCCTAAATTGTACCCTAATCCCTCCCCATTCCTTAACCCTAACCCTAACCCCATCCCTAAACCTGACCCACTTCCGATGCCCTACCCTAACCAATGCCCTAATCTTAACCAGGACACAAACACTAACTCATGCCCTCAAACGTACACTAACCCTTATGCATTGTCGTACCCTATCCTGTACCCTAATCCTTCCCCATTCCCTAACCCTAACCCTAAGCGAAACCCTGAACGTGACCCTTTTCCGAGGCCTTACCCTCATCGGTGCCGTTGTCTTAACCAGTACACCAACACTAACTCGTGCCCTCACACTTACGCTAACCCTTAAGCATTCTCGTACCCTAACCTGTACCCTAATCCCTCTCCATTCCCTAACCCTAACCCTAACCCGAATCCTAACCCTGACCCTCACTCGAAGCCTTACCCTCACCCGTGCCCTAATCTTAACCAGGACACCAAGACTAACTTGTGCCCTCAAACGTACGCTAACACTAAACCGCAGCGGTACCCTAACCTGTACCCTAATCCCACTCCATTCCCTAACCCTAACCCTAATCTGAAACCTAACCATGACACTCACCCGAAACTTTACCCTCACCCGTGTCCTAATTTTAATCAGTACATCAACACTAACCCATGCCCTCTAACGTACGCCAACCCTAAGCCATTGCCGTACCCTAACCTGTACCCTAATCAATCCCCATTCCCTAACCCTAACCCTAACCCTAACCCTTAACGTGACCCTCTTCCGAGGCCTTACCCTCACCCGTGCCCTAATCGTAAGCAGTACACTAACACTAACTACTGACCTCACACGTACGCTAACCCTTAATCGTTGTCGTACCCTAAACTGTACCCTAATCCCTCCCCATTCCCTAACCCTAACCCGAATCCTAACCCTGACCCTCACCCGAAGCCTTACCCTCACCCGTGCCTTAATCTTAACCAGGACACAAAGACTAACTCGTGCCCTCAAACGTACGATAACACTAAACCGCAGCGGTACCCTAACCTGTACCCTAACCCTCTCCATTCCCTAAACCTAACCCTAACCGGAAACCTAACCATGACACTCACCCGAAACTTTACCCTCACCCGTGTCCTAATTTTAACAAGTACATCAACACTAACCCATGCCCTCTAACGTACGCCAACCCTAAGCCATTGCCGTACCCTAACCTGTACCCTAATCAATCCCCATTCCCTAACCCTAACCCTAACCCTAACCCTTAACGTGACCCTCTTCCGAGGCCTTACCCTCACCCGTGCCCTAATCGTAAGCAGTACACTAACACTAACTAGTGACCTCACACGTACGCTAAACCTTAAGCGTTGTTGTACCCTAAACTGTGCCCTAATATCTCCCCATTCCCTAACCCTAACCCTAACCCGAATTCTATCCCTGAACCTCACCCGAAACCTTACCCTCACCCGTGCCCTAATCTTAACCAGGACACCAACACTAACTTGTGCCCTCACACGTACGCTAACCCTTAATCGTTGTCGTACCCTAAACTGTACCCTAATCCCTCGCCATTCCCTAACCCTAACCCTCATCCGAATCCTAACCCTGACCCTCACCTGAAGCCTTACACTCACCCGTGCTCTAATCTTAACCAGGACACTAACACTAACCCTTGCCCTCACACGAACGCTAACCCTTAAGCACTGTCGTACCCTAAGCTGTACCCTAATCCCTCTGCATTCCTTAACCCTAACCCTAACCCGAATCCTAACCCTGACCCTCACCCGAAGCCTTACCCTCACCCGTGCCCTAATCTTAACCAGGACACCAACACTAACTCGTGCCATCACACGTACGCTAAACCTTAAGTGTTGTCGTACCCTAAATTGTACCCTAATACCTCCCCATTCCTTAACCCTAACCCTAACCCCATCCCTAAACCTGACCCACTTCTGATGCCCTACCCTAACCAATGCCCTAATCTTAACCAGGACACAAACACTAACTCATGCCCTCAAACGTACGCTAACCCTTAAGCATTGTCGTACCCTATCCTGTACCCTAATCCCTCCCCATTCCCTAACCCTAACCCTAAGCGAAACCCTGAACGTGACCCGTTTCCGAGGCCTTACCCTCATCGGTGCCGTTGTCTTAACCAGTACACCAACACTAACTCGTGCCCTCACACTTACGCTAACCCTTAAGCATTGTCGTACCCTAACCTGTACCCTAATCCCTCTCCATTCCCTAACCCCAACCCTAACCCGAATCCTAACCCTGACCCTCACCCGAAGCCTTACCCTCACCCGTGCCCTAATCTTAACCAGGACACCAAGACTAACTCGTGCCCTCAAACGTACGCTCACACTAAACCGCAGCGGTACCCTAACCTGTACCCTGATCCCTCTCCATTAACTAACCCTAACCCTAACCTGAAACCTAACCATGACACTCACCCGAAACTTTACCCTCACCCGTGTCCTAATTTTAACCAGTACATCAACACTAACCCATGCCCTCTAACGTACGCCAACCCTAAGCCATTGCCGTACCCTAACCTGTACCCTAATCAATCCCCATTCCCTAACCCTAACCCTAACCCTAACCCTTAACGTGACCCTCTTCCGAGACCTTACCCTCACCAGTGCCCTAATCGTAAGCAGTACACTAACACTAACTAGTGACCTCACATGTACGCTAAACCTTAAGCGTTGTGGTACCCTAAACTGTGCCCTAATATCTCCCCATTCCCTAACCCTAACCCTAACCCGAATTCTATCCCTGACCCTCACCCGAAACCTTACCCGCACCCGTGCCCTAATCTTAACCAGGAAACCAACACTAACTTGTGCCCTCACACGTACGCTAACCCTTAATCGTTGTCGTACCCTAAA
This sequence comes from Inia geoffrensis, assembly GCA_036417435.1. Taxonomy (NCBI): domain Eukaryota; kingdom Metazoa; phylum Chordata; class Mammalia; order Artiodactyla; family Iniidae; genus Inia; species Inia geoffrensis. Next base: position 110,243,338 of record CM070908.1, on the reverse strand, counting down.
CTGTACCCTAATCCCTCCCCATTCCCTAACCCTAACCCTAACCCGAATCCTAACCCTGACCCTCACCTGAAGCCTTACCCTCACCCGTGCCCTAATCTTAACCAGGACACTAACACTAACCCTTGCCCTCACACGAACGCTAACCCTTAAGCACTGTCGTACCCTAAGCTGTATCCTAATCCCTCTGCATTCCTTAACCCTAACCCTAACCCGAATCCTAACCCTGACCCTCACACGAAGCCTAACCCTCACCCGTGCCCTAATCTTAACCAGGACACCAACACTAACTCGTGCCCTCACAGGTACGCTAAACCTTAAGCGTTGTCGTACCCTAAATTGTACCATAATCCCTCCCCATTCCTTAACCCTAACCCTAACCCCATCCCTAAACCTGACCCACGTCCGATGCCCTACCCTAACCAATGCCCTAATCTTAACCAGGACACAAACACTAACTCATGCCCTCAAACGTACGCTAACCCTTATGCATTGTCGTACCCTATCCTGTACCCTAATCCCTCCCCATTCCCTAACCCTAACCCTAAGCGAAACCCTGAACGTCACCCTTTTCCGAGGCCTTACCCTCATCGGTGCCGTTGTCTTAACCAGTACACCAACACTAACTCGTGCCCTCACACTTACGCTAACCCTTAAGCATTCTCGTACCCTAACCTGTACCCTAATCCCTCTCCATTCCCTAACCCTAACCCTAACCCGAATCCTAACCCTGACCCTCACCCGAAGCCTTACCCTCACCCGTGCCCTAATCTTAACCAGGACACCAAGACTAACTCGTGCCCTCAAACGTACGCTAACACTAAACCGCAGCGGTACCCTAACCTGTACCCTAATCCCACTCCATTCCCTAACCCTAACCCTAACCTGAAACCTAACCATGACACTCACCCGAAACTTTACCCTCACCCGTGTCCTAATTTTAACCAGTACATCAACACTAACCCATGCCCTCTAACGTACGCCAACCCTAAGCCATTGCCGTACCCTAACCTGTACCCTAATAAATCCCCATTCCCTAACCCTAACCCTAACCCTATCCCTTAACGTGACCCTCTTCCGAGGCCTTACCCTCACCCGTGCCCTAATCGTAAGCAGTACACTAACACTAACTAGTGACCTCACACGTACGCTAAACCTTAAGCGTTGTGGTACCCTAAACTGTGCCCTAATATCTCCCCATTCCCTAACCCTAACCCTAACCCGAATTCTATCCCTGACCCTCACCCGAAAGCTTACCCTCACCCGTGCCCTAATCTTAACCAGGACACCAACACTAACTTGGGCCCTCACACGTACGCTAACCCTTAATCGTTGTCGTACCCTAAACTGTACCCTAATCCCTCCCCATTCCCTAACCCTAACCCTAACCCGAATCCTAACCCTGACCCTCACCTGAAGCCTTACCCTCACCCGTGCCCTAATCTTAACCAGGACACTAACACTAACCCTTGCTCTCACACGAACGCTAACCCTTAAGCACTGTCGTACCCTAAGCTGTACCCTAATCCCTCTCCATTCCCTAACCCTAACCCTAACCCGAATCCTAACCCTGACCCTCACCCGAAGGCTTACCCTCACCCGTGCCCTAATCTTAACCAGGACACCAAGACTAACTCGTGCCCTCAAACGTACGCTAACACTAAACCGCAGCGGTACCCTAACCTGTACCCTAATCCCTCACCATTCCCTAAACCAAACCCTAACCTGAAACCTAACCATGACACTCACCCGAAACTTTACCCTCACCCGTGCCCTAATCTTAACCAGGACACCAACACTAACTCGTGCCCTCACACGTACGCTAAACCTTAAGAATTGTCGTACCCTAAATTGTACCCTAATCCCTCCCCTTTCCTTAACCCTAACCCTAACCCCATCCCTAAACCTGACCCACTTCCGATGCCCTACCCTAACCAATGCCCTAATCTTAACCAGTACACAAACACTAACTCATGCCCTCAAACGTACGCTAACCCTTAAGCTTTGTCGTACCCTATCCTGTACCCTAATCCCTCCCCATTCCCTAACCCTAACCCTAAGCGAAACCCTGAACGTGACCCTTTTCCGAGGCCTTACCCTCATCGGTGCCGTTGTCTTAACCAGTACACCAACACTAACTCGTTCCCTCACACTTACGCTAACCCTTAAGCATTGTCGTACCCTAACCTGTACCCTAATCCCTCTGCATTCCTTAACCCTAACCCTAACCCGAATCCTAACCCTGACCCTCACCCGAAGCCTTACCCTCACCCGTGCCCTAATCTTAACCAGGACACCAACACTAACTCGTGCCCTCACACGTACGCTAAACCTTAAGCGTTGTCGTACCCTAAACTGTACCCTAATCCCTCCCCATTCCCTAACCCTAACCCTAACCCGAATCCTAACCCTGACCCTCACCCGAAGCCTTACCCTCACCCGTGCCCTAATCTTAACCAGGACACCAACACTAACTCGTGCCCTCACACGTACGCTAAACCTTACGCGTTGTCGTACCCTAAATTGTACCCTAATCCCTCCCCATTCCTTAACCCTAACCCTAACCCTAAACCTAAACCTGACCCACTTCCGATGCCCTACCCTAACCAATGCCCTAATCTTAACCAGGACACAAAGACTAACTCATGCCCTCAAACGTACGCTAACCCTTAAGCTTTGTCGTACCCTATCCTGTACCCTAATCCCTCCCCATTCCCTAACCCTAACCCTAAGCGAAACCCTGAACGTTACCCTTTTCCGTGGCCTTACCCTCATCGGTGCCGTTGTCTTAACCAGTACACCAACACTAACTCGTGCCCTCACACTTACGCTAACCCTTAAGCATTGTCGTACCCTAACCTGTACCCTAATCCCTCTCCATTCCCTAACCCTAACCCTAACCCGAATCCTAACCCTGACCCTCACCCGAAGCTTTACCCTCACCGGTGCCCTAATCTTAACCAGGATACCAAGACTAACTCGTGCCCTCAAACGTACGCTAACACTAAACCGCAGTGGTACCCTAACCTGTACCCTAATCCCTCTCCATTCCCTAACCCTAAACCTAACCTGAAACCTAACCATGACACTCACCCGAAACTTTACCCTCACCCGTGTCCTAATTTTAACCAGTACATCAACACTAACCCATGCCCTCTAACGTACGCCAACCCTAAGCCTTTGCCGTACCCTAACCTGTACCCTAATCAATCCCCATTCCCTAACCCTAACCCTAACCCTAACCCTCAACGTGACCCTCTTCCGAGGCCTTACCCTCACCCGTGCCCTAATCGTAAGCAGTACACTAACACTAACTAGTGACCTCACACGTACCCTAAACCTTAAGCGTTGTGGTACCCTAAACTGTGCCCTAATATCTCCCCATTCCCTAACCCTAACCCTAACCCGAATTCTATCCCTGACCCTCACCCGAAACCTTACCCGCACCCGTTTCCTAATCTTAACCAGGACACCAACACTAACTTGTGCCCTCACACGTAAGCTAACCCTTGATCGTTGTCGTACCCTAAACTGTACCCTAATCCCTCCCCATTCCCTAACCCTAACCCTAACCCGAATCCTAAACCTGACCCTCACCTGAAGCCTTACCCTCACCCGTGCCCTAATCTTAACCAGGACACTAACACTAACCCTTGCCCTCACACGAACGCTAACCCTTAAGCACTGTCGTACCCTAAGCTGTACCCTAATCCCTCTGCATTCCTTAACCCTAACCCTAACCCGAATCCTAACCCTGACCCTCACCCGAAGCCTTAACCTCACCCGTGCCCTAATCTTAACCAGGACACCAACACTAACTCGTGCCCTCACACGTACGCTAAACCTTAAGCGTTGTCGTACCCTAAATTGTACCCTAATCCCTCCCCATTACCTAACCCTAACCCTAACCCGAATCCTAACCCTGACCCTCACCCGAAGCCTTACCCTCACCCGTGCCCTAATCTTAACCAGGACACTAACACTAACCATTGCCCTCACACGAACACTAACCCTTAAGCACTGTCGTACCCTAAGCTGTACCCTAATCCCTCTGCATTCCTTAACCCTAACCCTAACCCGAATCCTAACCCTGACCCTAACCCGAAGCCTTACCCTCACCCGTGCCCTAATCTTAACCAGGACACCAACACTAACTCGTGCCCTCACACGTACGCTAAACCTTAAGCGTTGTCGTACCCTAAATTGTACCCTAATCCCTCCCCATTCCCTAACCCTAACCCTAACCCCATCCCTAAACCTGACCCACTTCCGATGCCCTACCCTAACCAATGCCCTAATCTTAACCAGTACACAAACACTAACTCATGCCCTCAAACGTACGCTAACCCTTAAGCATTGTCGTACCCTATCCTGTACCCTAATCCCTCCCCGTTCCCTAACCCTAACCCTAAGCGAAACCCTGAACGTGACCCTTTTCCGAGGCCTTACCCTCATCGGTGCCTTTGTCTTAACCAGTACACCAACACTAACTGGTGCCCTCACACTTACGCTAACCCTTAAGCATTGTCTTACCCTATACTGTACCCTAATCCCTCCCCATTCCCTAACCCTAACCCTAAGCGAAACCCTGAACGTGACCCTTTTCCGAGGCCTTACCCTCATCGGTGCCGTTGTCTTAACCAGTACACCAACACTAACTCGTGCCCTCACACTTACGCTAACCCTTAAGCATTGTCGTACCCTAACCTGTACCCTAATCCCTCTCCATTCCCTAACCCTAACCCTAAACCGAATCCTAACCCTGACCCTCACCCGAAGCTTTACCCTCACCCGTGCCCTAATCTTATCCAGGACACCAAGACTAATCGTGCCCTCAAACGTACGCTAACACTAAACCGCAGCGGTACCCTTACCTGTACCCTAATCCCTCTCCATTCCCTAACCCTAACCCTAGCCTGAAACCTAACCATGACACTCACCCGAAACTTTACCCTCACCCGTGTCCTAATTTTAACCAGTACATCAACACTAACCCATGCCCTCTAACGTACGCCAACCCTAAGCCATTGCCATACCCTAACCTGTACCCTAATCAATCCCCATTCCCTAACCCTAACCCTAACCCTAACCCTTAACGTGACCCTCTTCCGAGGCCTTACCCTCACCTGTGCCCTAATCGTAAGCAGTACACTAACACTAACTAGTGACCTCACACGTACGCTAAAAATTAAGCGTTGTGGTACCCAAAACTGTGCCCTAATATCTCCCCATTCCCTAACCCTAACCCTAACCCGAATTCTATCCATGACCCTCACCCGAAACCTTACCCTCACCCTTGCCCTAATCTTAACCAGGACACCAACACTATCTTGTGCCCTCACACGTACGCTAACCCTTAATCGTTGTCGTACCCTAAACTGTACCCTAATCCCTCCCCATTCCCTAACCCTAACCCTAACCCGAATCCTAACCCTGACCCTCACCTGAAGCCTTACCCTCACCCGTGCCCTAATCTTAACCAGGACACTAACACTAACCCTTGCCCTCACACGAACGCTAACCCTTAAGCACTGTCGTACCCTAAGCTGTACCCTAATCCCTCTGCATTCCTTAACCCTAACCCTTACCCGAATCCTAACCCTGACCCTCACCCGAAGCCTTACCCTCACCCGTGCCCTAATCTTAACCAGGACACCAACACTAACTCGTGCCCTCACACGTACGCTAAACCTTAAGCGTTGTCGTACCCTAAATTGTACCCTAATCCCTACCCATTCCCTAACCCTAACCCTAACCCCATCCCTAAACCTGACCCACTTCCGATGCCCTACCCTAACCAATGCCCTAATCTTAACCAGTACACAAACACTAACTCATGCCCGCAAACGTACGCTAACCCTTAAGCATTGTCGTACCCTATCCTGTACCCTAATCCCTCCCCATTCCCTAACCCTAACCCTAAGCGAAACCCTGAACGTGACCCTTTTCCGAGGCCTTACCCTCATCGGTGCCGTTGTCTTAACCAGTACACCAACACTAACTCGTGCCCTCACACTTACGCTAACCCTAAGCATTGTCGTACCCTAACATGTACCCTAATCCCTCTCCATTCCCTAACCCTAACCCTAACCCGAATCCTAACCCTGACCCTCACCGGAAGCCTTACCCTCACCCGTGCCCTAATCTTAACCAGGACACCAAGACTAACTCGTGCCCTCAAACGTACACTAACACTAAACCGCAGCGGTACCCTAACCTGTACCCTAATCCCTCTCCATTCCCTAACCCTAACCCTAACCTGAAACCTAACCATGACACTCACCCGAAACTTTACCCTCACCCGTGTCCTAATTTTAACCGGTACATCAACACTAACTCATGCCCTCTAACGTACGCCAACCCTAAGCCATTGCCGTACCCTAACCTGTACCCTAATCAATCCCCATTCCCTAACCCTAACCCTAACCCTAACCCTTAACGTGACCCACTTCCGAGGCCTTACCCTCACCCGTGCCCTAATCGTAAGCAGTACACTAACACTAACTAGTGACCTCACATGTACGCTAAACCTTAAGCGTTGTCTTACCCTAAACAGTGCCCTAATATCTCCCCATTCCCTAACCCTAACCCTAACCCGAATTCTATCCCTGACTCTCACCCGAAACCTTACCCTCACCCGTGCCCTAATCTTAACCAGGACACCAACACTAACTTGTGCCCTCACACGTACGCTAACCCTTAATCGTTGTCGTACCCTAAACTGTACCCTAATCCCTCCCCATTCCCTAACCCTAACCCTAACCCGAATCCTAACCCTGACCCTCACCTGAAGCCTTACCCTCACCCGTGCCCTAATCTTAACCAGGACACTAACACTAACCCTTGCCCTCACACGAACGCTAACCCTTAAGCACTGTCGTACCCTAAGCTGTACCCTAATCCCTCTGCATTCCTTAAACCTAACCCTAACCCGAATCCTAACCCTGACCCTCACCCGAAGCCTTACCCTCACCCGTGCCCTAATCTTAACCAGGACACCAACACTAACTCGTGCCCTCACACGTACGCTAAACCTTAAGCGTTGTCGTACCCTAAATTGTACCCTACTCCCTCCCCATTCCTTAACCCTAACCCTAACCCCAAACCTAAACCTGACCCACTTCCGATGCCCTACCCTAACCAATGCCCTAATCTTAACCAGGACACAAACACTAACTCATGCCCTCAAACGTACGCTAACCCTTAAGCTTTGTCGTACCCTATACTGTACCCTAATCCCTCCCCATTCCCTAACCCTAACCCTAAGCGAAACCCTGAACGTGACCCTTTTCCGAGGCCTTACCCTCATCGGTGCCGTTGTCTTAACCAGTACACCAACACTAACTCGTGCCCTCACACTTACGCTAACCCTTAAGCATTGTCTTACCCTATCCTGTACCCTAATCCCTCCCCATTCCCTAACCCTAACCCTAAGCGAAACCCTGAACGTGACCCTTTTCCGAGGCCTTACCCTCATCGGTGCCGTTGTCTTAACCAGTACACCAACACTAACTCGTGCCCTCACACTTACGCTAACCCTTAAGCATTGTCGTACCCTAACCTGTACCCTAATCCCTCTCCATTCCCTAACCCTAACCCTAACCCGAATCCTAACCCTGACCCTCACCCGAAGCTTTACCCTCACCCGTGCCCTAATCTTAACCAGAACACCAAGACTAATCGTGCCCTCAAACGTACGCTAACACTAAACCGCAGCGGTACCCTTACCTGTACCCTAATCCCTCTCCATTCCCTAACCCTAACCCTAGCCTGAAACCTAACCATGACACTCACCCGAAACTTTACCCTCACCCGTGTCCTAATTTTAACCAGTACATCAACACTAACCCATGCCCTCTAACGTACGCCAACCCTAAGCCTTTGCCGTACCCTAACCTGTACCCTAATCAATCCCCATTCCCTAACCCTAACCCTAACCCTAACCCTCAACGTGACCCTCTTCCGAGGCCTTACCCTCACCCGTGCCCTAATCGTAAGCAGTACACTAACACTAACTAGTGACCTCACACGTACCCTAAACCTTAAGCGTTGTGGTACCCTAAACTGTGCCCTAATATCTCCCCATTCCCTAACCCTAACCCTAACCCGAATTCTATCCCTGACCCTCACCCGAAACCTTACCCTCACCCGTGCCCTAATCTTAACCAGGACACCAACACTAACTTGTGCCCTCACACGTACGCTAACCCTTAATCGTTGTCGTACCCTAAACTGTACCCTAATCCCTCCCCATTCCCTAACCCTAACCCTAAACTGAATCCTAACCCTGACCCTCACCTGAAGCCTTACCCTCACCCGTGCCCTAATCTTAACCAGGACACTAACACTAACCCTTGCCCTCACACGAACGCTAACCCTTAAGCACTGTCGTACCCTAAGCTGTACCCTAATCTCTCTGCATTCCTTAACCCTAACCCTAACACGAATCCTAACCCTGACCCTCATCCGAAGCCTTACCCTCACCCGTGCCCTAATCTTAACAAGGACACCAACACTAACTCGTGCCCTCACACGTACGCTAAACCTTAAGAATTGTCATACCCTAAATTGTACCCTAATCCCTCCCCATTCCTTAACCCTAACCCTAACCCCATCCCTAAACCTGACCCACTTCCGATGCCCTACCCTAACCAATGCCCTAATCTTAACCAGTACACAAACACTAACTCATGCCCTCAAACGTACGCTAACCCTTAAGCATTGTCGTACCCTATCCTGTACCCTAATCCCTCCCCATTCCCTAACCCTAACCCTAAGCGAAACCCTGAACGTGACCCTTTTCCGAGGCCTTACCCTCATCGGTGCCATTGTCTTAACCAGTACACCAACACTAACTCGTGCCCTCACACTTACGCTAACCCTTAAGCATTGTCGTACCCTAACCTGTATCCTAATCCCTCTCCATTCCCTAACCCTAACCCTAACCCGAATCCTAACCCTGACCCTCACCCGAAGCCTTACCCACACCCGTGCCCTAATCTTAACCAGGACACCAAGACTAACTCGTGCCCTCAAACGTACGCTAACACTAAACCGCAGCGGTACCCTAACCTGTACCCTAATCCCTCTCCATTCCCTAAACCTAACCCTAACCTGAAACCTAACCATGACACTCACCCGACACTTTACCCTCACCCGTGCCCTAATCTTAACCAGGACACCAACACTAACTCGTGCCCTCACACGTACGCTAAACCTTAAGAATTGTCGTACCCTAAATTGTACCCTAATTCCTCTCCTTTCCTTAAACCTAACCCTAACCCCATCCCTAAACCTGACCCACTTCCGATGCCCTACCCTAACCAATGCCCTAATCTTAACCAGTACACAAACACTAACTCATGCCCTCAAACGTACGCTAACCCTTAAGCATTGTCGTACCCTATCCTGTACCCTAATCCCTCCCCATTCCCTAACCCTAACCCTAAGCGAAACCCTGAACGTGACCCTTTTCCGAAGCCTTACCCTCATCGGTGCCATTGTCTTAACCAGTACACCAACACTAACTCGTGCCCTCACACTTACGCTAACCCTTAAGCATTGTCGTACCCTAACCTGTATCCTAATCCCTCTCCATTCCCTAACCCTAACCCTAACCCGAATTCTATCCCTGACCCCCACCCGAAACCTTACCCGCACCTGTGCCCTAATCTTAACCAGGACACCAACACTAACTTGTGCCCTCACACGTACGCTAACCCTTAATCGTTGTCGTACCCTAAACTGTACCCTAATATCTCCCCATTCCCTAACCCTAACCCTAACCCGAATCCTAACCCTGACCCTCACCTGAAGCCTTACCCTCACCCGTGCCCTAATCTTAACCAGGACACTAACACTAACCCTTGCCCTCACACGAACGCTAACCCTTAAGCACTGTCGTACCCTAAGCTGTACCCTAATCCCTCTGCATTCCTTAACCCTAACCCTAACCCGAATACTAACCCTGAACCTCACCCGAAGCCTTACCCTCACCCGTGCCCTAATCTTAACCAGGACACCAACACTAACTCGTGTCCTCACACGTACGCTAAACCTTAAGCGTTGTCGTACCCTAAATTGTACCCTAATCCCTCCCCATTCCTTAACCCTAACCCTAACCCCATCCCTAAACCTGACCCACTTCCGATGCCCTACCCTAACCAATGCCCTAATCTTAACCAGTACACAAACACTAACTCATGCCCTCAAACGTACGCTAACCCTTAAGCATTGTCGTACCCTATCCTGTACCCTAATCCCTCCCCATTCCCTAACCCTAACCCTAAGCGAAACCCTGAACGTGACCCTTTTCCGAGTTCTTACCCTCATCGGTGCCATTGTCTTAACCAGTACACCAACACTAACTCGTGCCCTCACACTTACGCTAACCCTTAAGCATTGTCGTACCCTAACCTGTATCCTTATCCCTCTCCATTCCCTAACCCTAACCCTAACCCGAATCCTAACCCTGACCCTCACCCGAAGCCTTACCCTCACCCGTGCCCTAATCTTAACCAGGACACCAAGACTAACTCGTGCCCTCAAACGTACGCTAACACTAAACCGCAGCGGTACCCTAACCTGTACCCTAATCCCTCTCCATTCCCTAAACCTAACCCTAACCTGAAACCTAACCATGACACTCACCCGAAACTTTACCCTCACCCGTGCCCTAATCTTAACCAGGACACCAACACTAACTCGTGCCCTCACACGTACGCTAAACCTTAAGAATTGTCGTACCCTAAATTGTACCCTAATCCCTCTCCTTTCCTTAAACCTAACCCTAACCCCATCCCTAAACCTGACCCACTTCCGATGCCCTACCCTAACCAATGCCCTAATCTTAACCAGTACACAAACACTAACTCATGCCCTCAAACGTACGCTAACCCTTAAGCATTGTCGTACCCTATCCTGTACCCTAATCCCTCCCCATTCCCTAACCCTAACCCTAAGCGAAACCCTGATCGTGACCCTTTTCCGAGGCCTTACCCTCATCGGTGCCATTGTCTTAACCAGTACACCAACACTAACTCGTGCCCTCACACTTACGCTAACCCTTAAGCATTGTCGTACCCTAACCTGTATCCTAATCCCTCTCCATTCCCTAACCCTAACCCTAACCCGAATTCTATCCCTGACCCCCACCCGAAACCTTACCCGCACCTGTGCCCTAATCTTAACCAGGACACCAACACTAACTTGTGCCCTCACACGTACGCTAACCCTTAATCGTTGTCGTACCCTAAACTGTACCCTAATATCTCCCCATTCCCTAACCCTAACCCTAACCCGAATCCTAACCCTGACCCTCACCTGAAGCCTTACCCTCACCCGTGCCCTAATCTTAACCAGGACACTAACACTAACCCTTGCCCTCACACGAACGCTAACCCTTAAGCACTGTCGTACCCTAATCTGTACCCTAATCCCTCTGCATTCCTTAACCCTAACCCTAACCCGAATCCTAACCCTGAACCTCACCCGAAGCCTTACCCTCACCCGTGCCCTAATCTTAACCAGGACACCAACACTAACTCGTGTCCTCACACGTACGCTAAACCTTAAGCGTTGTCGTACCCTAAATTGTACCCTAATCCCTCCCCATTCCTTAACCCTAACCCTAACCCCATCCCTAAACCTGACCCACTTCCGATGCCCTACCCTAACCAATGCCCTAATCTTAACCAGTACACAAACACTAACTCATGCCCTCAAACGTACGCTAACCCTTAAGCATTGTCGTACACTATCCTGTACCCTAATCCCTCCCCATTCCCTAACCCTTACCCTAAGCGAAACCCTGAACGTGACCCTTTTCCGAGGCCTTACCCTCATCGGTGCCCTTGTCTTAACCAGTACACCAACACTAACTTGTGCCCTCACACTTACGCTAACCCTTAAGCATTGTCGTACCCTAACCTGTACCCTCATCCCTCTCCATTCCCTAACCCTAACCCTAACCCGAATCCTAACCCTGACCCTCACCCGAAGCCTTACCCTCACCCGTGCCCTAATCTTAACCAGGACACCAAGACTAACTCGTGCCCTCACACGTACGCTAACACTAAACCGCAGCGGTACCCTAACCTGTACCCTAATCCCTCTCCATTCCCTAACCCTAACCCTAACCTGAAACCTAACCATGACCCTCACCCGAAACTTTACCCTCACCCGTGTCCTAATTTTAACCAGTACATCAACACTAACCCATGCTCTCTAACGTACGCCAACCCTAAGCCATTGCCGTACCCTAACCTGTACCCTAATCAATCCCCATTCCCTAACCTTAACCCTAACCCTAACCCTTAACGTGACCCTCTTCCGAGGCCTTACCCTCACCCGTGCCCTAATCGTAAGCAGTACACTAACACTAACTAGTGACCTCACACGTACGCTAAACCTTAAGCGTTGTGGTACCCTAAACTGTGCCCTAATATCTCCCCATTTCCTAACCCTAACCCTAACTCGAATTCTATCCCTGACCCTCACCCGAAACCTTACCCTCACCCGTGCCCTAATCTTAACCAGGACACCAACACTAACTTGTGCCCTCACACGTACGCTAACCCTTAATCGTTGTCGTACCCTAAACTGTACCCTAATCCCTCCCCATTCCCTAACCCTAACCCTAACCCGAATCCTAACCCTGACCCTCACCTGAAGCCTTACCCTCACCCGTGCCCTAATCTTAACCAGGACACTAACACTAACCCTTGCCCTCACACGAACGCTAACCCTTAAGCACTGTCGTACCCTAAGCTGTACCCTAATCCCTCTGCATTCCTTAACCCTAACCCTAACACGAATCCTAACCCTGACCCTCACCCGAAGCCTTACCCTCACCCGTGCCCTAATCTTAACAAGGACACCAACACTAACTCGTGCCCTCACACGTACGCTAAACCTTAAGAATTGTCATACCCTAAATTGTACCCTAATCCCTCCCTATTCCTTAACCCTCACCCTAACCCCATCCCTAAACCTGACCCACTTCCGATGCCCTACCCTAACCAATGCCCTAATCTTAACCAGTACAAAAACAGTAACTCATGCCCTCAAACGTACGCTAACCCTTAAGCATTGTCGTACCCTATCCTGTACCCTAATCCCTCCCCATTCCCTAACCCTAACCCTAAGCGAAACCCTGAACGTGACCCTTTTCCGAGTTCTTACCCTCATCGGTGCCATTGTCTTAACCAGTACACCAACACTAACTCGTGCCCTCACACTTACGCTAACCCTTAAGCATTGTCGTACCCTAACCTGTATCCTTATCCCTCTCTATTCCCTAACCCTAACCCTAACCCGAATCCTAACCCTGACCCTCACCCGAAGCCTTACCCTCACCCGTGCCCTAATCTTAACCAGGACACCAAGACTAACTCGTGCCCTCAAACGTACGCTAACACTAAACCGCAGCGGTACCCTAACCTGTACCCTAATCCCTCTCCATTCCCTAAACCTAACCCTAACCTGAAACCTAACCATGACACTCACCCGAAACTTTACCCTCACCCGTGCCCTAATCTTAACCAGGACACCAACACTAACTCGTGCCCTCACACGTACGCTAAACCTTAAGAATTGTCGTACCCTAAATTGTACCCTAATCCCTCTCCTTTCCTTAAACCTAACCCTAACCCCATCCCTAAACCTGACCCACTTCCGATGCCCTACCCTAACCAATGCCCTAATCTTAACCAGTACACAAACACTAACTCATGCCCTCAAACGTACGCTAACCCTTAAGCATTGTCGTACCCTATCCTGTACCCTAATCCCTCCCCATTCCCTAACCCTAACCCTAAGCGAAACCCTGAACGTGACCCTTTTCCGAGGCCTTACCCTCATCGGTGCCATTGTCTTAACCAGTACACCAACACTAACTCGTGCCCTCACACTTACGCTAACCCTTAAGCATTGTCATACCCTAACCTGTATCCTAATCCCTCTCCATTCCCTAACCCTAACCCTAACCCGAATTCTATCCCTGACCCCCACCCGAAACCTTACCCGCACCTGTGCCCTAATCTTAACCAGGACACCAACACTAACTTGTGCCCTCACACGTACGCTAACCCTTAATCGTTGTCGTACCCTAAACTGTACCCTAATATCTCCCCATTCCCTAACCCTAACCCTAACCCGAATCCTAACCCTGACCCTCACCTGAAGCCTTACCCTCAGCCGTGCCCTAATCTTAACCAGGACACTAACACTAACCCTTGCCCTCACATGAACGCTAACCCTTAAGCACTGTCGTACCCTAAGCTGTACCCTAATCCCTCTGCATTCCTTAACCCTAACCCTAACCCGAATCCTAACCCTGAACCTCACCCGAAGCCTTACCCTCACCCATGCCCTAATCTTAACCAGGACACCAACACTAACTCGTGTCCTCACACGTACGCTAAACCTTAAGCGTTGTCGTACCCTAAATTGTACCCTAATCCCTCCCCATTCCTTAACCCTAACCCTAACCCCATCCCTAAACCTGACCCACTTCCGATGCCCTACCCTAACCAATGCCCTAATCTTAACCAGGACACAAACACTAACTCATGCCCTCAAACGTACACTAACCCTTATGCATTGTCGTACCCTATCCTGTACCCTAATCCTTCCCCATTCCCTAACCCTAACCCTAAGCGAAACCCTGAACGTGACCCTTTTCCGAGGCCTTACCCTCATCGGTGCCGTTGTCTTAACCAGTACACCAACACTAACTCGTGCCCTCACACTTACGCTAACCCTTAAGCATTCTCGTACCCTAACCTGTACCCTAATCCCTCTCCATTCCCTAACCCTAACCCTAACCCGAATCCTAACCCTGACCCTCACTCGAAGCCTTACCCTCACCCGTGCCCTAATCTTAACCAGGACACCAAGACTAACTCGTGCCCTCAAACGTACGCTAACACTAAACCGCAGCGGTACCCTAACCTGTACCCTAATCCCACTCGATTCCCTAACCCTAACCCTAATCTGAAACCTAACCATGACACTCACCCGAAACTTTACCCTCACCCGTGTCCTAATTTTAACCAGTACATCAACACTAACCCATGCCCTCTAACGTACGCCAACCCTAAGCCATTGCCGTACCCTAACCTGTACCCTAATCAATCCCCATTCCCTAACCCTAACCCTAACCCTAACCCTTAACGTGACCCTCTTCCGAGGCCTTACCCTCACCCGTGCCCTAATCGTAAGCAGTACACTAACACTAACTACTGACCTCACACGTACGCTAACCCTTAATCGTTGTCGTACCCTAAACTGTACCCTAATCCCTCCCCATTCCCTAACCCTAACCCGAATCCTAACCCTGACCCTCACCCGAAGCCTTACCCTCACCCGTGCCTTAATCTTAACCAGGACACCAAGACTAACTCGTGCCCTCAAACGTACGATAACACTAAACCGCAGCGGTACCCTAACCTGTACCCTAACCCTCTCCATTCCCTAAACCTAACCCTAACCGGAAACCTAACCATGACACTCACCCGAAACTTTACCCTCACCCGTGTCCTAATTTTAACAAGTACATCAACACTAACCCATGCCCTCTAACGTACGCCAACCCTAAGCCATTGCCGTACCCTAACCTGTACCCTAATCAATCCCCATTCCCTAACCCTAACCCTAACCCTAACCCTTAACGTGACCCTCTTCCGAGGCCTTACCCTCACCCGTGCCCTAATCGTAAGCAGTACACTAACACTAACTAGTGACCTCACACGTACGCTAAACCTTAAGCGTTGTTGTACCCTAAACTGTGCCCTAATATCTCCCCATTCCCTAACCCTAACCCTAACCCGAATTCTATCCCTGAACCTCACCCGAAACCTTACCCTCACCCGTGCCCTAATCTTAACCAGGACACCAACACTAACTTGTGCCCTCACACGTACGCTAACCCTTAATCGTTGTCGTACCCTAAACTGTACCCTAATCCCTCGCCATTCCCTAACCCTAACCCTCATCCGAATCCTAACCCTGACCCTCACCTGAAGCCTTACACTCACCCGTGCTCTAATCTTAACCAGGACACTAACACTAACCCTTGCCCTCACACGAACGCTAACCCTTAAGCACTGTCGTACCCTAAGCTGTACCCTAATCCCTCTGCATTCCTTAACCCTAACCCTAACCCGAATCCTAACCCTGACCCTCACCCGAAGCCTTACCCTCACCCGTGCCCTAATCTTAACCAGGACACCAACACTAACTCGTGCCATCACACGTACGCTAAACCTTAAGTGTTGTCGTACCCTAAATTGTACCCTAATACCTCCCCATTCCTTAACCCTAACCCTAACCCCATCCCTAAACCTGACCCACTTCTGATGCCCTACCCTAACCAATGCCCTAATCTTAACCAGGACACAAACACTAACTCATGCCCTCAAACGTACGCTAACCCTTAAGCATTGTCGTACCCTATCCTGTACCCTAATCCCTCCCCATTCCCTAACCCTAACCCTAAGCGAAACCCTGAACGTGACCCGTTTCCGAGGCCTTACCCTCATCGGTGCCGTTGTCTTAACCAGTACACCAACACTAACTCGTGCCCTCACACTTACGCTAACCCTTAAGCATTGTCGTACCCTAACCTGTACCCTAATCCCTCTCCATTCCCTAACCCCAACCCTAACCCGAATCCTAACCCTGACCCTCACCCGAAGCCTTACCCTCACCCGTGCCCTAATCTTAACCAGGACACCAAGACTAACTCGTGCCCTCAAACGTACGCTCACATTAAACCGCAGCGGTACCCTATCCTGTACCCTGATCCCTCTCCATTAACTAACCCTAACCCTAACCTGAAACCTAACCATGACACTCACCCGAAACTTTACCCTCACCCGTGTCCTAATTTTAACCAGTACATCAACACTAACCCATGCCCTCTAACGTACGCCAACCCTAAGCCATTGCCGTACCCTAACCTGTACCCTAATCAATCCCCATTCCCTAACCCTAACGCTAACCCTAACCCTTAGCGTGACCCTCTTCCGAGACCTTACCCTCACCAGTGCCCTAATCGTAAGCAGTACACTAACACTAACTAGTGACCTCACATGTACGCTAAACCTTAAGCGTTGTGGTACCCTAAACTGTGCCCTAATATCTCCCCATTCCCTAACCCTAACCCTAACCCGAATTCTATCCCTGACCCTCACCCGAAACCTTACCCGCACCCGTGCCCTAATCTTAACCAGGAAACCAACACTAACTTGTGCCCTCACACGTACGCTAACCCTTAATCGTTGTCGTACCCTAAACTGTACCCTAATCCCTCCCCATTCCCTAACCCTAACCCTAACCCGAATCCTAACCCTGACCCTCACCTGAAGCCTTACCCTCACCCGTGCCCTAATCTTAACCAGGACACTAACACTAACCCTTGCCCTCACACGAACGCTAACCCTTAAGCACTGTCGTACCCTAAGCTGTATCCTAATCCCTCTGCATTCCTTAACCCTAACCCTAACCCGAATCCTAACCCTGACTCTCACACGAAGCCTAACCCTCACCCGTGCCCTAATCTTAACCAGGACACCAACACTAACTCGTGCCCTCACAGGTACGCTAAACCTTAAGCGTTGTCGTACCCTAAATTGTACCATAATCCCTCCCCATTCCTTAACCCTAACCCTTACCCCATCCCTAAACCTGACCCACGTCCGATGCCCTACCCTAACCAATGCCCTAATCTTAACCAGGACACAAACACTAACTCATGCTCTCAAACGTACGCTAACCCTTATGCATTGTCGTACCCTATCCTGTACCCTAATCCCTCCCCATTCCCTAACCCTAACCCTAAGCGAAACCCTGAACGTGACCCTTTTCCGAGGCCTTACCCTCATCGGTGCCGTTGTCTTAACCAGTACACCAACACTAACTCGTGCCCTCACACTTACGCTAACCCTTAAGCATTCTCGTACCCTAACCTGTACCCTAATCCCTCTCCATTCCCTAACCCTAACCCTAACCCGAATCCTAACCCTGACCCTCACCCGAAGCCTTACCCTCACCCGTGCCCTAATCTTAACCAGGACACCAAGACTAACTCGTGCCCTCAAACGTACGCTAACACTAAACCGCAGCGGTACCCTAACCTGTACCCTAATCCCACTCCATTCCCTAACCCTAACCCTAACCTGAAACCTAACCATGACACTCACCCGAAACTTTACCCTCACCCGTGTCCTAATTTTAACCAGTACATTAACACTAACCCATGCCCTCTAACGTACGCCAACCCTAAGCCATTGCCGTACCCTAACCTGTACCCTAATAAATCCCCATTCCCTAACCCTAACCCTAACCCTATCCCTTAACGTGACCCTCTTCCGAGGCCTTACCCTCACCCGTGCCCTAATCGTAAGCAGTACACTAACACTAACTAGTGACCTCACACGTACGCTAAACCTTAAGCGTTGTGGTACCCTAAACTGTGCCCTAATATCTCCCCATTCCCTAACCCTAACCCTAACCCGAATTCTATCCCTGACCCTCACCCGAAACCTTACCCTCACCCGTGCCCTAATCTTAACCAGGACACCAACACTAACTTGGGCCCTCACACGTACGCTAACCCTTAATCGTTGTCGTACCCTAAACTGTACCCTAATCCCTCCCCATTCCCTAACCCTAACCCTAACCCGAATCCTAACCCTGACCCTCACCTGAAGCCTTACCCTCACCCGTGCCCTAATCTTAACCAGGACACTAACACTAACCCTTGCTCTCACACGAACGCTAACCCTTAAGCACTGTCGTACCCTAAGCTGTACCCTAATCCCTCTCCATTCCCTAACCCTAACCCTAACCCGAATCCTAACCCTGACCCTCACCCGAAGGCTTACCCTCACCCGTGCCCTAATCTTAACCAGGACACCAAGACTAACTCGTGCCCTCAAACGTACGCTAACACTAAACCGCAGCGGTACGCTAACCTGTACCCTAATCCCTCTCCATTCCCTAAACCAAACCCTAACCTGAAACCTAACCATGACACTCACCCGAAACTTTACCCTCACCCGTGCTCTAATCTTAACCAGGACACCAACACTAACTCGTGCCCTCACACGTACGCTAAACCTTAAGAATTGTCGTACCCTAAATTGTACCCTAATCCCTCCCCTTTCCTTAACCCTAACCCTAACCCCATCCCTAAACCTGACCCACTTCCGATGCCCTACCCTAACCAATGCCCTAATATTAACCAGTACACAAACACTAACTCATGCCCTCAAACGTACGCTAACCCTTAAGCATTGTCGTACCCTATCCTGTACCCTAATCCCTCCCCATTCCCTAACCCTAACCCTAAGCGAAACCCTGAACGTGACCCTTTTCCGAGGCCTTACCCTCATTGGTGCCGTTGTCTTAACCAGTACACCAACACTAACTCGTTCCCTCACACTTACGCTAACCCTTAAGCATTGTCGTACCCTAACCTGTACCCTAATCCCTCTGCATTCCTTAACCCTAACCCTAACCCGAATCCTAACCCTGACCCTCACCCGAAGCCTTACCCTCACCCGTGCCCTAATCTTAACCAGGACACCAACACTAACTCGTGCCCTCACACGTACGCTAAACCTTAAGCGTTGTCGTACCCTAAACTGTACCCTAATCCCTCCCCATTCCCTAACCCTAACCCTAACCCGAATCCTAACCCTGACCCTCACCCGAAGCCTTACCCTCACCCGTGCCCTAATCTTAACCAGGACACCAACACTAACTCGTGCCATCACACGTACGCTAAACCTTACGCGTTGTCGTACCCTAAATTGTACCCTAATCCCTCCCCATTCCTTAACCCTAACCCTAACCCCAAACCTAAACCTGACCCACTTCCGATGCCCTACCCTAACCAATGCCCTAATCTTAACCAGGACACAAAGACTAACTCATGCCCTCAAACGTACGCTAACCCTTAAGCTTTGTCGTACCCTATCCTGTACCCTAATCCCTCCCCGTTCCCTAACCCTAACCCTAAGCGAAACCCTGAACGTGACCCTTTTCCGAGGCCTTACCCTCATCGGTGCCTTTGTCTTAACCAGTACACCAACACTAACTGGTGCCCTCACACTTACGCTAACCCTTAAGCATTGTCTTACCCTATACTGTACCCTAATCCCTCCCCATTCCCTAACCCTAACCCTAAGCGAAACCCTGAACGTGACCCTTTTCCGAGGCCTTACCCTCATCGGTGCCGTTGTCTTAACCAGTACACCAACACTAACTCGTGCCCTCACACTTACGCTAACCCTTAAGTATTGTCGTACCCTAACCTGTACCCTAATCCCTCTCCATTCCCTAACCCTAACCCTAAACCGAATCCTAACCCTGACCCTCACCCGAAGCTTTACCCTCACCCGTGCCCTAATCTTATCCAGGACACCAAGACTAATCGTGCCCTCAAACGTACGCTAACACTAAACCGCAGCGGTACCCTTACCTGTACCCTAATCCCTCTCCATTCCCTAACCCTAACCCTAGCCTGAAACCTAACCATGACACTCACCCGAAACTTTACCCTCACCCGTGTCCTAATTTTAACCAGTACATCAACACTAACCCATGCCCTCTAACGTACGCCAACCCTAAGCCATTGCCATACCCTAACCTGTACCCTAATCAATCCCCATTCCCTAACCCTAACCCTAACCCTAACCCTTAACGTGACCCTCTTCCGAGGCCTTACCCTCACCTGTGCCCTAATCGTAAGCAGTACACTAACACTAACTAGTGACCTCACACGTACGCTAAAAATTAAGCGTTGTGGTACCCTAAACTGTGCCCTAATATCTCCCCATTCCCTAACCCTAACCCTAACCCGAATTCTATCCATGACCCTCACCCGAAACCTTACCCTCACCCTTGCCCTAATCTTAACCAGGACACCAACACTATCTTGTGCCCTCACACGTACGCTAACCCTTAATCGTTGTCGTACCCTAAACTGTACCCTAATCCCTCCCCATTCCCTAACCCTAACCCTAACCCGAATCCTAACCCTGACCCTCACCTGAAGCCTTACCCTCACCCGTGCCCTAATCTTAACCAGGACACTAACACTAACCCTTGCCCTCACACGAACGCTAACCCTTAAGCACTGTCGTACCCTAAGCTGTACCCTAATCCCTCTGCATTCCTTAACCCTAACCCTAACACGAATCCTAACCCTGACCCTCACCCGAAGCCTTACCCTCACCCGTGCCCTAATCTTAACAAGGACACCAACACTAACTCGTGCCCTCACACGTACGCTAAACCTTAAGAATTGTCATACCCTAAATTGTACCCTAATCCCTCCCTATTCCTTAACCCTCACCCTAACCCCATCCCTAAACCTGACCCACTTCCGATGCCCTACCCTAACCAATGCCCTAATCTTAACCAGTACAAAAACAGTAACTCATGCCCTCAAACGTACGCTAACCCTTAAGCATTGTCGTACCCTATCCTGTACCCTAATCCCTCCCCATTCCCTAACCCTAACCCTAAGCGAAACCCTGAACGTGACCCTTTTCCGAGTTCTTACCCTCATCGGTGCCATTGTCTTAACCAGTACACCAACACTAACTCGTGCCCTCACACTTACGCTAACCCTTAAGCATTGTCGTACCCTAACCTGTATCCTTATCCCTCTCTATTCCCTAACCCTAACCCTAACCCGAATCCTAACCCTGACCCTCACCCGAAGCCTTACCCTCACCCGTGCCCTAATCTTAACCAGGACACCAAGACTAACTCGTGCCCTCAAACGTACGCTAACACTAAACCGCAGCGGTACCCTAACCTGTACCCTAATCCCTCTCCATTCCCTAAACCTAACCCTAACCTGAAACCTAACCATGACACTCACCCGAAACTTTACCCTCACCCGTGCCCTAATCTTAACCAGGACACCAACACTAACTCGTGCCCTCACACGTACGCTAAACCTTAAGAATTGTCGTACCCTAAATTGTACCCTAATCCCTCTCCTTTCCTTAAACCTAACCCTAACCCCATCCCTAAACCTGACCCACTTCCGATGCCCTACCCTAACCAATGCCCTAATCTTAACCAGTACACAAACACTAACTCATGCCCTCAAACGTACGCTAACCCTTAAGCATTGTCGTACCCTATCCTGTACCCTAATCCCTCCCCATTCCCTAACCCTAACCCTAAGCGAAACCCTGAACGTGACCCTTTTCCGAGGCCTTACCCTCATCGGTGCCATTGTCTTAACCAGTACACCAACACTAACTCGTGCCCTCACACTTACGCTAACCCTTAAGCATTGTCGTACCCTAACCTGTATCCTAATCCCTCTCCATTCCCTAACCCTAACCCTAACCCGAATTCTATCCCTGACCCCCACCCGAAACCTTACCCGCACCTGTGCCCTAATCTTAACCAGGACACCAACACTAACTTGTGCCCTCACACGTACGCTAACCCTTAATCGTTGTCGTACCCTAAACTGTACCCTAATATCTCCCCATTCCCTAACCCTAACCCTAACCCGAATCCTAACCCTGACCCTCACCTGAAGCCTTACCCTCAGCCGTGCCCTAATCTTAACCAGGACACTAACACTAACCCTTGCCCTCACATGAACGCTAACCCTTAAGCACTGTCGTACCCTAAGCTGTACCCTAATCCCTCTGCATTCCTTAACCCTAACCCTAACCCGAATCCTAACCCTGAACCTCACCCGAAGCCTTACCCTCACCCATGCCCTAATCTTAACCAGGACACCAACACTAACTCGTGTCCTCACACGTACGCTAAACCTTAAGCGTTGTCGTACCCTAAATTGTACCCTAATCCCTCCCCATTCCTTAACCCTAACCCTAACCCCATCCCTAAACCTGACCCACTTCCGATGCCCTACCCTAACCAATGCCCTAATCTTAACCAGGACACAAACACTAACTCATGCCCTCAAACGTACACTAACCCTTATGCATTGTCGTACCCTATCCTGTACCCTAATCCTTCCCCATTCCCTAACCCTAACCCTAAGCGAAACCCTGAACGTGACCCTTTTCCGAGGCCTTACCCTCATCGGTGCCGTTGTCTTAACCAGTACACCAACACTAACTCGTGCCCTCACACTTACGCTAACCCTTAAGCATTCTCGTACCCTAACCTGTACCCTAATCCCTCTCCATTCCCTAACCCTAACCCTAACCCGAATCCTAACCCTGACCCTCACTCGAAGCCTTACCCTCACCCGTGCCCTAATCTTAACCAGGACACCAAGACTAACTCGTGCCCTCAAACGTACGCTAACACTAAACCGCAGCGGTACCCTAACCTGTACCCTAATCCCACTCGATTCCCTAACCCTAACCCTAATCTGAAACCTAACCATGACACTCACCCGAAACTTTACCCTCACCCGTGTCCTAATTTTAACCAGTACATCAACACTAACCCATGCCCTCTAACGTACGCCAACCCTAAGCCATTGCCGTACCCTAACCTGTACCCTAATCAATCCCCATTCCCTAACCCTAACCCTAACCCTAACCCTTAACGTGACCCTCTTCCGAGGCCTTACCCTCACCCGTGCCCTAATCGTAAGCAGTACACTAACACTAACTACTGACCTCACACGTACGCTAACCCTTAATCGTTGTCGTACCCTAAACTGTACCCTAATCCCTCCCCATTCCCTAACCCTAACCCGAATCCTAACCCTGACCCTCACCCGAAGCCTTACCCTCACCCGTGCCTTAATCTTAACCAGGACACCAAGACTAACTCGTGCCCTCAAACGTACGATAACACTAAACCGCAGCGGTACCCTAACCTGTACCCTAACCCTCTCCATTCCCTAAACCTAACCCTAACCGGAAACCTAACCATGACACTCACCCGAAACTTTACCCTCACCCGTGTCCTAATTTTAACAAGTACATCAACACTAACCCATGCCCTCTAACGTACGCCAACCCTAAGCCATTGCCGTACCCTAACCTGTACCCTAATCAATCCCCATTCCCTAACCCTAACCCTAACCCTAACCCTTAACGTGACCCTCTTCCGAGGCCTTACCCTCACCCGTGCCCTAATCGTAAGCAGTACACTAACACTAACTAGTGACCTCACACGTACGCTAAACCTTAAGCGTTGTTGTACCCTAAACTGTGCCCTAATATCTCCCCATTCCCTAACCCTAACCCTAACCCGAATTCTATCCCTGAACCTCACCCGAAACCTTACCCTCACCCGTGCCCTAATCTTAACCAGGACACCAACACTAACTTGTGCCCTCACACGTACGCTAACCCTTAATCGTTGTCGTACCCTAAACTGTACCCTAATCCCTCGCCATTCCCTAACCCTAACCCTCATCCGAATCCTAACCCTGACCCTCACCTGAAGCCTTACACTCACCCGTGCTCTAATCTTAACCAGGACACTAACACTAACCCTTGCCCTCACACGAACGCTAACCCTTAAGCACTGTCGTACCCTAAGCTGTACCCTAATCCCTCTGCATTCCTTAACCCTAACCCTAACCCGAATCCTAACCCTGACCCTCACCCGAAGCCTTACCCTCACCCGTGCCCTAATCTTAACCAGGACACCAACACTAACTCGTGCCATCACACGTACGCTAAACCTTAAGTGTTGTCGTACCCTAAATTGTACCCTAATACCTCCCCATTCCTTAACCCTAACCCTAACCCCATCCCTAAACCTGACCCACTTCTGATGCCCTACCCTAACCAATGCCCTAATCTTAACCAGGACACAAACACTAACTCATGCCCTCAAACGTACGCTAACCCTTAAGCATTGTCGTACCCTATCCTGTACCCTAATCCCTCCCCATTCCCTAACCCTAACCCTAAGCGAAACCCTGAACGTGACCCGTTACCGAGGCCTTACCCTCATCGGTGCCGTTGTCTTAACCAGTACACCAACACTAACTCGTGCCCTCACACTTACGCTAACCCTTAAGCATTGTCGTACCCTAACCTGTACCCTAATCCCTCTCCATTCCCTAACCCCAACCCTAACCCGAATCCTAACCCTGACCCTCACCCGAAGCCTTACCCTCACCCGTGCCCTAATCTTAACCAGGACACCAAGACTAACTCGTGCCCTCAAACGTACGCTCACATTAAACCGCAGCGGTACCCTATCCTGTACCCTGATCCCTCTCCATTAACTAACCCTAACCCTAACCTGAAACCTAACCATGACACTCACCCGAAACTTTACCCTCACCCGTGTCCTAATTTTAACCAGTACATCAACACTAACCCATGCCCTCTAACGTACGCCAACCCTAAGCCATTGCCGTACCCTAACCTGTACCCTAATCAATCCCCATTCCCTAACCCTAACCCTAACCCTAACCCTTAGCGTGACCCTCTTCCGAGACCTTACCCTCACCAGTGCCCTAATCGTAAGCAGTACACTAACACTAACTAGTGACCTCACATGTACGCTAAACCTTAAGCGTTGTGGTACCCTAAACTGTGCCCTAATATCTCCCCATTCCCTAACCCTAACCCTAACCCGAATTCTATCCCTGACCCTCACCCGAAACCTTACCCGCACCCGTGCCCTAATCTTAACCAGGAAACCAACACTAACTTGTGCCCTCACACGTACGCTAACCCTTAATCGTTGTCGTACCCTAAACTGTACCCTAATCCCTCCCCATTCCCTAACCCTAACCCTAACCCGAATCCTAACCCTGACCCTCACCTGAAGCCTTACCCTCACCCGTGCCCTAATCTTAACCAGGACACTAACACTAACCCTTGCCCTCACACGAACGCTAACCCTTAAGCACTGTCGTACCCTAAGCTGTATCCTAATCCCTCTGCATTCCTTAACCCTAACCCTAACCCGAATCCTAACCCTGACTCTCACACGAAGCCTAACCCTCACCCGTGCCCTAATCTTAACCAGGACACCAACACTAACTCGTGCCCTCACAGGTACGCTAAACCTTAAGCGTTGTCGTACCCTAAATTGTACCATAATCCCTCCCCATTCCTTAACCCTAACCCTTACCCCATCCCTAAACCTGACCCACGTCCGATGCCCTACCCTAACCAATGCCCTAATCTTAACCAGGACACAAACACTAACTCATGCTCTCAAACGTACGCTAACCCTTATGCATTGTCGTACCCTATCCTGTACCCTAATCCCTCCCCATTCCCTAACCCTAACCCTAAGCGAAACCCTGAACGTGACCCTTTTCCGAGGCCTTACCCTCATCGGTGCCGTTGTCTTAACCAGTACACCAACACTAACTCGTGCCCTCACACTTACGCTAACCCTTAAGCATTCTCGTACCCTAACCTGTACCCTAATCCCTCTCCATTCCCTAACCCTAACCCTAACCCGAATCCTAACCCTGACCCTCACCCGAAGCCTTACCCTCACCCGTGCCCTAATCTTAACCAGGACACCAAGACTAACTCGTGCCCTCAAACGTACGCTAACACTAAACCGCAGCGGTACCCTAACCTGTACCCTAATCCCACTCCATTCCCTAACCCTAACCCTAACCTGAAACCTAACCATGACACTCACCTGAAACTTTACCCTCACCCGTGTCCTAATTTTAACCAGTACATTAACACTAACCCATGCCCTCTAACGTACGCCAACCCTAAGCCATTGCCGTACCCTAACCTGTACCCTAATAAATCCCCATTCCCTAACCCTAACCCTAACCCTATCCCTTAACGTGACCCTCTTCCGAGGACTTACCCTCACCCGTGCCCTAATCGTAAGCAGTACACTAACACTAACTAGTGACCTCACACGTACGCTAAACCTTAAGCGTTGTGGTACCCTAAACTGTGCCCTAATATCTCCCCATTCCCTAACCCTAACCCTAACCCGAATTCTATCCCTGACCCTCACCCGAAACCTTACCCTCACCCGTGCCCTAATCTTAACCAGGAAACCAACACTAACTTGGGCCCTCACACGTACGCTAACCCTTAATCGTTGTCGTACCCTAAACTGTACCCTAATCCCTCCCCATTCCCTAACCCTAACCCTAACCCGAATCCTAACCCTGACCCTCACCTGAAGCCTTACCCTCACCCGTGCCCTAATCTTAACCAGGACACTAACACTAACCCTTGCTCTCACACGAACGCTAACACTTAAGCACTGTCGTACCCTAAGCTGTACCCTAATCCCTCTCCATTCCCTAACCCTAACCCTAACCCGAATCCTAACCCTGACCCTCACCCGAAGGCTTACCCTCACCCGTGCCCTAATCTTAACCAGGACACCAAGACTAACTCGTGCCCTCAAACGTACGCTAACACTAAACCGCAGCGGTACGCTAACCTGTACCCTAATCCCTCTCCATTCCCTAAACCAAACCCTAACCTGAAACCTAACCATGACACTCACCCGAAACTTTACCCTCACCCGTGCTCTAATCTTAACCAGGACACCAACACTAACTCGTGCCCTCACACGTACGCTAAACCTTAAGAATTGTCGTACCCTAAATTGTACCCTAATCCCTCCCCTTTCCTTAACCCTAACCCTAACCCCATCCCTAAACCTGACCCACTTCCGATGCCCTACCCTAACCAATGCCCTAATATTAACCAGTACACAAACACTAACTCATGCCCTCAAACGTACGCTAACCCTTAAGCATTGTCGTACCCTATCCTGTACCCTAATCCCTCCCCATTCCCTAACCCTAACCCTAAGCGAAACCCTGAACGTGACCCTTTTCCGAGGCCTTACCCTCATTGGTGCCGTTGTCTTAACCAGTACACCAACACTAACTCGTTCCCTCACACTTACGCTAACCCTTAAGCATTGTCGTACCCTAACCTGTACCCTAATCCCTCTGCATTCCTTAACCCTAACCCTAACCCGAATCCTAACCCTGACCCTCACCCGAAGCCTTACCCTCACCCGTGCCCTAATCTTAACCAGGACACCAACACTAACTCGTGCCCTCACACGTACGCTAAACCTTAAGCGTTGTCGTACCCTAAACTGTACCCTAATCCCTCCCCATTCCCTAACCCTAACCCTAACCCGAATCCTAACCCTGACCCTCACCCGAAGCCTTACCCTCACCCGTGCCCTAATCTTAACCAGGACACCAACACTAACTCGTGCCCTCACACGTACGCTAAACCTTACGCGTTGTCGTACCCTAAATTGTACCCTAATCCCTCCCCATTCCTTAACCCTAACCCTAACCCCAAACCTAAACCTGACCCACTTCCGATGCCCTACCCTAACCAATGCCCTAATCTTAACCAGGACACAAAGACTAACTCATGCCCTCAAACGTACGCTAACCCTTAAGCTTTGTCGTACCCTATCCTGTACCCTAATCCCTCCCCATTCCCTAACCCTAACCCTAAGCGAAACCCTGAACGTTACCCTTTTCCGTGGCCTTACCCTCATCGGTACCGTTGTCTTAACCAGTACACCAACACTAACTCGTGCCCTCACACTTACGCTAACCCTT
The DNA here is from genome assembly GCA_036417435.1 of Inia geoffrensis. Taxonomy (NCBI): domain Eukaryota; kingdom Metazoa; phylum Chordata; class Mammalia; order Artiodactyla; family Iniidae; genus Inia; species Inia geoffrensis. The sequence continues at coordinate 110,214,816 of CM070908.1, read as the reverse complement.
AAGCATTGTCGTACCCTAACCTGTACCCTAATCCCTCTCCATTCCCTAACCCTAACCCTAACCCGAATCCTAACCCTGACCCTCACCCGAAGCTTTACCCTCACCGGTGCCCTAATCTTAACCAGGACACCAAGACTAACTCGTGCCCTCAAACGTACGCTAACACTAAACCGCAGTGGTACCCTAACCTGTACCCTAATCCCTCTCCATTCCCTAACCCTAAACCTAACCTGAAACCTAACCATGACACTCACCCGAAACTTTACCCTCACCCGTGTCCTAATTTTAACCAGTACATCAACACTAACCCATGCCCTCTAACGTACGCCAACCCTAAGCCTTTGCCGTACCCTAACCTGTACCCTAATCAATCCCCATTCCCTAACCCTAACCCTAACCCTAACCCTCAACGTGACCCTCTTCCGAGGCCTTACCCTCACCCGAGCCCTAATCGTAAGCAGTACACTAACACTAACTAGTGACCTCACACGTACCCTAAACCTTAAGCGTTGTGGTACCCTAAACTGTGCCCTAATATCTCCCCATTCCCTAACCCTAACCCTAACCCGAATTCTATCCCTGACCCTCACCCGAAACCTTACCCGCACCCGTTTCCTAATCTTAACCAGGACACCAACACTAACTTGTGCCCTCACACGTAAGCTAACCCTTGATCGTTGTCGTACCCTAAACTGTACCCTAATCCCTCCCCATTCCCTAACCCTAACCCTAACCCGAATCCTAAACCTGACCCTCACCTGAAGCCTTACCCTCACCCGTGCCCTAATCTTAACCAGGACACTAACACTAACCCTTGCCCTCACACGAACGCTAACCCTTAAGCACTGTCGTACCCTAAGCTGTACCCTAATCCCTCTGCATTCCTTAACCCTAACCCTAACCCGAATCCTAACCCTGACCCTCACCCGAAGCCTTAACCTCACCCGTGCCCTAATCTTAACCAGGACACCAACACTAACTCGTGCCCTCACACGTACGCTAAACCTTAAGCGTTGTCGAACCCTAAATTGTACCCTAATCCCTCCCCATTACCTAACCCTAACCCTAACCCGAATCCTAACCCTGACCCTCACCCGAAGCCTTACCCTCACCCGTGCCCTAATCTTAACCAGGACACTAACACTAACCCTTGCCCTCACACGAACGCTAACCCTTAAGCACTGTCGTACCCTAAGCTGTACCCTAATCCCTCTGCATTCCTTAACCCTAACCCTAACCCGAATCCTAACCCTGACCCTCACCCGAAGCCTTACCCTCACCCGTGCCCTAATCTTAACCAGGACACCAACACTAACTCGTGCCCTCACACGTACGCTAAACCTTAAGCGTTGTCGTACCCTAAATTGTACCCTAATCCCTCCCCATTCCCTAACCCTAACCCTAACCCCATCCCTAAACCTGACCCACTTCCGATGCCCTACCCTAACCAATGCCCTAATCTTAACCAGTACACAAACACTAACTCATGCCCTCAAACGTACGCTAACCCTTAAGCATTGTCGTACCCTATCCTGTACCCTAATCCCTCCCCGTTCCCTAACCCTAACCCTAAGCGAAACCCTGAACGTGACCCTTTTCCGAGGCCTTACCCTCATCGGTGCCTTTGTCTTAACCAGTACACCAACACTAACTGGTGCCCTCACACTTACGCTAACCCTTAAGCATTGTCTTACCCTATACTGTACCCTAATCCCTCCCCATTCCCTAACCCTAACCCTAAGCGAAACCCTGAACGTGACCCTTTTCCGAGGCCTTACCCTCATCGGTGCCGTTGTCTTAACCAGTACACCAACACTAACTCGTGCCCTCACACTTACGCTAACCCTTAAGTATTGTCGTACCCTAACCTGTACCCTAATCCCTCTCCATTCCCTAACCCTAACCCTAAACCGAATCCTAACCCTGACCCTCACCCGAAGCTTTACCCTCACCCGTGCCCTAATCTTATCCAGGACACCAAGACTAATCGTGCCCTCAAACGTACGCTAACACTAAACCGCAGCGGTACCCTTACCTGTACCCTAATCCCTCTCCATTCCCTAACCCTAACCCTAGCCTGAAACCTAACCATGACACTCACCCGAAACTTTACCCTCACCCGTGTCCTAATTTTAACCAGTACATCAACACTAACCCATGCCCTCTAACGTACGCCAACCCTAAGCCATTGCCATACCCTAACCTGTACCCTAATCAATCCCCATTCCCTAACCCTAACCCTAACCCTAACCCTTAACGTGACCCTCTTCCGAGGCCTTACCCTCACCTGTGCCCTAATCGTAAGCAGTACACTAACACTAACTAGTGACCTCACACGTACGCTAAAAATTAAGCGTTGTGGTACCCTAAACTGTGCCCTAATATCTCCCCATTCCCTAACCCTAACCCTAACCCGAATTCTATCCATGACCCTCACCCGAAACCTTACCCTCACCCTTGCCCTAATCTTAACCAGGACACCAACACTATCTTGTGCCCTCACACGTACGCTAACCCTTAATCGTTGTCGTACCCTAAACTGTACCCTAATCCCTCCCCATTCCCTAACCCTAACCCTAACCCGAATCCTAACCCTGACCCTCACCTGAAGCCTTACCCTCACCCGTGCCCTAATCTTAACCAGGACACTAACACTAACCCTTGCCCTCACACGAACGCTAACCCTTAAGCACTGTCGTACCCTAAGCTGTACCCTAATCCCTCTGCATTCCTTAACCCTAACCCTTACCCGAATCCTAACCCTGACCCTCACCCGAAGCCTTACCCTCACCCGTGCCCTAATCTTAACCAGGACACCAACACTAACTCGTGCCCTCACACGTACGCTAAACCTTAAGTGTTGTCGTACCCTAAATTGTACCCTAATCCCTACCCATTCCCTAACCCTAACCCTAACCCCATCCCTAAACCTGACCCACTTCCGATGCCCTACCCTAACCAATGCCCTAATCTTAACCAGTACACAAACACTAACTCATGCCCTCAAACGTACGCTAACCCTTAAGCATTGTCGTACCCTATCCTGTACCCTAATCCCTCCCCATTCCCTAACCCTAACCCTAAGCGAAACCCTGAACGTGACCCTTTTCCGAGGCCTTACCCTCATCGGTGCCGTTGTCTTAACCAGTACACCAACACTAACTCGTGCCCTCACACTTACGCTAACCCTAAGCATTGTCGTACCCTAACATGTACCCTAATCCCTCTCCATTCCCTAACCCTAACCCTAACCCGAATCCTAACCCTGACCCTCACCGGAAGCCTTACCCTCACCCGTGCCCTAATCTTAACCAGGACACCAAGACTAACTCGTGCCCTCAAACGTACACTAACACTAAACCGCAGCGGTACCCTAACCTGTACCCTAATCCCTCTCCATTCCCTAACCCTAACCCTAACCTGAAACCTAACCATGACACTCACCCGAAACTTTACCCTCACCCGTGTCCTAATTTTAACCAGTACATCAACACTAACTCATGCCCTCTAACGTACGCCAACCCTAAGCCATTGCCGTACCCTAACCTGTACCCTAATCAATCGCCATTCCCTAACCCTAACCCTAACCCTAACCCTTAACGTGACCCACTTCCGAGGCCTTACCCTCACCCGTGCCCTAATCGTAAGCAGTACACTAACACTAACTAGTGACCTCACACGTACGCTAAACCTTAAGCGTTGTCTTACCCTAAACAGTGCCCTAATATCTCCCCATTCCCTAACCCTAACCCTAACCCGAATTCTATCCCTGACTCTCACCCGAAACCTTACCCTCACCCGTGCCCTAATCTTAACCAGGACACCAACACTAACTTGTGCCCTCACACGTACGCTAACCCTTAATCGTTGTCGTACCCTAAACTGTACCCTAATCCCTCCCCATTCCCTAACCCTAACCCTAACCCGAATCCTAACCCTGACCCTCACCTGAAGCCTTACCCTCACCCGTGCCCTAATCTTAACCAGGACACTAACACTAACCCTTGCCCTCACACGAACGCTAACCCTTAAGCACTGTCGTACCCTAAGCTGTACCCTAATCCCTCTGCATTCCTTAAACCTAACCCTAACCCGAATCCTAACCCTGACCCTCACCCGAAGCCTTACCCTCACCCGTGCCCTAATCTTAACCAGGACACCAACACTAACTCGTGCCCTCACACGTACGCTAAACCTTAAGCGTTGTCGTACCCTAAATTGTACCCTAATCCCTCCCCATTCCTTAACCCTAACCCTAACCCCAAACCTAAACCTGACCCACTTCCGATGCCCTACCCTAACCAATGCCCTAATCTTAACCAGGACACAAACACTAACTCATGCCCTCAAACGTACGCTAACCCTTAAGCTTTGTCGTACCCTATACTGTACCCTAATCCCTCCCCATTCCCTAACCCTAACCCTAAGCGAAACCCTGAACGTGACCCTTTTCCGAGGCCTTACCCTCATCGGTGCCGTTGTCTTAACCAGTACACCAACACTAACTCGTGCCCTCACACTTACGCTAACCCTTAAGCATTGTCTTACCCTATCCTGTACCCTAATCCCTCCCCATTCCCTAACCCTAACCCTAAGCGAAACCCTGAACGTGACCCTTTTTCCGAGGCCTTACCCTCATCGGTGCCGTTGTCTTAACCAGTACACCAACACTAACTCGTGCCCTCACACTTACGCTAACCCTTAAGCATTGTCGTACCCTAACCTGTACCCTAATCCCTCTCCATTCCCTAACCCTAACCCTAACCCGAATCCTAACCCTGACCCTCACCCGAAGCTTTACCCTCACCCGTGCCCTAATCTTAACCAGAACACCAAGACTAATCGTGCCCTCAAACGTACGCTAACACTAAACCGCAGCGGTACCCTTACCTGTACCCTAATCCCTCTCCATTCCCTAACCCTAACCCTAGCCTGAAACCTAACCATGACACTCACCCGAAACTTTACCCTCACCCGTGTCCTAATTTTAACCAGTACATCAACACTAACCCATGCCCTCTAACGTACGCCAACCCTAAGCCTTTGCCGTACCCTAACCTGTACCCTAATCAATCCCCATTCCCTAACCCTAACCCTAACCCTAACCCTCAACGTGACCCTCTTCCGAGGCCTTACCCTCACCCGTGCCCTAATCGCAAGCAGTACACTAACACTAACTAGTGACCTCACACGTACGCTAAACCTTAAGCGTTGTGGTACCCTAAACTGTGCCCTAATATCTCCCCATTCCCTAACCCTAACCCTAACCCGAATTCTATCCCTGACCCTCACCCGAAACCTTACCCGCACCCGTTTCCTAATCTTAACCAGGACACCAACACTAACTTGTGCCCTCACACGTAAGCTAACCCTTAATCGTTGTCGTACCCTAAACTGTACCCTAATCCCTCCCCATTCCCTAACCCTAACCCTAACCCGAATCCTAAACCTGACCCTCACCTGAAGCCTTACCCTCACCCGTGCCCTAATCTTAACCAGGACACTAACACTAACCCTTGCCCTCACACGAACGCTAACCCTTAAGCACTGTCGTACCCTAAGCTGTACCCTAATCCCTCTGCATTCCTTAACCCTAACCCTAACCCGAATCCTAACCCTGACCCTCACCCGAAGCCTTACCCTCACCCGTGCCCTAATCTTAACCAGGACACCAACACTAACTCGTGCCCTCACACGTACGCTAAACCTTAAGCGTTGTCGTACCCTAAATTGTACCCTAATCCCTCCCCATTACCTAACCCTAACCCTAACCCGAATCCTAACCCTGACCCTCACCCGAAGCCTTACCCTCACCCGTGCCCTAATCTTAACCAGGACACTAACACTAACCCTTGCCTTCACACGAACGCTAACCCTTAAGCACTGTCGTACCCTAAGCTGTACCCTAATCCCTCTGCATTCCTTAACCCTAACCCTAACCCGAATCCTAACCCTGACCCTCACCCGAAGCCTTACCCTCACCCGTGCCCTAATCTTAACCAGGACACCAACACTAACTCGTGCCCTCACACGTACGCTAAACCTTAAGCGTTGTCGTACCCTAAATTGTACCCTAATCCCTCCCCATTCCCTAACCCTAACCCTAACCCCATCCCTAAACCTGACCCACTTCCGATGCCCTACCCTAACCAATGCCCTAAACTTAACCAGTACACAAACACTAACTCATGCCCTCAAACGTACGCTAACCCTTAAGCATTGTCGTACCCTATCCTGTACCCTAATCCCTCCCCGTTCCCTAACCCTAACCCTAAGCGAAACCCTGAACGTGACCATTTTCCGAGGCCTTACCCACATCGGTGCCTTTGTCTTAACCAGTACACCAACACTAACTGGTGCCCTCACACTTACGCTAACCCTTAAGCATTGTCTTACCCTATACTGTACCCTAATCCCTCCCCATTCCCTAACCCTAACCCTAAGCGAAACTCTGAACGTGACCCTTTTCCGAGGCCTTACCCTCATCGGTGCCGTTGTCTTAACCAGTACACCAACACTAACTCGTGCCCTCACACTTACGCTAACCCTTAAGCATTGTCGTACCCTAACCTGTACCCTAATCCCTCTCCATTCCCTAACCCTAACCCTAAACCGAATCCTAACCCTGACCCTCACCCGAAGCTTTACCCTCACCCGTGCCCTAATCTTAACCAGGACACCAAGACTAATCGTGCCCTCAAACGTACGCTAACACTAAACCGCAGCGGTACCCTTACCTGTACCCTAATCCCTCTCCATTCCCTAACCCTAACCCTAGCCTGAAACCTAACCATGACACTCACCCGAAACTTTACCCTCACCCGTGTCCTAATTTTAACCAGTACATCAACACTAACCCATGCCCTCTAACGTACGCCAACCCTAAGCCATTGCCATACCCTAACCTGTACCCTAATCAATCCCCATTCCCTAACCCTAACCCTAACCCTAACCCTTAACGTGACCCTCTTCCGAGGCCTTACCCTCACCTGTGCCCTAATCGTAAGCAGTACACTAACACTAACTAGTGACCTCACACGTACGCTAAAAATTAAGCGTTGTGGTACCCTAAACTGTGCCCTAATATCTCCCCATTCCCTAACCCTAACCCTAACCCGAATTCTATCACTGACCCTCACCCGAAACCTTACCCTCACCCTTGCCCTAATCTTAACCAGGACACCAACACTATCTTGTGCCCTCACACGTACGCTAACCCTTAATCGTTGTCGTACCCTAAACTGTACCCTAATCCCTCCCCATTCCCTAACCCTAACCCTAACCCGAATCCTAACCCTGACCCTCACCTGAAGCCTTACCCTCACCCGTGCCCTAATCTTAACCAGGACACTAACACTAACCCTTGCCCTCACACGAACGCTAACCCTTAAGCACTGTCGTACCCTAAGCTGTACCCTAATCCCTCTGCATTCCTTAACCCTAACCCTTACCCGAATCCTAACCCTGACCCTCACCCGAAGCCTTACCCTCACCCGTGCCCTAATCTTAACCAGGACACCAACACTAACTCGTGCCCTCACACGTACGCTAAACCTTAAGCGTTGTCGTACCCTAAATTGTACCCTAATCCCTACCCATTCCCTAACCCTAACCCTAACCCCATCCCTAAACCTGACCCACTTCCGATGCCCTACCCTAACCAATGCCCTAATCTTAACCAGTACACAAACACTAACTCATGCCCTCAAACGTACGCTAACCCTTAAGCATTGTCGTACCCTATCCTGTACCCTAATCCCTCCCCATTCCCTAACCCTAACCCTAAGCGAAACCCTGAACGTGACCCTTTTCCGAGGCCTTACCCTCATCGGTGCCGTTGTCTTAACCAGTACACCAACACTAACTCGTGCCCTCACACTTACGCTAACCCTAAGCATTGTCGTACCCTAACATGTACCCTAATCCCTCTCCATTCCCTTACCCTAACCCTAACCCGAATCCTAACCCTGACCCTCACCGGAAGCCTTACCCTCACCCGTGCCCTAATCTTAACCAGAACACCAAGACTAATCGTGCCCTCAAACGTACGCTAACACTAAACCGCAGCGGTACCCTTACCTGTACCCTAATCCCTCTCCATTCCCTAACCCTAACCCTAGCCTGAAACCTAACCATGACACTCACCCGAAACTTTACCCTCACCCGTGTCCTAATTTTAACCAGTACATCAACACTAACCCATGCCCTCTAACGTACGCCAACCCTAAGCCTTTGCCGTACCCTAACCTGTACCCTAATCAATCCCCATTCCCTAACCCTAACCCTAACCCTAACCCTCAACGTGACCCTCTTCCGAGGCCTTACCCTCACCCGTGCCCTAATCGTAAGCAGTACACTAACACTAACTAGTGACCTCACACGTACCCTAAACCTTAAGCGTTGTGGTACCCTAAACTGTGCCCTAATATCTCCCCATTCCCTAACCCTAACCCTAACCCGAATTCTATCCCTGACCCTCACCCGAAACCTTACCCGCACCCGTTTCCTAATCTTAACCAGGACACCAACACTAACTTGTGCCCTCACACGTAAGCTAACCCTTAATCGTTGTCGTACCCTAAACTGTACCCTAATCCCTCCCCATTCCCTAACCCTAACCCTAACCCGAATCCTAAACCTGACCCTCACCTGAAGCCTTACCCTCACCCGTGCCCTAATCTTAACCAGGACACTAACACTAACCCTTGCCCTCACACGAACGCTAACCCTTAAGCACTGTCGTACCCTAAGCTGTACCCTAATCCCTCTGCATTCCTTAACCCTAACCCTAACCCGAATCCTAACCCTGACCCTCACCCGAAGCCTTACCCTCACCCGTGCCCTAATCTTAACCAGGACACCAACACTAACTCGTGCCCTCACACGTACGCTAAACCTTAAGCGTTGTCGTACCCTAAATTGTACCCTAATCCCTCCCCATTACCTAACCCTAACCCTAACCCGAATCCTAACCCTGACCCTCACCCGAAGCCTTACCCTCACCCGTGCCCTAATCTTAACCAGGACACTAACACTAACCCTTGCCCTCACACGAACGCTAACCCTTAAGCACTGTCGTACCCTAAGCTGTACCCTAATCCCTCTGCATTCCTTAACCCTAACCCTAACCTGAATCCTAACCCTGACCCTCACCCGAAGCCTTACCCTCACCCGTGCCCTAATCTTAACCAGGACACCAACACTAACTCGTGCCCTCACACGTACGCTAAACCTTAAGCGTTGTCGTACCCTAAATTGTACCCTAATCCCTCCCCATTCCCTAACCCTAACCCTAACCCCATCCCTAAACCTGACCCACTTCCGATGCCCTACCCTAACCAATGCCCTAATCTTAACCAGTACACAAACACTAACTCATGCCCTCAAACGTACGCTAACCCTTAAGCATTGTCGTACCCTATCCTGTACCCTAATCCCTCCCCGTTCCCTAACCCTAACCCTAAGCGAAACCCTGAACGTGACCCTTTTCCGAGGCCTTACCCTCATCGGTGCCTTTGTCTTAACCAGTACACCAACACTAACTCGTGCCCTCACACTTACGCTAACCCTTAAGCATTGTCTTACCCTATACTGTACCCTAATCCCTCCCCATTCCCTAACCCTAACCCTAAGCGAAACCCTGAACGTGACCCTTTTCCGAGGCCTTACCCTCATCGGTGCCGTTGTCTTAACCAGTACACCAACACTAACTCGTGCCCTCACACTTACGCTAACCCTTAAGCATTGTCGTACCCTAACCTGTACCCTAATCCCTCTCCATTCCCTAACCCTAACCCTAACCCGAATCCTAACCCTGACCCTCACCCGAAGCTTTACCCTCACCCGTGCCCTAATCTTAACCAGGACACCAAGACTAATCGTGCCCTCAAACGTACGCTAACACTAAACCGCAGCGGTACCCTTACCTGTACCCTAATCCCTCTCCATTCCCTAACCCTAACCCTAGCCTGAAACCTAACCATGACACTCACCCGAAACTTTACCCTCACCCGTGTCCTAATTTTAACCAGTACATCAACACTAACCCATGCCCTCTAACGTACGCCAACCCTAAGCCATTGCCATACCCTAACCTGTACCCTAATCAATCCCCATTCCCTAACCCTAACCCTAACCCTAACCCTTAACGTGACCCTCTTCCGAGGCCTTACCCTCACCTGTGCCCTAATCGTAAGCAGTACACTAACACTAACTAGTGACCTCACACGTACGCTAAAAATTAAGCGTTGTGGTACCCTAAACTGTGCCCTAATATCTCCCCATTCCCTAACCCTAACCCTAACCCGAATTCTATCCCTGACCCTCACCCGAAACCTTACCCTCACCCTTGCCCTAATCTTAACCAGGACACCAACACTATCTTGTGCCCTCACACGTACGCTAACCCTTAATCGTTGTCGTACCCTAAACTGTACCCTAATCAATCCCCATTCCCTAACCCTAACCCTAACCCTAACCCTTAACGTGACCCACTTCCGAGGCCTTACCCTCACCCGTGCCCTAATCGTAAGCAGTACACTAACACTAACTAGTGACCTCACACGTACGCTAAACCTTAAGCGTTGTCTTACCCTAAACAGTGCCCTAATATCTCCCCATTCCCTAACCCTAACCCTAACCCGAATTCTATCCCTGACTCTCACCCGAAACCTTACCCTCACCCGTGCCCTAATCTTAACCAGGACACCAACACTAACTTGTGCCCTCACACGTACGCTAACCCTTAATCGTTGTCGTACCCTAAACTGTACCCTAATCCCTCCCCATTCCCTAACCCTAACCCTAACCCGAATTCTAACCCTGATCCTCACCTGAAGCCTTACCCTCACCCGTGCCCTAATCTTAACCAGGACACTAACACTAACCCTTGCCCTCACACGAACGCTAACCCTTAAGCACTGTCGTACCCTAAGCTGTACCCTAATCCCTCTGCATTCCTTAAACCTAACCCTAACCCGAATCCTAACCCTGACCCTCACCCGAAGCCTTACCCTCACCCGTGCCCTAATCTTAACCAGGACACCAACACTAACTCGTGCCCTCACACGTACGCTAAACCTTAAGCGTTGTCGTACCCTAAATTGTACCCTAATCCCTCCCCATTCCTTAACCCTAACCCTAACCCCAAACCTAAACCTGACCCACTTCCGATGCCCTACCCTAACCAATGCCCTAATCTTAACCAGGACACAAACACTAACTCATGCCCTCAAACGTACGCTAACCCTTAAGCTTTGTCGTACCCTATCCTGTACCCTAATCCCTCCCCATTCCCTAACCCTAACCCTAAGCGAAACCCTGAACGTGACCCTTTTCCGAGGCCTTACCCTCATCGGTGCCGTTGTCTTAACCAGTACACCAACACTAACTCGTGCCCTCACACTTACGCTAACCCTTAAGCATTGTCTTACCCTATCCTGTACCCTAATCCCTCCCCATTCCCTAACCCTAACCCTAAGCGAAACCCTGAACGTGACCCTTTTCCGAGGCCTTACCCTCATCGGTGCCGTTGTCTTAACCAGTACACCAACACTAACTCGTGCCCTCACACTTACGCTAACCCTTAAGCATTGTCGTACCCTAACCTGTACCCTAATCCCTCTCCATTCCCTAACCCTAACCCTAACCCGAATCCTAACCCTGACCCTCACCCGAAGCTTTACCCTCACCCGTGCCCTAATCTTAACCAGAACACCAAGACTAATCGTGCCCTCAAACGTACGCTAACACTAAACCGCAGCGGTACCCTTACCTGTACCCTAATCCCTCTCCATTCCCTAACTCTAACCCTAGCCTGAAACCTAACCATGACACTCACCCGAAACTTTACCCTCACCCGTGTCCTAATTTTAACCAGTACATCAACACTAACCCATGCCCTCTAACGTACGCCAACCCTAAGCCATTGCCGTACCCTAACCTGTACCCTAATCAATCCCCATTCCCTAACCCTAACCCTAACCCTAATCCTTAACGTGACCCTCTTCCGAGGCCTTACCCTCACCTGTGCCCTAATCGTAAGCAGTACACTAACACTAACTAGTGACCTCACACGTACGCTAAAAATTAAGCGTTGTGGTACCCTAAACTGTACCCTAATCCCTCCCCATTCCCTAACCCTAACCCTAACCCGAATCCTAAACCTGACCCTCACCTGAAGCCTTACCCTCACCCGTGCCCTAATCTTAACCAGGACACTAACACTAACCCTTGCCCTCACACGAACGCTAACCCTTAAGCACTGTCGTACCCTAAGCTGTACCCTAATCCCTCTGCATTCCTTAACCCTAACCCTAACCCGAATCCTAACCCTGACCCTCACCCGAAGCCTTACCCTCACCCGTGCCCTAATCTTAACCAGGACACCAACACTAACTCGTGCCCTCACACGTACGCTAAACCTTAAGCGTTGTCGTACCCTAAATTGTACCCTAATCCCTCCCCATTACCTAACCCTAACCCTAACCCGAATCCTAACCCTGACCCTCACCCGAAGCCTTACCCTCACCCGTGCCCTAATCTTAACCAGGACACTAACACTAACCCTTGCCTTCACACGAACGCTAACCCTTAAGCACTGTCGTACCCTAAGCTGTACCCTAATCCCTCTGCATTCCTTAACCCTAACCCTAACCCGAATCCTAACCCTGACCCTCACCCGAAGCCTTACCCTCACCCGTGCCCTAATCTTAACCAGGACACCAACACTAACTCGTGCCCTCACACGTACGCTAAACCTTAAGCGTTGTCGTACCCTAAATTGTACCCTAATCCCTCCCCATTCCCTAACCCTAACCCTAACCCCATCCCTAAACCTGACCCACTTCCGATGCCCTACCCTAACCAATGCCCTAAACTTAACCAGTACACAAACACTAACTCATGCCCTCAAACGTACGCTAACCCTTAAGCATTGTCGTACCCTATCCTGTACCCTAATCCCTCCCCGTTCCCTAACCCTAACCCTAAGCGAAACCCTGAACGTGACCATTTTCCGAGGCCTTACCCTCATCGGTGCCTTTGTCTTAACCAGTACACCAACACTAACTGGTGCCCTCACACTTACGCTAACCCTTAAGCATTGTCTTACCCTATACTGTACCCTAATCCCTCCCCATTCCCTAACCCTAACCCTAAGCGAAACCCTGAACGTGACCCTTTTCCGAGGCCTTACCCTCATCGGTGCCGTTGTCTTAACCAGTACACCAACACTAACTCGTGCCCTCACACTTACGCTAACCCTTAAGCATTGTCGTACCCTAACCTGTACCCTAATCCCTCTCCATTCCCTAACCCTAACCCTAAACCGAATCCTAACCCTGACCCTCACCCGAAGCTTTACCCTCACCCGTGCCCTAATCTTAACCAGGACACCAAGACTAATCGTGCCCTCAAACGTACGCTAACACTAAACCGCAGCGGTACCCTTACCTGTACCCTAATCCCTCTCCATTCCCTAACCCTAACCCTAGCCTGAAACCTAACCATGACACTCACCCGAAACTTTACCCTCACCCGTGTCCTAATTTTAACCAGTACATCAACACTAACCCATGCCCTCTAACGTACGCCAACCCTAAGCCATTGCCATACCCTAACCTGTACCCTAATCAATCCCCATTCCCTAACCCTAACCCTAACCCTAACCCTTAACGTGACCCTCTTCCGAGGCCTTACCCTCACCTGTGCCCTAATCGTAAGCAGTACACTAACACTAACTAGTGACCTCACACGTACGCTAAAAATTAAGCGTTGTGGTACCCTAAACTGTGCCCTAATATCTCCCCATTCCCTAACCCTAACCCTAACCCGAATTCTATCCCTGACCCTCACCCGAAACCTTACCCTCACCCTTGCCCTAATCTTAACCAGGACACCAACACTATCTTGTGCCCTCACACGTACGCTAACCCTTAATCGTTGTCGTACCCTAAACTGTACCCTAATCCCTCCCCATTCCCTAACCCTAACCCTAACCCGAATCCTAACCCTGACCCTCACCTGAAGCCTTACCCTCACCCGTGCCCTAATCTTAACCAGGACACTAACACTAACCCTTGCCCTCACACGAACGCTAACCCTTAAGCACTGTCGTACCCTAAGCTGTACCCTAATCCCTCTGCATTCCTTAACCCTAACCCTTACCCGAATCCTAACCCTGACCCTCACCCGAAGCCTTACCCTCACCCGTGCCCTAATCTTAACCAGGACACCAACACTAACTCGTGCCCTCACACGTACGCTAAACCTTAAGCGTTGTCGTACCCTAAATTGTACCCTAATCCCTACCCATTCCCTAACCCTAACCCTAACCCCATCCCTAAACCTGACCCACTTCCGATGCCCTACCCTAACCAATGCCCTAATCTTAACCAGTACACAAACACTAACTCATGCCCTCAAACGTACGCTAACCCTTAAGCATTGTCGTACCCTATCCTGTACCCTAATCCCTCCCCATTCCCTAACCCTAACCCTAAGCGAAACCCTGAACGTGACCCTTTTCCGAGGCCTTACCCTCATCGGTGCCGTTGTCTTAACCAGTACACCAACACTAACTCGTGCCCTCACACTTACGCTAACCCTAAGCATTGTCGTACCCTAACATGTACCCTAATCCCTCTCCATTCCCTTACCCTAACCCTAACCCGAATCCTAACCCTGACCCTCACCGGAAGCCTTACCCTCACCCGTGCCCTAATCTTAACCAGGACACCAAGACTAACTCGTGCCCTCAAACGTACACTAACACTAAACCGCAGCGGTACCCTAACCTGTACCCTAATCCCTCTCCATTCCCTAACCCTAACCCTAACCTGAAACCTAACCATGACACTCACCCGAAACTTTACCCTCACCCGTGTCCTAATTTTAACCAGTACATCAACACTAACTCATGCCCTCTAACGTACGCCAACCCTAAGCCATTGCCGTACCCTAACCTGTACCCTAATCAATCCCCATTCCCTAACCCTAACCCTAACCCTAACCCTTAACGTGACCCACTTCCGAGGCCTTACCCTCACCCGTGCCCTAATCGTAAGCAGTACACTAACACTAACTAGTGACCTCACACGTACGCTAAACCTTAAGCGTTGTCTTACCCTAAACAGTGCCCTAATATCTCCCCATTCCCTAACCCTAACCCTAACCCGAATTCTATCCCTGACTCTCACCCGAAACCTTACCCTCACCCGTGCCCTAATCTTAACCAGGACACCAACACTAACTTGTGCCCTCACACGTACGCTAACCCTTAATCGTTGTCGTACCCTAAACTGTACCCTAATCCCTCCCCATTCCCTAACCCTAACCCTAACCCGAATCCTAACCCTGACCCTCACCTGAAGCCTTACCCTCACCCGTGCCCTAATCTTAACCAGGACATTAACACTAACCCTTGCCCTCACACGAACGCTAACCCTTAAGCACTGTCGTACCCTAAGCTGTACCCTAATCCCTCTGCATTCCTTAAACCTAACCCTAACCCGAATCCTAACCCTGACCCTCACCCGAAGCCTTACCCTCACCCGTGCCCTAATCTTAACCAGGACACCAACACTAACTCGTGCCCTCACACGTACGCTAAACCTTAAGCGTTGTCGTACCCTAAATTGTACCCTAATCCCTCCCCATTCCTTAACCCTAACCCTAACCCCAAACCTAAACCTGACCCACTTCCGATGCCCTACCCTAACCAATGCCCTAATCTTAACCAGGACACAAACACTAACTCATGCCCTCACACTTACGCTAACCCTTAAGCATTGTCTTACCCTATCCTGTACCCTAATCCCTCCCCATTCCCTAACCCTAACCCTAAGGGAAACCCTGAACGTGACCCTTTTCCGAGGCCTTACCCTCATCGGTGCCGTTGTCTTAACCAGTACACCAACACTAACTCGTGCCCTCACACTTACGCTAACCCTTAAGCATTGTCGTACCCTAACCTGTACCCTAATCCCTCTCCATTCCCTAACCCTAACCCTAACCCGAATCCTAACCCTGACCCTCACCCGAAGCTTTACCCTCACCCGTGCCCTAATCTTAACCAGAACACCAAGACTAATCGTGCCCTCAAACGTACGCTAACACTAAACCGCAGCGGTACCCTTACCTGTACCCTAATCCCTCTCCATTCCCTAACCCTAACCCTAGCCTGAAACCTAACCATGACACTCACCCGAAACTTTACCCTCACCCGTGTCCTAATTTTAACCAGTACATCAACACTAACCCATGCCCTCTAACGTACGCCAACCCTAAGCCTTTGCCGTACCCTAACCTGTACCCTAATCAATCCCCATTCCCTAACCCTAACCCTAACCCTAACCCTCAACGTGACCCTCTTCCGAGGCCTTACCCTCACCCGTGCCCTAATCGTAAGCAGTACACTAACACTAACTAGTGACCTCACACGTACCCTAAACCTTAAGCGTTGTGGTACCCTAAACTGTGCCCTAATATCTCCCCATTCCCTAACCCTAACCCTAACCCGAATTCTATCCCTGACCCTCACCCGAAACCTTACCCGCACCCGTTTCCTAATCTTAACCAGGACACCAACACTAACTTGTGCCCTCACACGTAAGCTAACCCTTAATCGTTGTCGTACCCTAAACTGTACCCTAATCCCTCCCCATTCCCTAACCCTAACCCTAACCCGAATCCTAAACCTGACCCTCACCTGAAGCCTTACCCTCACCCGTGCCCTAATCTTAACCAGGACACTAACACTAACCCTTGCCCTCACACGAACGCTAACCCTTAAGCACTGTCGTACCCTAAGCTGTACCCTAATCCCTCTGCATTCCTTAACCCTAACCCTAACCCGAATCCTAACCCTGACCCTCACCCGAAGCCTTACCCTCACCCGTGCCCTAATCTTAACCAGGACACCAACACTAACTCGTGCCCTCACACGTACGCTAAACCTTAAGCGTTGTCGTACCCTAAATTGTACCCTAATCCCTCCCCATTACCTAACCCTAACCCTAACCCGAATCCTAACCCTGACCCTCACCCGAAGCCTTACCCTCACCCGTGCCCTAATCTTAACCAGGACACTAACACTAACCCTTGCCCTCACACGAACGCTAACCCTTAAGCACTGTCGTACCCTAAGCTGTACCCTAATCCCTCTGCATTCCTTAACCCTAACCCTAACCTGAATCCTAACCCTGACCCTCACCCGAAGCCTTACCCTCACCCGTGCCCTAATCTTAACCAGGACACCAACACTAACTCGTGCCCTCACACGTACGCTAAACCTTAAGCGTTGTCGTACCCTAAATTGTACCCTAATCCCTCCCCATTCCCTAACCCTAACCCTAACCCCATCCCTAAACCTGACCCACTTCCGATGCCCTACCCTAACCAATGCCCTAATCTTAACCAGTACACAAACACTAACTCATGCCCTCAAACGTACGCTAACCCTTAAGCATTGTCGTACCCTATCCTGTACCCTAATCCCTCCCCGTTCCCTAACCCTAACCCTAAGCGAAACCCTGAACGTGACCCTTTTCCGAGGCCTTACCCTCATCGGTGCCTTTGTCTTAACCAGTACACCAACACTAACTCGTGCCCTCACACTTACGCTAACCCTTAAGCATTGTCTTACCCTATACTGTACCCTAATCCCTCCCCATTCCCTAACCCTAACCCTAAGCGAAACCCTGAACGTGACCCTTTTCCGAGGCCTTACCCTCATCGGTGCCGTTGTCTTAACCAGTACACCAACACTAACTCGTGCCCTCACACTTACGCTAACCCTTAAGCATTGTCGTACCCTAACCTGTACCCTAATCCCTCTCCATTCCCTAACCCTAACCCTAACCCGAATCCTAACCCTGACCCTCACCCGAAGCTTTACCCTCACCCGTGCCCTAATCTTAACCAGGACACCAAGACTAATCGTGCCCTCAAACGTACGCTAACACTAAACCGCAGCGGTACCCTTACCTGTACCCTAATCCCTCTCCATTCCCTAACCCTAACCCTAGCCTGAAACCTAACCATGACACTCACCCGAAACTTTACCCTCACCCGTGTCCTAATTTTAACCAGTACATCAACACTAACCCATGCCCTCTAACGTACGCCAACCCTAAGCCATTGCCATACCCTAACCTGTACCCTAATCAATCCCCATTCCCTAACCCTAACCCTAACCCTAACCCTTAACGTGACCCTCTTCCGAGGCCTTACCCTCACCTGTGCCCTAATCGTAAGCAGTACACTAACACTAACTAGTGACCTCACACGTACGCTAAAAATTAAGCGTTGTGGTACCCTAAACTGTGCCCTAATATCTCCCCATTCCCTAACCCTAACCCTAACCCGAATTCTATCCCTGACCCTCACCCGAAACCTTACCCTCACCCTTGCCCTAATCTTAACCAGGACACCAACACTATCTTGTGCCCTCACACGTACGCTAACCCTTAATCGTTGTCGTACCCTAAACTGTACCCTAATCAATCCCCATTCCCTAACCCTAACCCTAACCCTAACCCTTAACGTGACCCACTTCCGAGGCCTTACCCTCACCCGTGCCCTAATCGTAAGCAGTACACTAACACTAACTAGTGACCTCACACGTACGCTAAACCTTAAGCGTTGTCTTACCCTAAACAGTGCCCTAATATCTCCCCATTCCCTAACCCTAACCCTAACCCGAATTCTATCCCTGACTCTCACCCGAAACCTTACCCTCACCCGTGCCCTAATCTTAACCAGGACACCAACACTAACTTGTGCCCTCACACGTACGCTAACCCTTAATCGTTGTCGTACCCTAAACTGTACCCTAATCCCTCCCCATTACCTAACCCTAACCCTAACCCGAATTCTAACCCTGATCCTCACCTGAAGCCTTACCCTCACCCGTGCCCTAATCTTAACCAGGACACTAACACTAACCCTTGCCCTCACACGAACGCTAACCCTTAAGCACTGTCGTACCCTAAGCTGTACCCTAATCCCTCTGCATTCCTTAAACCTAACCCTAACCCGAATCCTAACCCTGACCCTCACCCGAAGCCTTACCCTCACCCGTGCCCTAATCTTAACCAGGACACCAACACTAACTCGTGCCCTCACACGTACGCTAAACCTTAAGCGTTGTCGTACCCTAAATTGTACCCTAATCCCTCCCCATTCCTTAACCCTAACCCTAACCCCAAACCTAAACCTGACCCACTTCCGATGCCCTACCCTAACCAATGCCCTAATCTTAACCAGGACACAAACACTAACTCATGCCCTCAAACGTACGCTAACCCTTAAGCTTTGTCGTACCCTATCCTGTACCCTAATCCCTCCCCATTCCCTAACCCTAACCCTAAGCGAAACCCTGAACGTGACCCTTTTCCGAGGCCTTACCCTCATCGGTGCCGTTGTCTTAACCAGTACACCAACACTAACTCGTGCCCTCACACTTACGCTAACCCTTAAGCATTGTCTTACCCTATCCTGTACCCTAATCCCTCCCCATTCCCTAACCCTAACCCTAAGCGAAACCCTGAACGTGACCCTTTTCCGAGGCCTTACCCTCATCGGTGCCGTTGTCTTAACCAGTACACCAACACTAACTCGTGCCCTCACACTTACGCTAACCCTTAAGCATTGTCGTACCCTAACCTGTACCCTAATCCCTCTCCATTCCCTAACCCTAACCCTAACCCGAATCCTAACCCTGACCCTCACCCGAAGCTTTACCCTCACCCGTGCCCTAATCTTAACCAGAACACCAAGACTAATCGTGCCCTCAAACGTACGCTAACACTAAACCGCAGCGGTACCCTTACCTGTACCCTAATCCCTCTCCATTCCCTAACTCTAACCCTAGCCTGAAACCTAACCATGACACTCACCCGAAACTTTACCCTCACCCGTGTCCTAATTTTAACCAGTACATCAACACTAACCCATGCCCTCTAACGTACGCCAACCCTAAGCCATTGCCGTACCCTAACCTGTACCCTAATCAATCCCCATTCCCTAACCCTAACCCTAACCCTAATCCTTAACGTGACCCTCTTCCGAGGCCTTACCCTCACCTGTGCCCTAATCGTAAGCAGTACACTAACACTAACTAGTGACCTCACACGTACGCTAAAAATTAAGCGTTGTGGTACCCTAAACTGTGCCCTAATATCTCCCCATTCCCTAACCCTAACCCTAATCCGAATTCTATCCCTGACCCTCACCCGAAACCTTACCCTCACCCTTGCCCTAATCTTAACCAGGACACCAACACTATCTTGTGCCCTCACACGTACGCTAACCCTTAATCGTTGTCGTACCCTAAACTGTACCCTAATCCCTCCCCATTCCCTAACCCTAACCCTAACCCGAATCCTAACCCTGACCCTCACCTTAAGCCTTACCCTCACCCGTGCCCTAAACTTAACCAGGACACTAACACTAACCCTTGCCCTCACACGAACGCTAACCCTTAAGCACTGTCGTACCCTAAGCTGTAGCCTAATCCCTCTGCATTCCTTAACCCTAACCCTAAGCCGAATCCTGACCCTGACCCTCACCCGAAGCCTTACCCTCACCCGTGCCCTAATCTTAACCAGGACACCAAGACTAACTCGTGCCCTCAAACGTACGTTAACACTAAACCGCAGCGGTACCCTAACCTGTACCCTAATCCCTCTCCATTCCCTAACCCTAACCCTAACCTGAAACCAAACCATGACCCTCACCCGAAACTTTACCCTCACCCGTGTCCTAATTTTAACCAGTACATCAACACTAACCCATGCCCTCTAACGTACGCCAACCCTAAGCAATTGCCGTACCCTAACCTGTACCCTAATCAATCCCCATTCCCTAACCCTAACCCTAACCCTAACCCTCACACTTACGCTAACCCTTAAGCATTGTCGTACCCTAACCTGTACCCTAATCCCTCTCCATTCTCTAACCCTAACCCTAACCCGAATCCTAACCCTGACCCTCACCCGAAGCCTTACCCTCACCCGTGCCCTAATCTTAACCAGGACACCAAGACTAACTCGTGCCCTCAAACGTACGCTAACACTAAACCGCAGCGGTACCCTAACCTGTACCCTAATCCCTCTCCATTCCCTAACCCTAACCCTAACCTGAAACCTAAACATGACACTCACCCGAAACTTTACCCTCACCCGTGTCCTAATTTTAACCAGTACATCAACAGTAACCCATGCCCTCTAACGTACGCCAACCCTAAGCAATTGCCGTACCCTAACCTGTACCCTAATCAATCCCCATTCCCTAACCCTAACCCTAACCCTTAACGTGACCCTCTTCCGAGGCCTTACCCTCACCTGTGCCCTAATCATAAGCAGTACACTAACACTAACTAGTGACCTCACACGCACGCTAAACCTTAAGTGTTGTGGTACTCTAAACTGTGCCCTAATATCTCCCCATTCCCTAACCCTAAACCTAACCCGAATTCTATCCCTGACCCTCACCCGAAACCTTACCCTCACCCGTGCCCTAATCTTAACCAGGACACTAACACTAACTTGTGCCCTCACACGTACGCTAACACTTAATCGTTGTCGTACCCTACACTGTACCCTAATCCCTCCCCATTCCCTAACCCTAACCCTAACCCGAATCCTAACCCTGACCCTCACCTGAAGCCTTACCCTCACCCGTGCCCTAATCTTAACCAGGACACTAACACTAACCCTTGCCCTCACACGAACGCTAACCCTTAAGCACTGTCGTACCCTAAGCTGTACCCTAATCCCTCTTCATTCCTTAACCCTAACCCTAACCCGAATCCTAACCCTGACCCTCACCCGAAGCCTTACCCTCACCCGTGCCCTAATCTTAACCAGGACACCAACACTAACTCGTGCCCTCACACGTACGCTAAACCTTAAGCGTTGTCGTACCCTAAATTGTACCCTAATCCCTCCCCAATCCTTAACCCTAACCCTAACCCCATCCCTAAACCTGACCCACTTCCGATGCCCTACCCTAACCAATGCCCTAATCTTAACCAGTACACAAACACTAAATCATGCCCTCAAACGTACGCTAACCCTTAAGTTTGTCGTACCCTATCCTGTACCCTAATCCCTCCCCATTCCCTAACACTAACCCTAAGCGAAACCCTGAACTTGACCCTTTTCCGAGGCCTTACCCTCATCGGTGCCCTTGTCTTAACCAGTACACCAACACTAACTCGTGCCCTCACACTTACGCTAACCCTTAAGCATTGTCTTACCCTATACTGTACCCTAATCCCTCCCCATTCCCTAACCCTAACCCTAAGCGAAACCCTGAACGTGACCCTTTTCCGAGGCCTTACCCTCATCGGTGCCGTTGTCTTAACCAGTACACCAACACTAACTCGTGCCCTCACACTTACGCTAACCCTTAAGCATTGTCGTACCCTAACCTGTACCCTAATCCCTCTCCATTCCCTAACCCTAACCCTAACCCGAATCCTAACCCTGACCCTCACCCGAAGCTTTACCCTCACCCGTGCCCTAATCTTAACCAGGACACCAAGACTAATCGTGCCCTCAAACGTACGCTAACACTAAACCGCAGCGGTACCCTTACCTGTACCCTAATCCCTCTCCATTCCCTAACCCTAACCCTAGCCTGAAACCTAACCATGACACTCACCCGAAACTTTACCCTCACCCGTGTCCTAATTTTAACCAGTACATCAACACTAACCCATGCCCTCTAACGTACGCCAACCCTAAGCCATTGCCATACCCTAACCTGTACCCTAATCAATCCCCATTCCCTAACCCTAACCCTAACCCTAACCCTTAACGTGACCCTCTTCCGAGGCCTTACCCTCACCTGTGCCCTAATCGTAAGCAGTACACTAACACTAACTAGTGACCTCACACGTACGCTAAAAATTAAGCGTTGTGGTACCCTAAACTGTGCCCTAATATCTCCCCATTCCCTAACCCTAACCCTAACCCGAATTCTATCCCTGACCCTCACCCGAAACCTTACCCTCACCCTTGCCCTAATCTTAACCAGGACACCAACACTATCTTGTGCCCTCACACGTACGCTAACCCTTAATCGTTGTCGTACCCTAAACTGTACCCTAATCAATCCCCATTCCCTAACCCTAACCCTAACCCTAACCCTTAACGTGACCCACTTCCGAGGCCTTACCCTCACCCGTGCCCTAATCGTAAGCAGTACACTAACACTAACTAGTGACCTCACACGTACGCTAAACCTTAAGCGTTGTCTTACCCTAAACAGTGCCCTAATATCTCCCCATTCCCTAACCCTAACCCTAACCCGAATTCTATCCCTGACTCTCACCCGAAACCTTACCCTCACCCGTGCCCTAATCTTAACCAGGACACCAACACTAACTTGTGCCCTCACACGTACGCTAACCCTTAATCGTTGTCGTACCCTAAACTGTACCCTAATCCCTCCCCATTACCTAACCCTAACCCTAACCCGAATTCTAACCCTGATCCTCACCTGAAGCCTTACCCTCACCCGTGCCCTAATCTTAACCAGGACACTAACACTAACCCTTGCCCTCACACGAACGCTAACCCTTAAGCACTGTCGTACCCTAAGCTGTACCCTAATCCCTCTGCATTCCTTAAACCTAACCCTAACCCGAATCCTAACCCTGACCCTCACCCGAAGCCTTACCCTCACCCGTGCCCTAATCTTAACCAGGACACCAACACTAACTCGTGCCCTCACACGTACGCTAAACCTTAAGCGTTGTCGTACCCTAAATTGTACCCTAATCCCTCCCCATTCCTTAACCCTAACCCTAACCCCAAACCTAAACCTGACCCACTTCCGATGCCCTACCCTAACCAATGCCCTAATCTTAACCAGGACACAAACACTAACTCATGCCCTCAAACGTACGCTAACCCTTAAGCTTTGTCGTACCCTATCCTGTACCCTAATCCCTCCCCATTCCCTAACCCTAACCCTAAGCGAAACCCTGAACGTGACCCTTTTCCGAGGCCTTACCCTCATCGGTGCCGTTGTCTTAACCAGTACACCAACACTAACTCGTGCCCTCACACTTACGCTAACCCTTAAGCATTGTCTTACCCTATCCTGTACCCTAATCCCTCCCCATTCCCTAACCCTAACCCTAAGCGAAACCCTGAACGTGACCCTTTTCCGAGGCCTTACCCTCATCGGTGCCGTTGTCATAACCAGTACACCAACACTAACTCGTGCCCTCACACTTACGCTAACCCTTAAGCATTGTCGTACCCTAACCTGTACCCTAATCCCTCTCCATTCCCTAACCCTAACCCTAACCCGAATCCTAACCCTGACCCTCACCCGAAGCTTTACCCTCACCCGTGCCCTAATCTTAACCAGAACACCAAGACTAATCGTGCCCTCAAACGTACGCTAACACTAAACCGCAGCGGTACCCTTACCTGTACCCTAATCCCTCTCCATTCCCTAACTCTAACCCTAGCCTGAAACCTAACCATGACACTCACCCGAAACTTTACCCTCACCCGTGTCCTAATTTTAACCAGTACATCAACACTAACCCATGCCCTCTAACGTACGCCAACCCTAAGCCATTGCCGTACCCTAACCTGTACCCTAATCAATCCCCATTCCCTAACCCTAACCCTAACCCTAATCCTTAACGTGACCCTCTTCCGAGGCCTTACCCTCACCTGTGCCCTAATCGTAAGCAGTACACTAACACTAACTAGTGACCTCACACGTACGCTAAAAATTAAGCGTTGTGGTACCCTAAACTGTGCCCTAATATCTCCCCATTCCCTAACCCTAACCCTAATCCGAATTCTATCCCTGACCCTCACCCGAAACCTTACCCTCACCCTTGCCCTAATCTTAACCAGGACACCAACACTATCTTGTGCCCTCACACGTACGCTAACCCTTAATCGTTGTCGTACCCTAAACTGTACCCTAATCCCTCCCCATTCCCTAACCCTAACCCTAACCCGAATCCTAACCCTGACCCTCACCTTAAGCCTTACCCTCACCCGTGCCCTAAACTTAACCAGGACACTAACACTAACCCTTGCCCTCACACGAACGCTAACCCTTAAGCACTGTCGTACCCTAAGCTGTAGCCTAATCCCTCTGCATTCCTTAACCCTAACCCTAAGCCGAATCCTGACCCTGACCCTCACCCGAAGCCTTACCCTCACCCGTGCCCTAATCTTAACCAGGACACCAAGACTAACTCGTGCCCTCAAACGTACGTTAACACTAAACCGCAGCGGTACCCTAACCTGTACCCTAATCCCTCTTCATTCCCTAACCCTAACCCTAACCTGAAACCAAACCATGACCCTCACCCGAAACTTTACCCTCACCCGTGTCCTAATTTTAACCAGTACATCAACACTAACCCATGCCCTCTAACGTACGCCAACCCTAAGCAATTGCCGTACCCTAACCTGTACCCTAATCAATCCCCATTCCCTAACCCTAACCCTAACCCTAACCCTCACACTTACGCTAACCCTTAAGCATTGTCGTACCCTAACCTGTACCCTAATCCCTCTCCATTCTCTAACCCTAACCCTAACCCGAATCCTAACCCTGACCCTCACCCGAAGCCTTACCCTCACCCGTGCCCTAATCTTAACCAGGACACCAAGACTAACTCGTGCCCTCAAACGTACGCTAACACTAAACCGCAGCGGTACCCTAACCTGTACCCTAATCCCTCTCCATTCCCTAACCCTAACCCTAACCTGAAACCTAAACATGACACTCACCCGAAACTTTACCCTCACCCGTGTCCTAATTTTAACCAGTACATCAACAGTAACCCATGCCCTCTAACGTACGCCAACCCTAAGCAATTGCCGTACCCTAACCTGTACCCTAATCAATCCCCATTCCCTAACCCTAACCCTAACCCTTAACGTGACCCTCTTCCGAGGCCTTACCCTCACCTGTGCCCTAATCATAAGCAGTACACTAACACTAACTAGTGACCTCACACGCACGCTAAACCTTAAGTGTTGTGGTACTCTAAACTGTGCCCTAATATCTCCCCATTCCCTAACCCTAAACCTAACCCGAATTCTATCCCTGACCCTCACCCGAAACCTTACCCTCACCCGTGCCCTAATCTTAACCAGGACACTAACACTAACTTGTGCCCTCACACGTACGCTAACACTTAATCGTTGTCGTACCCTACACTGTACCCTAATCCCTCCCCATTCCCTAACCCTAACCCTAACCCGAATCCTAACCCTGACCCTCACCTGAAGCCTTACCCTCACCCGTGCCCTAATCTTAACCAGGACACTAACACTAACCCTTGCCCTCACACGAACGCTAACCCTTAAGCACTGTCGTACCCTAAGCTGTACCCTAATCCCTCTTCATTCCTTAACCCTAACCCTAACCCGAATCCTAACCCTGACCCTCACCCGAAGCCTTACCCTCACCCGTGCCCTAATCTTAACCAGGACACCAACACTAACTCGTGCCCTCACACGTACGCTAAACCTTAAGCGTTGTCGTACCCTAAATTGTACCCTAATCCCTCCCCAATCCTTAACCCTAACCCTAACCCCATCCCTAAACCTGACCCACTTCCGATGCCCTACCCTAACCAATGCCCTAATCTTAACCAGTACACAAACACTAAATCATGCCCTCAAACGTACGCTAACCCTTAAGTTTGTCGTACCCTATCCTGTACCCTAATCCCTCCCCATTCCCTAACACTAACCCTAAGCGAAACCCTGAACTTGACCCTTTTCCGAGGCCTTACCCTCATCGGTGCCCTTGTCTTAACCAGTACACCAACACTAACTCGTGCCCTCACACTTACGCTAACCCTTAAGCATTGTCGAACCCTAACCTGTACCCTAATCCCTCTCCATTCCCTAATCCTAACCCTAACCCGAATCCTAACCCTGACCCTCACCCGAAGCCTTACCCTCCCCCGTGCCCTAATCTTAACCAGGACACCAACACTAACTCGTGCCCTCAAACGTATGCTAACACTAAACCGCAGCGGTACCCTAACCTGTACCCTAATCCCTCTCCATTCCCTAACCCTAACCCTAACCCGAATCCTAACTCTGACCCTCACCCGAAGACTTACCCTCACCCGTGCCCTAATCTTAACCAGGACACCAAGATTAACTCGTGCCCTCAAACGTACGCTAACACTAAACCGCAGCGGTACCCTAACCTGTACCCTAATCCATCTCCATTCCCTAACCCTAACCCTAACCCGAATCCTAACCCTGACCCTCACCTGAAGCCTTACCCTCACCCGTGCCCTAATCTTAACCAGGACACCAAGACTAACTCGTGCCCTCAAACGTATGCTAACACTAAACCGCAGCGGTACCCTAACCTGTACCCTAATACCTCTCCATTCCCTAACCCTAACCCTAACCTGAAACCTAACCATGACACTCACCCGAAACTTTACCCTCACCCGTGTCCTAATTTTAACCAGTACATCAACACTAACCCATGCCCTCTAACGTACGCCAACCCTAAGCCATTGCCGTACCCTAACCTGTACCCTAATCAATCCCCATTCCCTAACCCTAACCCTAACCCTAACCCTTAACGTGACCCTCTTCCGAGGCCTTACCCTCACCCGTGCCCTAATCGTAAGAGGTACACTAACACTAACTAGTGACCTCACACGTACGCTAAACCTTAAGCGTTGTGGTACCCTAAACTGTTCCCTAATATCTCCCCATTCCCTAACCCTAACCCTAACCCGAATTCTATCCCTGACCCTCTCCGAAACCATACCCTCACCCGTGCCCTAAACTTAACCAGGACACCAACACTAACTTGTGCCCTCACACGTACGCTAACCCTTAATCGTTGTCGTACCCTAAACTGTACCCTAATCCCTCCCCATTCCCTAACCCTAACCCTAACCCGAATCCTAACCCTGACCCTCACCCGAAGCCTTACCCTCACCCGTGCCCTAATCTTAACCAGGACACCAACACTAACTCGTGCCCTCACACGTACGCTAAACCTTACGCGTTGTCGTACCCTAAATTGTACCCTAATCTCTCCCCATTCCTTAACCCTAACCCTAACCCCAAACCTAAACCTGACCCACTTCCGATGCCCTACCCTAACCAATGCCCTAATCTTAACCAGGACACAAAGACTAACTCATGCCCTCAAACGTACGCTAACCCTTAAGCTTTGTCGTACCCTATCCTGTACTCTAATCCCTCCCCATTCCCTAAACCTAACCCTAAGCGAAACCCTGAACGTTACCCTTTTCCGTGGCCTTACCCTCATCGGTGCCGTTGTCTTAACCAGTACACCAACACTAACTCGTGCCCTCACACTTACGCTAACCCTTAAGCATTGTCGTACCCTAACCTGTACCCTAATCCCTCTCCATTCCCTAACCCTAAACCTAACCCGAATCCTAACCCTGACCCTCACCCGAAGCCTTACCCTCACCCGTGCCCTAATCTTAACCAGGACACCAAGACTAACTCGTGCCCTCAAACGTACGCTAACACTAAAACGCAGTGGTACCCTAACCTGTACCCTAATCCCTCTCCATTCCCTAACCCTAACCCTAACCTGAAACCTAACCATGACACTCACCCGAAACTTTACCCTCACCCGTGTCCTAATTTTAACCAGTACATCAACACTAACCCATGCCCTCTAACGTACGCCAACCCTAAGCCATTGCCGTACCCTAAACTGTACCCTAATCAATCCCCATTCCCTAACCCTAACCCTAACCCTAACCCTTAACGTGACCCTCTTCCGAGGCCTTACCCTCACCCGTGCCCTAATCGTAAGCAGTACACTAACACTATCTAGTGACCTCACACGTACGCTAAACCTTAAGCGTTGTGGTACCCTAAACTGTGCCCTAATATCTCGCCATTCCCTAACCGTAACCCTAACCCGAATTCTATCCCTGACCCTCACCCGAAACCTTACCCGCACCCGTGCCCTAATCTTAACCAGGACACCAACACTAACTTGTGCCCTCACACGTACGCTAACCCTTAATCGTTGTCGTACCCTAAACTGTACCCTAATCCCTCCCCATTCCCTAACCCTAACCTTAACCCGAATCCTAACCCTGACCCTCATCTGAAGCCTTACCCTCACCCGTGCCCTAATCTTAACCAGGACCCTAACACTAACCCTTGCCCTCACACGAACGCTAACCCTTAAGCACTGTCGTACCCTAAGCTGTACCCTAATCCCTCTGCATTCCTTAACCCTAACCCTAACCCGAATCCTAACCCTGACCCTCACCCGAAGCCTTACCCTCACCCGTGCCCTAATCTTAACCAGGACACCAACACTAACTCGTGCCCTCACACGTACGCTAAACCTTAAGCGTTGTCGTACCCTAAATTGTACCCTAATCCCTCCCCATTCCCTAACCCTAACCCTAACCCCATCCCTAAACCTGACCCACTTCCGATGCCCTACCCTAACCAATGCCCTAATCTTAACCAGTACACAAACACTAACTCATGCCCTCAAACGTACGCTAACACTTAAGCATTGTCGTACCCTATCCTGTACCCTAATCCCTCCCCATTCCCTAACCCTAACCCTAAGCGAAACCCTGAACGTGACCCTTTTCCGAGGCCTTACCCTCATCGGTGCCCTTGTCTTAACCAGTACACCAACACTAACTCGTGCCCTCACACTTACGCTAACCCTTAAGCATTGTCGTACCCTAACATGTACCCTAATCCCTCTCCATTCCCTAACCCTAACCCTAACCCGAATCCTAACCCTGACCCTCACCGGAAGCCTTACCCTCACCCGTGCCCTAATCTTAACCAGGACACCAAGACTAACACGTGCCCTCAAACGTACGCTAACACTAAACCGCAGCGGTACCCTAACCTGTACCCTAATCCCTCTCCATTCCCTAACCCTAACCCTAACCTGAAACCTAACCATGAAACTCACCCGAAACTTTACCCTCACCCGTGTCCTAATTTTAACCAGTACATCAACACTAACCCATGCCCTCTAACGTACGCCAACCCTAAGCCATTGCCGTACCCTAACCTGTACCCTAATCAATCCCCATTCCCTAACCCTAACCCTAACCCTAACCCTTAACGTGACCCTCTTCCGAGGCCTTACACTCACCCGTGCCCTAATCGTAAGCAGTACACTAACACTAACTAGTGACCTCACACGTACACTAAACCTTAAGCGTTGTGGTACCCTAAACAGTGCCCTAATATCTCCCCATTCCGTAACCCTAACCCTAACCCGAATTCTATCCCTGACTCTCACCCGAAACCTTACCCTCACCCGTGCCCTAATCTTAACCAGGACACCAACACTAACTTGTGCCCTCACACGTACGCTAACCCTTAATCGTTGTCGTACCCTAAACTGTACCCTAATCCCTCCCCATTACCTAACCCTAACCCTAACCCGAATCCTACCCCTGACCCTCACCTGAAGCCTTACCATCACCCGTGCCCTAATCTTAACCAGGACACTAACACTAACCCTTGCCCTCACACGAATGCTAACCCTTAAGCACTGTCGTACCCTAAGCTGTACCCTAATCCCTCTGCATTCCTTAAACCTAACCCTAACCCGAATCCTAACCCTGACCCTCACCCGAAGCCTTACCCTCACCCGTGCCCTAATCTTAACCAGGACACCAACACTAACTCGTGCCCTCACACGTACGCTAAACCTTAAGCGTTGTCGTACCCTAAATTGTACCCTAATCCCTCCCCATTCCTTAACCCTAACCCTAACCCCAAACCTAAACCTGACTCACTTCCGATGCCCTACCCTAACCAATGCCCTAATCTTAACCAGGACACAAACACTAACTCATGCCCTCAAACGTACGCTAACCCTTAAGCTTTGTCGTACCCTATCCTGTACCCTAATCCCTCCCCATTCCCTAACCCTAACCCTAAGCGAAACCCTGAACGTGACCCTTTTCCGAGGCCTTACCCTCATCGGTGCCGTTGTCTTAACCAGTACACCAACAATAACTCGTGCCCTCACACTTACGCTAACCCTTAAGCATTGTCTTACCCTATCCTGTACCCTAATCCCTCCCCATTCCCTAACCCTAACCCTAAGCGAAACCCTGAACGTGACCCTTTTCCGAGGCCTTACCCTCATCGGTGCCGTTGTCTTAACCAGTACACCAACACTAACTCGTGCCCTCACACTTACGCTAACCCTTAAGCATTGTCGTACCCTAACATGTACCCTAATCCCTCTCCATTCCTTAACCCTAACCCTAACCCGAATCCTAACCCTGACCCTCACCCGAAGCTTTACCCTCACCCGTGCCCAAATCTTAACCAGGACACCAAGACTAATCGTGCCCTCAAACGTACGCTAACACTAAACCGCAGCGGTACCCTTACCTGTACCCTAATCCCTCTCCATTCCCTAACCCTAACCCTAGCCTGAAACCTAACCATGACACTCACCCGAAACTTTACCCTCACCCGTGTCCTAATTTTAACCAGTACATCAACACTAACCCATGCCCTCTAACGTACGCCAACCCTAAGCCATTGCCGTACCCTAACCTGTACCCTAATCAATCCCCATTCCCTAACCCTAACCCTAACCCTAACCCTTAACGTGACCCTCTTCCGAGGCCTTACCCTCACCTGTGCCCTAATCGTAAGCAGTACACTAACACTAACTAGTGACCTCACACATACGCTAAAAATTAAGCGTTGTGGTACACTAAACTGTGCCCTAATATCTCCCCATTCCCTAACCCTAACCCTAACCCGAATTCTATCCCTGACCCTCACCCGAATCCTTACCCTCACCCTTGCCCTAATCTTAACCAGGACACCAAAACTATCTTGTGCCCTCACACGTACGCTAACCCTTAATCGTTGTCGTACCCTAAACTGTACCCTAATCCCTCCCCATTCCCTAACCCTAACCCTAACCCGAATCCTAACCCTGACCCTCACCTTAAGCCTTACCCTCACCCGTGCCCTAAACTTAACCAAGACACTAACACTAACCCTTGCCCTCACACGAACGCTAACCCTTAAGAACTGTCGTACCCTAAGCTGTAGCCTAATCCCTCTGCATTCCTTAACCCTAACCCTAAGCCGAATCCTGACCCTGACCCTCACCCGAAGCCTTACCCTCACCCGTGCCCTAATCTTAACCAGGACACCAAGACTAACTCGTGCCCTCAAACGTATGTTAACACTAAACCGCAGCGGTACCCTAACCTGTACCCTAATCCCTCTCCATTCCCTAACCCTAACCCTAACCTGAAACCAAACCATGACCCTCACCCGAAACTTTACCCTCACCCGTGTCCTAATTTTAACCAGTACATCAACACTAACCCATGCCTTCTAACGTACGCCAACCCTAAGCAATTGCCGTACCCTAACCTGTACCCTAATCAATCCCCATTCCCTAACCCTAACCCTAACCCTAACCCTAACCCTCACACTTACGCTAACCATTAAGCATTGTCGTACCCTAACCTGTACCCTAATCCCTCTCCATTCTCTAACCCTAACCCTAACCCGAATCCTAACCCTGACCCTCACCCGAAGCCTTACCCTCACCCGTGCCCTAATCTTAACCAGGACACCAAGACTAACTCGTGCCCTCAAACGTACGCTAACACTAAACCGCAGCGGTACCCTAACCTGTACCCTAATCCCTCTCCATTCCCTAACCCTAACCCTAACCTGAAACCTAAACATGACACTCACCCGAAACTTTACCCTCACCCGTGTCCTAATTTTAACCAGTACATCAACAGTAACCCATGCCCTCTAACGTACGCCAACCCTAAGCAATTGCCGTACCCTAACCTGTACCCTAATCAATCCCCATTCCCTAACCCTAACCCTAACCCTTAACGTGACCCTCTTTACAGGCCTTACCCTCACCCGTGCCCTAATCGTAAGCAGTAGACTAACACTAACTAGTGACCTCACACGTACAATAAACCTTAAGCGTTGTGGTACTCTAAACTGTGCCCTAATCCCTCCCCATTCCCTAACACTAACCCTAACCCGAATTCTATCCCTGACCCTCACCCGAAACCTTAGCCGCACCCGTGCCCTAATCTTAACCAGGACACCAACACTAACTTGTGCCCTCACATGTACGCGAACCCTTAATCGTTGTCGTACCCTAAACTGTACCCTAATCCCTCCCCATTCCCTAACCCTAACCCTAACCCGAAGCCTAACCCTGACCCTCACCTGAAGCCTTACCCTCACCCGTGCCCTAATCTTAACCAGGACACTAACACTAACCCTTGCCCTCACACGAACGCTAACCCTTAAGCACTGTCGTACCCTAAGCTGTACCCTAATCACTCTGCATTCCTTAAACCTAACCCTAACCCGAATCCTAACCCTGACCCTCACCCGAAGCCTTACCCTCACCCGTGCCCTAATCTTAACCAGGACACCAACACTAACTCGTGCCCTCACACGTACGCTAAACCTTAAGCGTTGTCGTACCCTAAATTGTACCCTAATCCCTCCCCATTCCTTAACCCTAACCCTAACCCCAAACCTAAACCTGACCCACTTCCGATGCCCTACCCTAACCAATGCCCTAATCTTAACCAGGACACAAACACTAACTCATGCCCTCAAACGTACGCTAACCCTTAAGTTTTGTCGTACCCTATCCTGTACCCTAATCCCTCCCCATTCCCTAACCCTAACCCTAAGCGAAACCCTGAACGTGACCCTTTTCCGAGGCCTTACCCTCATCGGTGCCGTTGTCTTAACCAGTACACCAACACTAACTCGTGCCCTCACACTTACGCTAACCCTTAAGCATTGTCTTACCCTATCCTGTACCCTAATCCCTCCCCATTCCCTAACCCTAACCCTAAGCGAAACCCTGAACGTGACCATTTTCAGAGGCCTTACCCTCATCGGTGCCGTTGTCTTAACCAGTACACCAACACTAACTCGTGCCCCCACACTTACGCTAACCCTTAAGCATTGTCCTACCCTAACCTGTACCCTAATCCCTCTCCATTCCCTAACCCTAACCCTAACCCGAATCCTAACCCTGACCCTCACCCGAAGCCTTACCCTCACCCGTGCCCTAATCTTAACCAGGACACCAACACTAACTCGTGCCCTCACACGTACGCTAAACCTTAAGCGTTGTCGTACCCTAAATTGTACCCTAATCCCTCCCCATTCCTTAACCCTAACCCTAACCCCATCCCTAAACCTGACCCACTTCCGATGCCCTACCCTAACCAATGCCCTAATCTTAACCAGTACACAAGCACTAACTCATGCCCTCAAACGTACGCTAACCCTTAAGCATTGTCGTACCCTATCCTGTACCCTAAGCGCGCCCCATTCCCTAAACCTAACCCTAAGCGAAACCCTGAACGTGACCCTTTTCCGAGGCCTTACCCTCATCGGTGCCGTTGTCTTAACCAGTACACCATCACTAACTCGTGCCCTCACACTTACGCTAACCCTTAAGCATTGTCATACCCTAACCTGTACCCTAATCCCTCTCCATTCCCTCAACCTAACCCTAACCAGAATCCTAACCCTGACCCTCACCCGAAGCCTTACCCTCACACGTGCCCTAATCTTAACCAGGACACCAACACTAACTCGTGCCCTCAAACGTACGCTAACACTAAACCGCAGCGGTACCCTTACCTGTAACCTAATCCCTCTCCATTCCCTAACCATAACCCTAGCCTGAAACCTAACCAAGACACTCACCTGAAACTTTACCCTCACCCGTGTCCTAATTTTAACCAGTACATCAACACTAACCCATGCCCTCTAACGTACGCCAACCCTAAGCAATTGCCGTACCCTAACCTGTACCCTAATCAATCCCCATTCCCTAACCCTAACCCTAACCCTAACCCTAACCCTCACACTTACGCTAACCCTTAAGCATTGTCGTACCCTAACCTGTACCCTAATCCCTCTCCATTCCCTAACCCTAACCCTAACCCGAATCCTAACCCTGACCCTCACCCGAAGCCTTTCCCTCACCCGTGCCCTAATCTTAACCAGGACACCAAGACTAACTCGTGCCCTCAAACGTACGCTAACACTAAACCGGAGCGGTACCCTAACCTGTACCCTACTCCCTCTCCATTCCCTAACCCTAACCCTAACCTGAAACCTAACCATGACACTCACCCGAAACTTTACCCTCACCCGTGTCCTAATTTTAACCAGTACATCAACACTAACCCATGCCCTCTAACGTACGCCAACCCTAAGCCATTGCCGTACCCTAACCTGTACCCTAATCAATCCCCATTCCCTAACCCTAACCCTAACCCTAACCCTTAACGTGACCCTCTTCCGAGGCCTTACCCTCACCCGGGCCCTAATCGTAAGCAGTACACTAACACTAACTAGTGACCTCACACGTACGCTAAACCTTAAGCGTTGTGGTACCCTAAACTGTGCCCTAATATCTCCCCATTCCCTAACCCTAACCCTAACCCGAATTCTATCCCTGACCCTCACCCGAAACCTTACCCTCACCCGTGCCCTAATCTTAACCAGGACACCAACACTAACTTGTGCCCTCACACGTACGCTAACACTTAATCGTTGTCGTACCCTACACTGTACCCTAATCCCTCCCCATTCCCTAACCCTAACCCTAACCCGAATCCTAACCCTGACCCTCACCTGAATCCTTACCCTCACCCGTGCCCTAATCTTAACCAGGACACTAACACTAACCCTTGCCCTCACACGAACGCTAACCCTTAAGCACTGTCGTACCCTAAGCTGTACCCTAATCCCTCTTCATTCCTTAACCCTAACCCTAACCCGAATCCTAACCCTGACCCTCACCCGAAGCCTTACCCTCACCCGTGCCCTAATCTTAACCAGGACACCAACACTAACTCGTGCCCTCACTCGTACGCTAACCCTTAAGCGTTGTCGTACCCTAAATTGTACCCTAATCCCTCCCCATTCCTTAACCCTAACCCTAACCCCATCCCTAAACCTGACCCACTTCCGATGCCCTACCCTAACCAATGCCCTAATCTTAACCAGTACACAAACACTAACTCATGCCCTCAAACGTACGCTAACCCTTAAGCATTGTCGTACCCTATCCTGTACCCTAATCCCTCCCCATTTCCTAACCCTAACCCTAAGCGAAACCCTGAACGTGACCCTTTTCCGAGGCTTTACCCTCATCGGTGCCGTTGTCTTAACCAGTACACCAACACTAACTCGTGCCCTCACACTTACGCTAACCCTTAAGCATTGTCGTACCCTAACCTGTACCCTAATCCCTCTCCATTCCCTAACTCTAAACCTAACCCGAATCCTAACTCTGACCCTCACCCGAAGACTTACCCTCACCCGTGCCCTAATCTTAACCAGGACACCAAGACTAACTCGTGCCCTCAAACGTACGCTAACACTAAACCGCAGCGGTACCCTAACCTGTACCCTAATCCCTCTCCATTCCCTAACCCTAACCCTAACCTGAAACCTAACCATGACACTCACCCGAAACTTTACCCTCACCCCTGTCCTAATTTTAACCAGTACATCAACACTAACCCATGCCCTCTAATGTACGCCAACCCTAAGCCATTGCCGTACCCTAACCTGTACCCTAATCAATCGCCATTCCCTAACCCTAACCCTAACCCTAACCCTTAACGTGACCCTCTTACGAGGCCTTACCCTCACCCGTGCCCTAATCGTAAGCAGTACACTAACACTAACTAGTGACCTCACACGTACGCTAAACCTTAAGCGTTGTGGTACCCTAAACTGTGCCCTAATATCTCCCCATTCCTTAACCCTAACCCTAACCCGAATTCTATCCCTGACCCTCACCTGAAACCTTACCCTCACCCGTGCCCTAATCTTAACCAGGACACCAACACTAACTCGTGCCCTCACACGTACGCTAAACCTTAAGCGTTGTCGTACCCTAAATTGTACCCTAATCCCTCCCCATTTCTTAACCCTAACCCTAACCCCATCCCTAAACCTGACCCACTTCCGATGCCCTACCCTAACCAATGCCCTAATCTTAACCAGTACACAAACACTAACTCATGCCCTCAAACGTACGCTAACCCTTAAGCATTGTCGTACCCTATCCTGTACCCTAATCCCTCCCCATTCCCTAACCCTAACCCTAAGCGAAACCCTGAACTTGACCCTTTTCCGAGGCCTTACCCTCATCGGTGCCCTTGTCTTAACCAGTACACCAACACTAACTCGTGCCCTCACACTTACGCTAACCCTTAAGCATTTTCGTACCCTAACCTGTACCCTAATCCCTCTCCATTCCCTAATCCTAACCCTAACCCGAATCCTAACCCTGACCCTCACCTGAAGCCTTACCCTCACCCGTGCCCTAATCTTAACCAGGACACTAACACTAACCCTTGCCCTCACACGAACGCTAAACCTTAAGCACTGTCGTACCCTAAGCTGTACCCTAATCCCTCTGCATTCCTTAACCCTAACCCTAACCCGAATCCTAACCCTGACACAAACCCGAAGCCTTACCCTCACTCGTGCCCTAATCTTAACCAGGACACCAACACTGACTTGTGCCCTCACACGTACGTTAACCCTTAATCGTTGTCGTACCCTAAGCTGTACCCTAATCCCTCTGCATTCCTTAACCTTAACCCTAACCCGAATCTTAACCCTGACCCTCACCCGAAGCCTTACCCTCACCCGTGCCCTAATCTTAACCAGGACACCAACACTAACTCGTGCCCTCAAACGTATGCTAACACTAAACCGCAGCGGTACCCTAACCTGTACCCTAATCCCTCTCCATTCCCTAACCCTAACCCTAACCTGAAACCTAACCATGACACTCATCCGAAACTTTACACTCACCCGTGTCCTAATTTTAACCAATACATCAACACTAACCCATGCCCTCTAACGTACGCCAACCCTAAGCCATTGCCGTACCCTAACCTATACCCTAATCAATCCCCATTCCCTAACCCTAACCCTAACCCTAACCCTTAACGTGACCCTCTTCAGAGGCCTTACCCTCACCCGTGCCCTAATCGTAAGCAGTAGACTAACAGTAACTAGTGATCTCACACGTACGCTAAACCTTAAGCGTTGTGGTACTCTAAACTGTGCCCTAATCCCTCCCCATTCCCTAACACTAACCCTAACCCGAATTCTATCCCTGACCCTCACCCGAAACCTTACCCTCACCCGTGCCCTAATGTTAACCAGGACACCAACACTAACTTGTGCCTCACACGTACGCTAACCCTTAATCGTTGTCGTACCCTAAACTGTACCCTAATCCCTCCCCATTCCCTAACCCTAACCCTAACCCGAATCCTAACCCTGACCCTCACCTGAAGACTTACCCTCACCCGTGCCCTAATCTTAACCAGGACACCAACACTAACTCGTGCCCTCACACGTACGCTAAACCTTAAGCGTTGTCGTACCCTAAATTGTACCCTAATCCCTCCCCATTCCTTAACCCTAACCCTAACCCCATCCCTAAACCTGACCCACTTCCGATGCCCTACCCTAACCAATGCCCTAATCTTAACCAGGACACAAACACTAACTCATGCCCTCAAACGTACGCTAACCCTTAAGCATTGTCGTACCCTATCCTGTACCCTACTCCCTCCCCATTCCCTAACCCTAACCCTAAGCGAAACCCTGAACGTGACCCTTTTCCGAGGCCTTACCCTCATCGGTGCCCTTGTCTTAACCAGTACACCAACACTAACTCGTGCCCTCACACTTACGCTAACCCTTAAGCATTGTCGTACCCTAACCTGTACCCTAATCCCTCTCCATTCCCTAACCCTAACCCTAACCCGAATCCTAACCCTGACCCTCACCCGAAGCCTTTCCCTCACCCGTGCCCTAATCTTAACCAGGACACCAAGACTAACTCGTGCCCTCAAACGTACGCTAACACTAAACCGGAGCGGTACCCTAACCTGTACCCTACTCCCTCTCCATTCCCTAACCCTAACCCTAACCTGAAACCTAACCATGACACTCACCCGAAACTTTACCCTCACCCGTGTCCTAATTTTAACCAGTACATCAACACTAACCCATGCCCTCTAACGTACGCCAACCCTAAGCCATTGCCGTACCCTAACCTGTACCCTAATCAATCCCCATTCCCTAACCCTAACCCTAACCCTAACCCTTAACGTGACCCTCTTCCGAGGCCTTACCCTCACCCGGGCCCTAATCGTAAGCAGTACACTAACACTAACTAGTGACCTCACACGTACGCTAAACCTTAAGCGTTGTGGTACCCTAAACTGTGCCCTAATATCTCCCCATTCCCTAACCCTAACCCTAACCCGAATTCTATCCCTGACCCTCACCCGAAACCTTACCCTCACCCGTGCCCTAATCTTAACCAGGACACCAACACTAACTTGTGCCCTCACACGTACGCTAACACTTAATCGTTGTCGTACCCTACACTGTACCCTAATCCCTCCCCATTCCCTAACCCTAACCCTAAGCCGAATCCTAACCCTGACCCTCACCTGAATCCTTACCCTCACCCGTGCCCTAATCTTAACCAGGACACTAACACTAACCCTTGCCCTCACACGAACGCTAACCCTTAAGCACTGTCGTACCCTAAGCTGTACCCTAATCCCTCTTCATTCCTTAACCCTAACCCTAACCCGAATCCTAACCCTGACCCTCACCCGAAGCCTTACCCTCACCCGTGCCCTAATCTTAACCAGGACACCAACACTAACTCGTGCCCTCACTCGTACGCTAACCCTTAAGCGTTGTCGTACCCTAAATTGTACCCTAATCCCTCCCCATTCCTTAACCCTAACCCTAACCCCATCCCTAAACCTGACCCACTTCCGATGCCCTACCCTAACCAATGCCCTAATCTTAACCAGTACACAAACACTAACTCATGCCCTCAAACGTACGCTAACCCTTAAGCATTGTCGTACCCTATCCTGTACCCTAATCCCTCCCCATTTCCTAACCCTAACCCTAAGCGAAACCCTGAACGTGACCCTTTTCCGAGGCTTTACCCTCATCGGTGCCGTTGTCTTAACCAGTACACCAACACTAACTCGTGCCCTCACACTTACGCTAACCCTTAAGCATTGTCGTACCCTAACCTGTACCCTAATCCCTCTCCATTCCCTAACTCTAAACCTAACCCGAATCCTAACTCTGACCCTCACCCGAAGACTTACCCTCACCCGTGCCCTAATCTTAACCAGGACACCAAGACTAACTCGTGCCCTCAAACGTACGCTAACACTAAACCGCAGCGGTACCCTAACCTGTACCCTAATCCCTCTCCATTCCCTAACCCTAACCCTAACCTGAAACCTAACCATGACACTCACCCGAAACTTTACCCTCACCCCTGTCCTAATTTTAACCAGTACATCAACACTAACCCATGCCCTCTAATGTACGCCAACCCTAAGCCATTGCCGTACCCTAACCTGTACCCTAATCAATCGCCATTCCCTAACCCTAACCCTAACCCTAACCCTTAACGTGACCCTCTTACGAGGCCTTACCCTCACCCGTGCCCTAATCGTAAGCAGTACACTAACACTAACTAGTGACCTCACACGTACGCTAAACCTTAAGCGTTGTGGTACCCTAAACTGTGCCCTAATATCTCCCCATTCCTTAACCCTAACCCTAACCCGAATTCTATCCCTGACCCTCACCTGAAACCTTACCCTCACCCGTGCCCTAATCTTAACCAGGACACCAACACTAACTCGTGCCCTCACACGTACGCTAAACCTTAAGCGTTGTCGTACCCTAAATTGTACCCTAATCCCTCCCCATTTCTTAACCCTAACCCTAACCCCATCCCTAAACCTGACCCACTTCCGATGCCCTACCCTAACCAATGCCCTAATCTTAACCAGTACACAAACACTAACTCATGCCCTCAAACGTACGCTAACCCTTAAGCATTGTCGTACCCTATCCTGTACCCTAATCCCTCCCCATTCCCTAACCCTAACCCTAAGCGAAACCCTGAACTTGACCCTTTTCCGAGGCCTTACCCTCATCGGTGCCCTTGTCTTAACCAGTACACCAACACTAACTCGTGCCCTCACACTTACGCTAACCCTTAAGCATTTTCGTACCCTAACCTGTACCCTAATCCCTCTCCATTCCCTAATCCTAACCCTAACCCGAATCCTAACCCTGACCCTCACCTGAAGCCTTACCCTCACCCGTGCCGTAATCTTAACCAGGACACTAACACTAACCCTTGCCCTCACACGAACGCTAAACCTTAAGCACTGTCGTACCCTAAGCTGTACCCTAATCCCTCTGCATTCCTTAACCCTAACCCTAACCCGAATCCTAACCCTGACACAAACCCGAAGCCTTACCCTCACCCGTGCCCTAATCTTAACCAGGACACCAACACTGACTTGTGCCCTCACACGTACGTTAACCCTTAATCGTTGTCGTACCCTAAGCTGTACCCTAATCCCTCTGCATTCCTTAACCTTAACCCTAACCCGAATCTTAACCCTGACCCTCACCCGAAGCCTTACCCTCACCCGTGCCCTAATCTTAACCAGGACACCAACACTAACTCGTGCCCTCAAACGTATGCTAACACTAAACCGCAGCGGTACCCTAACCTGTACCCTAATCCCTCTCCATTCCCTAACCCTAACCCTAACCTGAAACCTAACCATGACACTCATCCGAAACTTTACACTCACCCGTGTCCTAATTTTAACCAATACATCAACACTAACCCATGCCCTCTAACGTACGCCAACCCTAAGCCATTGCCGTACCCTAACCTGTACCCTAATCAATCCCCATTCCCTAACCCTAACCCTAACCCTAACCCTTAACGTGACCCTCTTCAGAGGCCTTACCCTCACCCGTGCCCTAATAGTAAGCAGTAGACTAACAGTAACTAGTGATCTCACACGTACGCTAAACCTTAAGCGTTGTGGTACTCTAAACTGTGCCCTAATCCCTCTCCATTCCCTAACACTAACCCTAACCCGAATTCTATCCCTGACCCTCACCCGAAACCTTACCCTCACCCGTGCCCTAATGTTAACCAGGACACCAACACTAACTTGTGCCTCACACGTACGCTAACCCTTAATCGTTGTCGTACCCTAAACTGTACCCTAATCCCTCCCCATTCCCTAACCCTAACCCTAACCCGAATCCTAACCCTGACCCTCACCTGAAGCCTTACCCTCACCCGTGCCCTAATCTTAACCAGGACACCAACACTAACTCGTGCCCTCACACGTACGCTAAACCTTAAGCGTTGTCGTACCCTAAATTGTACCCTAATCCCTCCCCATTCCTTAACCCTAACACTAACCCCATCCCTAAACCTGACCCACTTCCGATGCCCTACCCTAACCAATGCCCTAATCTTAACCAGTACACAAACACTAACTCATGCCCTCAAACGTACGCTAACACTTAAGCATTGTCGTACCCTATCCTGTACCCTACTCCCTCCCCATTCCCTAACCCTAACCCTAAGCGAAACCCTGAACGTGACCCTTTTCCGAGGCCTTACCCTCATCGGTGCCCTTGTCTTAACCAGTACACCAACACTAACTCGTGCCCTCACACTTACGCTAACCCTTAAGCATTGTCGTACCCTAACCTGTACCCTAATCCCTCTCCATTCCCTAACCCTAACCCTAACCCGAATCCTAACCCTGACCCTCACCCGAAGCCTTTCCCTCACCCGTGCCCTAATCTTAACCAGGACACCAAGACTAACTCGTGCCCTCAAACGTACGCTAACACTAAACCGGAGCGGTACCCTAACCTGTACCCTACTCCCTCTCCATTCCCTAACCCTAACCCTAACCTGAAACCTAACCATGACACTCACCCGAAACTTTACCCTCACCCGTGTCCTAATTTTAACCAGTACATCAACACTAACTCATGCCCTCTAACGTACGCCAACCCTAAGCCATTGCCGTACCCTAACCTGTACCCTAATCAATCCCCATTCCCTAACCCTAACCCTAACCCTAACCCTTAACGTGACCCTCTTCCGAGGCCTTATCCTCACCCGGGCCCTAATCGTAAGCAGTACACTAACACTAACTAGTGACCTCACACGTACGCTAAACCTTAAGCCTTGTGGTACCCTAAACTGTGCCCTAATATCTCCCCATTCCCTAACCCTAACCCTAACCCGAATTCTATCCCTGACCCTCACCCGAAACCTTACCTTCACCCGTGCCCTAATCTTAACCAGGACACCAACACTAACTTGTGCGCTCACACGTACGCTAACCATAATCGTTGTCGTACCCTAAACTGTACCCTAATCCCTCCCCATTCCCTAACCCTAACCCTAACCCGAATCCTAACCCTGACCCTCACCTGAAGCCTTACCCTCACCCGTGCCCTAATCTTAACCAGGACACTAACACTAACAGTTGCCCTCACACGAACGCTAACCCTAAAGCACTGTCGTACCCTAAGCTGTACCCTAATCCTTCTGCATTCCTTAACCCTAACCCTAACCCGAATCCTAACCCTGACCCTCACCCGAAGCCTTACCCTCACCCGTGCCCTAATCTTAACCAGGACACCAACACTAACTCATGCCCTCACACGTACGCTAAACCTTAAGAG
Source organism: Inia geoffrensis (assembly GCA_036417435.1). Lineage (NCBI taxonomy): Eukaryota > Metazoa > Chordata > Mammalia > Artiodactyla > Iniidae > Inia > Inia geoffrensis. The sequence goes on along the minus strand of CM070908.1, from coordinate 110,171,134 downwards.
TTGTCGTACCCTAAATTGTACCCTAATCCCTCCCCATTCCTTAACCCTAACCCTAACCCCATCCCTAAACCTGACCCACTTCCGATGCCCTACCCTAACCAATGCCCTAATCTTAACCAGTACACAAACTCATGCCCTCAAACGTACGCTAACCCTTAAGCATTGTTGTACCCTATCCTGTATCCTAATCCCTCCCCATTTCCTAACCCTAACCCTAAGCGAAACCCTGAACGTGACCCTTTTCCGAGGCTTTACCCTCATCGGTGCCGTTGTCTTAACCAGTACACCAACACTAACTCGTGCCCTCACACTTACGCTAACCCTTAAGCATTGTCGTACCCTAACCTGTACCCTAATCCCTCTCCATTCCCTAACTCTAAACCTAACCCGAATCCTAACTCTGAACCTCACCCGAAGACTTACCCTCACCCGTGCCCTAATCTTAACCAGGACACCAAGACTAACTCGTGCCCTCAAACGTACGCTAACACTAAACCGCAGCGGTACCCTAACCTGTACCCTAATCCCTCTCCATTCCCTAACCCTAACCCTAACCTGAAACCTAACCATGACACTCACCCGAAACTTTACCCTCACCCCTGTCCTAATTTTAACCAGTACATCAACACTAACCCATGCCCTCTAATGTACGCCAACCCTAAGCCATTGCCGTACCCTAACCTGTACCCTAATCAATCGCCATTCCCTAACCCTAACCCTAACCCTAACCCTTAACGTGACCCTCTTACGAGGCCTTACCCTCACCCGTGCCCTAATCGTAAGCAGTACACTAACACTAACTAGTGACCTCACACGTACGCTAAACCTTAAGCGTTGTGGTACCCTAAACTGTGCCCTAATATCTCCCCATTCCTTAACCCTAACCCTAACCTGAATTCTATCCCTGACCCTCACCTGAAACCTTACCCTCACCCGTGCCCTAATCTTAACCAGGACACCAACACTAACTCGTGCCCTCACACGTACGCTAAACCTTAAGCGTTGTCGTACCCTAAATTGTACCCTAATCCCTCCCCATTTCTTAACCCTAACCCTAACCCCATCCCTAAACCTGACCCACTTCCGATGCCCTACCCTAACCAATGCCCTAATCTTAACCAGTACACAAACACTAACTCATGCCCTCAAACGTACGCTAACCCTTAAGCATTGTCGTACCCTATCCTGTACCCTAATCCCTCCCCATTCCCTAACCCTAACCCTAAGCGAAACCCTGAACTTGACCCTTTTCCGAGGCCTTACCCTCATCGGTGCCCTTGTCTTAACCAGTACACCAACACTAACTCGTGCCCTCACACTTACGCTAACCCTTAAGCATTTTCGTACCCTAACCTGTACCCTAATCCCTCTCCATTCCCTAATCCTAACCCTAACCCGAATCCTAACCCTGACCCTCACCTGAAGCCTTACCCTCACCCGTGCCCTAATCTTAACCAGGACACTAACACTAACCCTTGCCCTCACACGAACGCTAAACCTTAAGCACTGTCGTACCCTAAGCTGTACCCTAATCCCTCTGCATTCCTTAACCCTAACCCTAACCCGAATCCTAACCCTGACACAAACCCGAAGCCTTACCCTCACCCGTGCCCTAATCTTAACCAGGACACCAACACTGACTTGTGCCCTCACACGTACGTTAACCCTTAATCGTTGTCGTACCCTAAGCTGTACCCTAATCCCTCTGCATTCCTTAACCTTAACCCTAACCCGAATCTTAACCCTGACCCTCACCCGAAGCCTTACCCTCACCCGTGCCCTAATCTTAACCAGGACACCAACACTAACTCGTGCCCTCAAACGTATGCTAACACTAAACCGCAGCGGTACCCTAACCTGTACCCTAATCCCTCTCCATTCCCTAACCCTAACCCTAACCTGAAACCTAACCATGACACTCATCCGAAACTTTACACTCATCCGTGTCCTAATTTTAACCAATACATCAACACTAACCCATGCCCTCTAACGTACGCCAACCCTAAGCCATTGCCGTACCCTAACCTGTACCCTAATCAATCCCCATTCCCTAACCCTAACCCTAACCCTAACCCTTAACGTGACCCTCTTCAGAGGCCTTACCCTCACCCGTGCCCTAATCGTAAGCAGTAGACTAACAGTAACTAGTGATCTCACACGTACGCTAAATCTTAAGCGTTGTGGTACTCTAAACTGTGCCCTAATCCCTCCCCATTCCCTAACACTAACCCTAACCCGAATTCTATCCCTGACCCTCACCCGAAACCTTACCCTCACCCGTGCCCTAATGTTAACCAGGACACCAACACTAACTTGTGCCTCACACGTACGCTAACCCTTAATCGTTGTCGTACCCTAAACTGTACCCTAATCCCTCCCCATTCCCTAACCCTAACCCTAACCCGAATCCTAACCCTGACCCTCACCTGAAGCCTTACCCTCACCCGTGCCCTAATCTTAACCAGGACACCAACACTAACTCGTGCCCTCACACGTACGCTAAACCTTAAGCGTTGTCGTACCCTAAATTGTACCCTAATCCCTCCCCATTCCTTAACCCTAACCCTAACCCCATCCCTAAACCTGACCCACTTCCGATGCCCTACCCTAACCAATGCCCTAATCTTAACCAGTACACAAACACTAACTCATGCCCTCAAACGTACGCTAACCCTTAAGCATTGTCGTACCCTATCCTGTACCCTACTCCCTCCCCATTCCCTAACCCTAACCCTAAGCGAAACCCTGAACGTGACCCTTTTCCGAGGCCTTACCCTCATCGGTGCCCTTGTCTTAACCAGTACACCAACACTAACTCGTGCCCTCACACTTACGCTAACCCTTAAGCATTGTCGTACCCTAACCTGTACCCTAATCCCTCTCCATTCCCTAACCCTAACCCTAACCCGAATCCTAACCCTGACCCTCACCCGAAGCCTTTCCCTCACCCGTGCCCTAATCTTAACCAGGACACCAAGACTAACTCGTGCCCTCAAACGTACGCTAACACTAAACCGGAGCGGTACCCTAACCTGTACCCTACTCCCTCTCCATTCCCTAACCCTAACCCTAACCTGAAACCTAACCATGACACTCACCCGAAACTTTACCCTCACCCGTGTCCTAATTTTAACCAGTACATCAACACTAACTCATGCCCTCTAACGTACGCCAACCCTAAGCCATTGCCGTACCCTAACCTGTACCCTAATCAATCCCCATTCCCTAACCCTAACCCTAAACCTAACCCTTAACGTGACCCTCTTCCGAGGCCTTACCCTCACCCGTGCCCTAATCGTAAGCAGTACACTAACACTAACTAGTGACCTCACACGTACGCTAAACCTTAAGCGTTGTGGTACCCTAAACTGTGCCCTAATATCTCCCCATTCCCTAACCCTAACCCTAACCCGAATTCTATCCCTGACTCTCACCCGAAACCTTACCTTCACCCGTGCCCTAATCTTAACCAGGACACCAACACTAACTTGTGCGCTCACACGTACGCTAACCATAATCGTTGTTGTACCCTAAACTGTACCCTAATCCCTCCCCATTCCCTAACCCTAACCCTAACCCGAATCCTAACCCTGACCCTCACCTGAAGCCTTACCCTCACCCGTGCCCTAATCTTAACCAGGACACTAACACTAACAGTTGCCCTCACACGAACGCTAACCCTAAAGCACTGTCGTACCCTAAGCTGTACCCTAATCCTTCTGCATTCCTTAACCCTAACCCTAACCCGAATCCTAACCCTGACCCTCACCCGAAGCCTTACCCTCACCCGTGCCCTAATCTTAACCAGGACACCAACACTAACTCATGCCCTCACACGTACGCTAAACCTTAAGCATTGTCGTACCCTAAATTGTACCCTAATCCCTCCCCATTCCTTAACCCTAACCCTAACCCCATCCCTAAACCTGACCCACTTCCGATGCCCTACCCTAACCAATGCCCTAATCTTAACCAGTACACAAACTCATGCCCTCAAACGTACGCTAACCCTTAAGCATTGTTGTACCCTATCCTGTACCCTAATCCCTCCCCATTCCCTAACCCTAACCCTAAGCGAAACACTGAACGTGACCCTTTTCCGAGGCTTTACCCTCATCGGTGCCGTTGTCTTAACCAGTACACCAACACTAACTCGTGCCCTCACACTTACGCTAACCCTTAAGCATTGTCGTACCCTAAACTGTACCCTAATCCCTCTCCATTCCCTAACCCTAACCCTAACCCGAATCCTAACTCTGACCCTCACCCGAAGACTTACCCTCACCCGTGCCCTAATCTTAACCAGAACACCAAGACTAACTCGTGCCCTGAAACGTATGCTAACACTAAACCGCAGCGGTACCCTAACCTGTACCCTAATACCTCTCCATTCCCTAACCCAAACCCTAACCTGAAACCTAACCATGACACTCACCCGAAACTTTACCCTCACCCGTGTCCTAATTTTAACCAGTACATCAACACTAACCCATGCCCTCTAACGTACGCCAACCCTAAGCCATTGCCGTACCCTAACCTGTACCCTAATCAATCGCCATTCCCTAACCCTAACCCTAACCCTAACCCTTAACGTGACCCTCTTCCGAGGCCTTACCCTCACCCGTGCCCTAATCGTAAGCAGTACACTAACACTAACTAGTGACCTCACACGTACGCTAAACCTTAAGCGTTGTGGTACCCTAAACTGTGCCCTAATATCTCCCCATTCCTTAACCCTAACCCTAACCCGAATCCTAACCCTGACCCTCACCCGAAGCCTTACCCTCACCCGTGCCCTAATCTTAACCAGGACACCAACACTAACTCGTGCCCTCACACGTACGCTAAACCTTAAGCGTTGTCGTACCCTAAATTGTACCCTAATCCCTCCCCATTCCTTAACCCTAACCCTAACCCCATCCCTAAACCTGACCCACTTCCGATGCCCTACCCTAACCAATGCCCTAATCTTAACCAGTACACAAACACTAACTCATGCCCTCAAACGTACGCTAACCCTTAAGCATTGTCGTACCCTATCCTGTACCCTAATCCCTCCCCATTCCCTAACCCTAACCCTAAGCGAAACCCTGAACGTGACCCTTTTCCGAGGCCTTACCCTCATCGGTGCCGTTGTCTTAACCAGTACACCAACACTAACTCGTGCCCTCACACTTACGCTAACCCTTAAGCATTGTCGTACCCTAACCTGTACCCTAATCCCTCTCCATTCCCTAACCCTAACCCTAACCCGAATCCTAACCCTGACCCTCACCCGAAGCCTTACCCTCACCCGTGCCCTAATCTTAACCAGAACACCAACACTAACTGGTGCCCTCAAACGTATGCTAACACTAAACCGCAGCGGTACCCTAACCTGTACCCTAATCCCTCTCCATTCCCTAACCCTAACCCTAACCTGAAACCTAACCATGACACTCATCCGAAACTTTACCCTCACCCGTGTCCTAATTTTAACCAATACATCAACACTAACCCATGCACTCTAACGTACGCCAACCCTAAGCCATTGCCGTACCCTAACCTGTACCCTAATCAATCCCCATTCCCTAACCCTAACCCTAACCCTAACCCTTAACGTGACCCTCTCCAGAGGCCTTACCCTCACCCGTGCCCTAATCGTAAGCAGTAGACTAACACTAACTAGTGACCTCACACGTACGCTAAACCTTAAGCGTTGTGGTACTCTAAACTGTGCCCTAATCCCTCCCCATTCCCTAACACTAACCCTAACCCGAATTCTATCCCTGACCCTCACCCGAAACCTTACCCTCACCCGTGCCCTAATCTTAACCAGGACACCAACACTAACTTGTGCCTCACACGTACACTAACCCTTAATCGTTGTAGTACCCTAAACTGTACCCTAATCCCTCCCCATTCCCTAACCCTAACCCTAACCCGAATCCTAACCCTGACCCTCACCTGAAGCCTTACCCTCACCCGTGCCCTAATCTTAACCAGGACACTAACACTAACCCTTGCCCTCACACGAACGCTAACCCTTAAGCACTGTCGTACCCTAAGCTGTACCCTAATCCCTCTGCATTCCTTAACCCTAACCCTAACCCGAATCCTAACCCTGACACTCACCCGAAGCCTTACCCTCACCCGTGCCCTAATCTTAACCAGGACTCCAACACTAACTCGTGCCCTCACACGTACGCTAAACCTTAAGCGTTGTCGTACCCTAAATTGTACCCTAATCCCTCCCCATTCTTTAACCCTAACCCTAACCCCATCCCTAAACCTGACCCACTTCCGATGCCCTACCCTAACCAATGCCCTAATCTTAACCAGTACACAAACACTAACTCATGCCCTCAAACGTACGCTAACCCTTAAGCATTGTTGTACCCTATCCTGTACCCTAAACCCTCCCCACTCCCTAACCCTAACCCTAAGCGAAACCCTGAAGGTGACCCTTTTCCGAGGCTTTACCCTCATCGGTGCCGTTGTCTTAACCAGTACACCAACACTAACTCGTGCCCTCACACTTACGCTAACCCTTAAGCATTGTCGTACCCTAACCTGTACCCTAATCCCTCTCCATTCCCTAACCCTAACCCTAACCCGAATCCTAACTCTGACCCTCACCCGAAGACTTACCCTCACCCGTACCCTAATCTTAACCAGGACACCAAGACTAACTCGTGCACTCAAACGTACGCTAACACTAAACCGCAGTGGTATCCTAACCTGTACCCTAATCCCTCTCCATTCCCTAACCCTAACCCTAACCTGAAACCTAACCATGACACTCACCCGAAACTTTACCCTCACCCGTGTCCTAATTTTAACCAGTACATCAACACTAACCCATGCCCTGTAACGTACGCCAACCCTAAGCCATTGCCGTACCCTAACCTGTACCCTAATCAATCCCCATTCCCTAACCCTAACCCTAACCCTACCTCTTAACGTGACCCTCTTCCGAGGCCTTACCCTCACCCGTGCCCTAATCGTAAGCAGTACACTAACACTAAATAGTGACCTCACACGTACGCTAAACCTTAAGCGTTGTGGTACCCTAAACTGTGCCCTAATATCTCCCCATTCCTTAACCCTAACCCTAACCCGAATCCTAACCCTGACCCTCACCCGAAGCCTTACCCTCACCCGTGCCCTAATCTTAACCAGGACACCCACACTAACTCGTGCCCTCACACGTACCCTAAACCTTAAGCGTTGTGGTACCCTAAACTGTGCCCTAATATCTCCCCATTCCCTAACCCTAACCCTAACCCGAATTCTATCCCTGACCCTCACCCGAAACCTTACCTTTACCCGTGCCCTAATCTTAACCAGGACACCAACACTAACTTGTGCCCTCACACGTATGCTAACCATAATCGTTGTCGTACCCTAAACTGTACCCTAATCCCTCCCCATTCCCTAACCCTAACCCTAACCCGAATCCTAACCCTGACTCTCACCTGAAGCCTTACCCTCACCCGTGCCCTAATCTTAACCAGGACACTAACACTAACCCTTGCCCTCACACGAACGCTAACCCTAAAGCACTGTCGTACCCTAAGCTGTACCCTAATCCTTCTGCATTCCTTAACCCTAACCCTAACCCGAATCCTAACCCTGACCCTCACCCGAAGCCTTACCCTCACCCGTGCCCTAATCTTAACCAGGACACCAACAGTAACTCATGCCCTCACATGTACGCTAAACCTTAAGCGTTGTCGTACCCTAAATTGTACCCTAATCACTCCCCATTCCTTAACCCTAACCCTAACCCCATCCCTAAACCTGACCCACTTCCGATGCCCTACCCTAACCAATGCCCTAATCTTAACCAGTACACAAACACTAACTCATGCCCTCAAACGTACGCTAACCCTTAAGCATTGTTGTACCCTATCCTGTACCCTAATCCCTCCCCATTCCCTAACCCTAACCCTAAGCGAAACCCTGAACGTGACCCTTTTCCGAGGCTTTACCCTCATCGGTGCCGTTGTCTTAACCAGTACACCAACACTAACTCGTGCCCTCACACTTACGCTAACCCTTAAGCATTGTCGTACCCTAACCTGTACCCTAATCCCTCTCCATTCCCTAACCCTAACCCTAACCCGAATCCTAACTCTGACCCTCACCCGAAGACTTACACTCACCCGTGCCCTAATCTTAACCAGGACACCAAGACTAACTCGTGCCCTGAAACGTACGCTAACACTAAACCGCAGCGGTTCCCTAACCTGTACCCTAATCCCTCTCCATTCCCTAACCCTAACCCTAACCTGAAACCTAACCATGACACTCACCCGAAACTTTACCCTCACCCGTGTCCTAATTTTAACCAGTACATCAACACTAACCCATGCCCTCTAACGTACGCCAACCCTAAGCCATTGCCGTACCCTAACCTGTACCCTAATCAATCGCCATTCCCTAACCCTAACCCTAACCCTAACGCTTAACGTGACCCTCTTCCGAGGCCTTACCCTCACCCGTGCCCTAATCGTAAGCAGTACACTAACACTAACTAGTGACCTCACACGTACGCTAAACCTTAAGCGTTGTGGTACCCTAAACTGTGCCCTAATATCTCCCCATTCCTTAACCCTAACCCTAACCCGAATCCTAACCCTGACCCTCACCCGAAGCCTTACCCTCACCCGTGCCCTAATCTTAACCAGGACACCAACACTAACTCGTGCCCTCACACGTACGCTAAACCTTAAGCGTTGTCGTACCCTAAATTGTACCGTAATCCCTCCCCATTCCTTAACCCTAACCCTAACCCCATCCCTAAACCTGACCCACTTCCGATGCCCTACCCTAACCAATGCCCTAATCTTAACCAGTACACAAACACTAACTCATGCCCTCAAACGTACGCTAACCCTTAAGCATTGTCGTACGCTATCCTGTACCCTAATCCCTCCCCATTCCCTAACCCTAACCCTAAGCGAAACCCTGAACGTGACCCTTTTCCGAGGCCTTACCCTCATCGGTGCCGTTGTCTTAACCAGTACACCAACACTAACTCGTGCCCTCACACTTACGCTAACCCTTAAGCATTGTCGTACCCTAACCTGTACCCTAATCCCTCTCCATTCCCTAACCCTAACCCTAACCCGAATCCTAACCCTGACACTCACCCGAAGCCTTACCCTCACCCGTGCCCTAATCTTAACCAGGACACCAACACTAACTCGTGCCCTCAAACGTATGCTAACACTAAACCGCAGCGGTACCCTAACCTGTACCCTAATCCCTCTCCATTCCCTAACCCTAACCCTAACCTGAAACCTAACCATGACACTCATCCGAAACTTTACCCTCACCCGTGTCCTAATTTTAACCAATACATCAACACTAACCCATGCCCTCTAACGTACGCCAACCCTAAGCCATTGCCGTACCCTAACCTGTACCCTAATCAATCCCCATTCCTTAACCCTAACCCTAACCCTAACCCTTAACGTGACCCTCTTCAGAGGCCTTACCCTCACCCGTGCCCTAATCGTAAGCAGTAGACTAACACTAACTAGTGACCTCACACGTACGCTAAACCTTAAGCGTTGTGGTACTCTAAACTGTGCCCTAATCCCTCCCCATTCCCTAACACTAACCCTAACCCGAATTCTATCCCTGACCCTCACCCGAAACCTTACCCTCACCCGTGCCCTAATCTTAACCAGGACACCAACACTAACTTGTGCCTCACACGTACGCTAACCCTTAATCGTTGTCGTACCCTAAACTGTACCCTAATCCCTCCCCATTCCCTAACCCTAACCCTAACCCGAATCCTAACCCTGACCCTCACCTGAAGCCTTACCCTCACCCGTGCCCTAATCTTAACCAGGACACTAACACTAACCCTTGCCCTCACACGAACGCTAACCCTTAAGCACTGTCGTACCCTAAGCTGTACCCTAATCCCTCTGCATTCCTTAACCCTAACCCTAACCCGAATCCTAACCCTGACACTCACCCGAAGCCTTACCCTCACCCGTGCCCTAATCTTAACCAGGACACCAACACTAACTCGTGCCCTCACACGTACGCTAAACCTTAAGCGTTGTCGTACCCTAAATTGTACCCTAATCCCTCCCCATTCTTTAACCCTAACGCTAACCCCATCCCTAAACCTTACCCACTTCCGATGCCCTACCCTAACCAATGCCCTAATCTTAACCAGTACACAAACACTAACTCATGCCCTCAAACGTACGCTAACCCTTAAGCATTGTTGTACCCTATCCTGTACCCTAATCCCTCCCCATTCCCTAACCCTAACCCTAAGCGAAACCCTGAACGTGACCCTTTTCCGAGGCTTTACACTCATCGGTGCCGTTGTCTTAACCAGTACGCCAACACTAACTCGTGCCCTCACACTTACGCTAACCCTTAAGCATTGTCGTACCCTAACCTGTACCCTAATCCCTCTCCATTCCCTAACCCTAACCCTAACCCGAATCCTAAATCTGACCCTCACCCGAAGACTTACCCTCACCCGTGCCCTAATCTTAACCAGGACACCAAGACTAACTCGTGCCCTCAAACGTACGCTAACACTAAACCGCAGCGGTACCCTAACCTGTACCCTAATCCCTCTCCATTCCCTAACCCTAACCCTAACCTGAAACCTAACCATGACACTCACCCGAAACTTTACCCTCACCCGTGTCCTAATTTTAACCAGTACATCAACACTAACCCATGCCCTGTAACGTACGCCAACCCTAAGCCATTGCCGTATCCTAACCTGTACCCTAATCAATCGCCATTCGCTAACCCTAACCCTAACCCTAACCCTTAACGTGACCCTCTTCCGAGGCCTTACCCTCACCCGTGCCCTAATCGTAAGCAGTACACTAACACTAACTAGTGACCTCACACGTAGGCTAAACCTTAAGCGTTGTGGTACCCTAAACTGTGCCCTAATATCTCCCCATTCCTTAACCCTAACCCTAACCCAAATCGTAACCCTGACCCTCACCCGAAGCCTTACCCTCACCCGTGCCCTAATCTTAACCAGGACACCCACACTAACTCGTGCCCTCACACGTACGCTAAACCTTAAGCGTTGTCGTACCCTAAATTGTACCCTAATCCCTCCCCATTCCTTAACCCTAACCCTAACCCCATCCCTAAACCTGACCCACTTCCGATGCCCTACCCTAACCAATGCCCTAATCTTAACCAGTACACAAACACTAACTCATGCCCTCAAACGTACGCTAACCCTTAAGCATTGTTGTACCCTATCCTGTACCCTAATCCCTCCCCATTCCCTAACCCTAACCCTAAGCGAAACCCTGAACGTGACCCTTTTCCGAGGCTTTACCCTCATCGGTGTCGTTGTCTTAACCAGTACACCAACACTAACTCGTGCCCTCACACTTACGCTAACCCTTAAGCATTGTCGTACCCTATCCTGTACCCTAATCCCTCTCCATTCCCTAACCCTAAACCTAACCCGAATCCTAACTCTGACCCTCACCCGAAGACTTACCCTCACCCGTGCCCTAATCTTAACCAGGACACCAAGACTAACTCGTGCCCTCAAACGTACGATAACACTAAACCGCAGCGGTACCCTAACCTGTACCCTAATCCCTCTCCATTCCCTAACCCTAACCCTAACCTGAAACCTAACCATGACACTCACCCGAAACTTTACCCTCACCCGTGTCCTAATTTTAACCAGTACATCAACACTAACCCATGCCCTCTAACGTACTCCAACCCTAAGCCATTGCCGTACCCTAACCTGTACCCTAATAAATCGCCATTCCCTAACCCTAACCCTAACCCTAACCCTTAACGTGACCCTCTTCCGAGGCCTTACCCTCACCCGTGCCCTAATCTTAACCAGGACACTAACACTAACTAGTGACCTCACACGTACGCTAAACCTTAAGCGTTGTGGTACCCTAAACTGTGCCCTAATATCTCCCCATTCCTTAACCCTAACCCTAACCCGAATCCTAACCCTGACCCTCACCCGAAGCCTTACCCTCACCCGTGCCCTAATCTTAACGAGGACACCAACACTAACTCGTGCCCTCACACGTACGCTAAACCTTAAGCGTTGTCGTACCCTAAATTGTACCCTAATCCCTCCCCATTCCTTAACCCTAACCCTAACCCCATCCCTAAACCTGACCCACTTCCGATGCCCTACCCTAACCAATGCCCTAATCTTAACCAGTACACAAACACTAACTCATGCCCTCAAACGTACGCTAACCCTTAAGCATTGTCGTACCCTATCCTGTACCCTAATCCCTCCCCATTCCCTAACCCTAACCCTAAGCGAAACCCTGAACGTGACCCTTTTCCGAGGCCTTACCCTCATCGGTGCCATTGTCTTAACCAGTACACCAACACTAACTCGTGCCCTCACACTTACGCTAACCCTTAAGCATTGTCGTACCCTAAACTGTACCCTAATCCCTCTCCATTCCTTAACCGTAACCCTAACCCGAATCCTAATCCTGAACCTCACCCGAAGCCTTACCCTCACCCGTGCCCTAATCTTAACCAGGGCACCAAGACTAACTCGTGCCCTCAAACGTACGCTAACACTAAACCGCAGAGGTACCCTAACCTGTACCCTAATCCCTCTCCATTCCCTAACCCTAACCCTAACCTGAAACCTAACCATGACACTCACCCGAAACTTTACCCTCACCCGTGTCCTAATTTTAACCAGTACATCAACAATAACTCATGCCCTCTAACGTACGCCAACCCTAAGCCATTGCCGTACCCTAACCTGTACCCTAATCAATCCCCATTCCCTAACCCTAACCCTAACCCTAACCCTTAACGTGACCCTCTTCAGAGGCCTTACCCTCACCCGTGCCCTAATCGTAAGCAGTACACTTACACTAACTAGTGACCTCACACGTACGCTAAACCTTAAGCGTTGTGGTACCCTAAACTGTGCCCTAATATCTCCCCATTCCCTAACCCTAACCTTAACCCGAATTCTATCCCTGACCCTCACCCGAAACCTTACCTTCACCCGTGCCCTAATCTTAACCAGGACACCAACACTAACTTGTGCCCTCACACGTACGCTAACCATAATCGTTGTCGTACCCTAAACTGTACCCTAATCCCTCCCCATTCCCTAACCCTAACCCTAACCCGAATCCTAACCCTGACCCTCACCTGAAGCCTTACCCTCACCCGTGCCCTAATCTTAACCAGGACACTAACACTAACCCTTGCCCTCACACGAACGCTAACCCTAAAACACTATCGTACCCTAAGCTGTACCCTAATCCCTCTGCATTCCTTAACCCTAACCCTAACCCGAATCCTAACCCTGACCCTCACCCGAAGCCTTACCCTCACCCGTGCCCTAATCTTAACCAGGACACCAACACTAACTCGTGCCCTAACACGTACGCTAAACCTTAAGCGTTGTCGTACCCTAAATTGTACCCTAAACCCTCCCCATTCCTTAACCCTAACCCTAACCCCATCCCTAAACCTGACCCACTTCCGATGCCCTACCCTAACCAATGCCCTAATCTTAACCAGTACACAAACACTAACTCATGCCCTCAAACGTACACTAACCCTTAAGCATTGTCGTACCCTATCCTGTACCCTAATCCCTCCCCATTCCCTAACCCTAACCCTAAGCGAAACCCTGAACGTGACCCGTTTCCGAGGCCTTACCCTCATCGGTGCCATTGTCTTAACCAGTACACCAACACTAACTCGTGCCCTCACACTTATGCTAACACTTAAGCATTGTCGTACCCTAACTTGTACCCTAATCCCTCACCATTCCCTAACCCTAACCCTAACCCGAATCCTAACCCTGACCCTCACCCGAAGCCTTACCCTCACCCGTGCCCTAATCTTAACCAGGACACCAAGACTAACTTGTGCCCTCAAACGTACGCTAACACTAAACCGCAGTGGTACCCTAACCTGTACCCTAATCCCTCTCCATTCCCTAACCCTAACCGTAACCTGAAACCTAACCATGACACTCACCCGAAACTTTACCCTCACCCGTGTCCTAATTTTAACCAGTACATCAACACTAACCCATGCCCTCTAACGTACGCCAACCCTAAGCCATTGCCGTACCCTAACCTGTACCCTAATCAATCCCCATTCCCTAACCCTAACCCTAACCCTAACCCTTAACGTGACCCTCTTCCGAGGCCTTACCCTCATCCGTGCCCTAATCGTAAGCAGTACACTAACACTAACTAGTGACCTCACACGTACGCTAAACCTTAAGCGTTGTGCTACCCTAAACTGTGCCCTAATATCTCCCCATTCCCTAACCCTAACCCTAACCCGAATTCTATCCCTGACCCTCACCCGAAACCTTACCCTCACCCGTGCCCTAATCTTAACCAGGACACCAACACTAACTTGTGCCCTCACACGTACGCTAACCCTTAATCGTTGTCGTACCCTAAGCTGTACCCTAATCCCTCTGCATTCCTTAACCCTAACCCTAACCCGAATCCTAACCCTGACCCTCACCCGAAGCCTTACCCTCACCCGTGCCCTAATCTTAACCAGGACACCAACACTAACTTGTGCCCTCACACGTACGCTAACCATAATCGTTGTCGTACCCTAAAGTGTACCCTAATCCCTCCCCATTCCCTAACCCTAACCCTAACCCGAATCCTAACCCTGACCCTCACCTGAAGCCTTACCCTCACCCGTGCCCTAATCTTAACCAGGACACTAACACTAACCCTTGCCCTCACACGAACGCTAACACTAAAACACTGTCGTACCCTAAGCTGTACCCTAATCCCTCTGCATTCCTTAACCCTAACCCTAACCCGAATCCTAACCCTGACCCTCACCCGAAGCCTTACCCTCACCCGTGCCCTAATCTTAACCAGGACACCAACACCAACTCGTGCCCTCACACGTACGCTAAACCTTAAGCGTTGTCGTACCCTAAATTGTACCCTAATCCCTCCCCATTCCTTAACCCTAACCCTAACCCCATCCCTAAACCTGACCCACTTCCGATGCCCTACCCTAACCAATGCCCTAATCTTAACCAGTACACAAACACTAACTCATGCCCCAAACGTACGCTAACCCTTAAGCATTGTCGTACCCTATCCTGTACCATAATCCCTCCCCATTCCCTAACCCTAACCCTAAGCGAAACCCTGAACGTGACCCTTTTCCGAGGCCTTACCCTCATCGGTGCCGTTGTCTTAACCAGTACACCAACACTAACTCGTGCCCTCACACTTACGCTAACCCTTAAGCATTGTCGTACCCTAACCTGTACCCTAATCCCTCTCCATTCCCTAACCCTAACCCTAACCCGAATCCTAACCCTGACCCTCACCCGAAGCCTTACCCTCACCCGTGCCCTAATCTTAACCAGGACACCAAGACTAACTCGTGCCCTCAAACGTACGCTAACACTAAACTGCAGCGGTACCCTAACCTGTACCCTAATCCCTCTCCATTCCCTAACCCTAACCCTAACCTGAAACCTAACCATGACACTCACCCGAAACTTTACCCTCACCCGTGTCCTAATTTTAACCAGTACATCAACACTAACCCATGCCCTCTAATGTACGCCAACCCTAAGCCATTGCCGTACCCTAACCTGTACCCTAATCAATCCCCATTCCCTAACCCTAACCCTAACCCTAACCCTTAACGTGACCCTCTTCCGAGGCCTTACCCTCACCCGTGCCCTAATCGTAAGCAGTACACTAACACTAGTGACCTCACACGTACGCTAAACCTTAAGCGTTGTGGTACCCTAAACTGTGCCCTAATATCTCCCCATTCCCTAACCCTAACCCTAACCCGAATTCTATGCCTGACCCTCACCCGAAACCTTACCCTCACCCGTGCCCTAATCTTAACCAGGACACCAACACTAAATTGTGCCCTCACACGTACGCTAACCCTTAATCGTTGTCATACCCTAAACTGTACCCTAATCCCTCCCCATTCCCTAACCCTAACCCTAACCCAAATCCTAACCCTGACCCTCACCTGAAGCCTTACCCTCACCCGTGCCCAAATCTTAACCAGGACACTGACACTAACCCTTGCCCTCACACGAACGCTAACCCTTAAGCACTGTCGTACCCTAAGCTGTACCCTAATCCCTCTGCATTCCTTAACCCTAACCCTAACCCGAATCCTAACCCTGACCCTCACCCGAAGCCTTACCCTCACCCGTGCCCTAATCTTAACCAGGACACCAACACCAACTCGTGCCCTCACACGTACGCTAAACCTTAAGCGTTGTCGTACCCTAAATTGTACCCTAATCCCTCCCCATTCCTTAACCCTAACCCTAACCCCATCCCTAAACCTGACCCACTTCCGATGCCCTACCCTAACCAATGCCCTAATCTTAACCAGTACACAAACACTAACTCATGCCCCAAACGTACGCTAACCCTTAAGCATTGTCGTACCCTATCCTGTACCATAATCCCTCCCCATTCCCTAACCCTAACCCTAAGCGAAACCCTGAACGTGACCCTTTTCCGAGGCCTTACCCTCATCGGTGCCGTTGTCTTAACCAGTACACCAACACTAACTCGTGCCCTCACACTTACGCTAACCCTTAAGCATTGTCGTACCCTAACCTGTACCCTAATCCCTCTCCATTCCCTAACCCTAACCCTAACCCGAATCCTAACCCTGACCCTCACCCGAAGCCTTACCCTCACCCGTGCCCTAATCTTAACCAGGACACCAAGACTAACTCGTGCCCTCAAACGTACGCTAACACTAAACTGCAGCGGTACCCTAACCTGTACCCTAATCCCTCTCCATTCCCTAACCCTAACCCTAACCTGAAACCTAACCATGACACTCACCCGAAACTTTACCCTCACCCGTGTCCTAATTTTAACCAGTACATCAACACTAACCCATGCCCTCTAATGTACGCCAACCCTAAGCCATTGCCGTACCCTAACCTGTACCCTAATCAATCCCCATTCCCTAACCCTAACCCTAACCCTAACCCTTAACGTGACCCTCTTCCGAGGCCTTACCCTCACCCGTGCCCTAATCGTAAGCAGTACACTAACACTAGTGACCTCACACGTACGCTAAACCTTAAGCGTTGTGGTACCCTAAACTGTGCCCTAATATCTCCCCATTCCCTAACCCTAACCCTAACCCGAATTCTATGCCTGACCCTCACCCGAAACCTTACCCTCACCCGTGCCCTAATCTTAACCAGGACACCAACACTAAATTGTGCCCTCACACGTACGCTAACCCTTAATCGTTGTCATACCCTAAACTGTACCCTAATCCCTCCCCATTCCCTAACCCTAACCCTAACCCAAATCCTAACCCTGACCCTCACCTGAAGCCTTACCCTCACCCGTGCCCAAATCTTAACCAGGACACTGACACTAACCCTTGCCCTCACACGAACGCTAACCCTTAAGCACTGTCGTACCCTAAGCTGTACCCTAATCCCTCTGCATTCCTTAACCCTAACCCTAACCCGAATCCTAACCCTGACCCTCACCCGAAGCCTTACCCTCACCCGTGCCCTAATCTTAACCAGGACACCAACACTAACTCGTGCCCTCACACGTACACTAAACCTTAAGCGTTGTCTAACCCAAATTGTACCCTAATCCCTCCCCATTCCTTAACCCTAACCCTAAGCCCATCCCTAAACCTGTCCCACTTCCGATGCCCTACCCTAACCAATGCCCTAATCTTAACCAGTACACAAACACTAACTCATGCCCTCAAACGTACGCTAACCCTTAAGCATTGTCGTACCCTATCCTGTATCCTAATCCCTCCCCATTCCCTAACCCTAACCCTAAGCGAAACCCTGAACGTGACCCTTTTCCAAGGCCTTACCCTCATCGGTGCCGTTGTCTTAACCAGTACACCAACACTAACTCATGCCCTCACACTTACGCTAACACTAAACCGCAGCGTTACCCTAACCTGTACCCTAATCCCTCTCCATTCCCTAACCCTAACCCTAACCTGAAACCTAACCATGACACTCACCCGAAACTTTACCATCACCCGTGTCCTAATTTTAACCAGTACATCAAGACTAACCCATGCCCTCTAACGTACGCCAACCCTAAGCCATTGCCGTACCCTAACCTGTACCCTAATCAATCCCCATTCCCTAACCCTAACCCTAACCCTAACCCTTAACGTGAAACTCTTCCGAGGCCTTACCCTCACCCGTGCCCTAATCGTAAGGAGTACACTAACACTAACTAGTGACCTCACACGTACGCTAAACCTTAAGCACTGTCGTACCCTAAGCTGTACCCTAATCCCTCTGCATTCCTTAACCCTAACCCTAACCCGAATCCTAACCCTGATCCTCACCCGAAGCCTTACCCTCACCCGTGCCCTAATCTTAACCAGGACACCAAGACTAACTCGTGCCCTCAAACGTATGCTAACACTAAACCGCAGCGGTACCCTAACCTGTACCCTAATCCCTCTCCATTCCCTAACCCTAACCCTAACCTGAAACCTAACCATGACACTCACCCGAAACTTTACCCTCACCCGTGTCCTAATTTTAACAAGTACATCAACACTAACCCATGCCCTCGAACGTACGCCAACCCTAAGCCATTGCCGTACCCTAACCTGTACTCTAATCAATCCCCATTCCCTAACCCTAACCCTAACCCTAACCCTTAACGTGACCCTCTTCCGAGGCCTTACCCTCACCCGTCCCCTAAACGTAAGCAGTACACTAACACTAACTAGTGACCTCACACGTACGCTAAACCTTAAGCATTGTGGTACCCTAAACTGTGCCCTAATATCTCCCCATTCCCCAACCCTAACCCTAACCCGAATTCTATCCCTGACCCTCACCCGAAACCTTACCCTCACCCGTGCCCTAATCTTAACCAGGACACCAACACTAACTTGTGCCCTCACACGTACGCTAACCCTTAATCGTTGTCGTACCCTAAACTGTACCCTAATCCCTCCCCATTCCCTAACCCTAACCCTAACCCGAATCCTAACCCTGACCCTCACCTGAAGCCTTACCCTCACCCGTGCCCTAATCTTAACCAGGACACCAACACTAACTCGTGCCCTCACACGTACGCTAAACCTTAAGCGTTGTCATACCCTAAATTGTACCCTAATCCCTCCCCATTCCTTAACCCTAACCCTAACCCCATCCCTAAACCTGACCCACCTCCGATGCACTACCCTAACCAATGCCCTAATCTTAACCAGTACACAAACACTAACTCATGCCCTCAAACGTACGCTAACCCTTAAGCATTGTCGTACCCTATCCTGTACCCTAATCCCTACCCATTCCCTAACCCTAACCCTAAGCGAAACCCTGAACGTGACCCTTTTCCGAGGCCTTACCCTCATCGGTGCCGTTTTCTTAACCAGTACACCAACACTAACTTGTGCCCTCACACTTACGCTAACCCTTAAGCATTGTCGTACCCTAACCTGTACCCTAATCCCTCTCCATTCCCTAACCCTAACCCTAACCCGAATCCTAACCCTGACCCTCACCCGAAGCCTTACCCTCACCCGTGCCCTAATCTTAACCAGGACACCAAGACTAACTCGTGCCCTCAAACGTACGCTAACACTAAACCGCAGCGGTACCCTAACCTGTACCCTAATCCCTCTCCATTCCCTAACCCTAACCCTAACCTGAAACCTAACCATGACACTCACCCGAAACTTTACCCTCACCCGTGTCCTAATTTTAACAAGTACATCAACACTAACCCATGCCCTCTAACGTACGCCAACCCTAAGCCATTGCCGTACCCTAACCTGTACCCTAATCAATCCCCATTCCCTAACCCTAACCCTAACCCTAACCCTTAACGTGACCCTCTTCCGAGGCCTTACCCTCACCCGTGCCCTAATCGTAAGCAGTACACTAACACTAACTAGTGACCTCACACGTACGCTAAAACTTAAGTGTTGTGGTACCCTAAACTGTACCCTAATCCCTCCCCATTCCCTAACCCTAACCCTAAACCGAATCCTAACCCTGACCCTCACCTGAAGCCTTACCCTCACCCGTGCCCTAAACTTAACCAGGACACTAACACTAACCCTTGCCCTCACACGAACGCTAACCCTTAAGCACTGTCGTACCCTAAGCTGTACCCTAATCCCTCTGCATTCCTTAACCCTAACCCTAACCCGAAGCCTAACCCTGACCCTCACCTGAAGCCTTACCCTCACCCGTGCCCTAACCTTAACCAGGACACTAACACTAGCCCTTGCCCTCACACGAACACTAACCCTTAAGCACTGTCGTACCCTAAGCTGTACCCTAATCCCTCTGCATTCCTTAACCCTAACCCTAACCCGAATCCTAACCCTGACCCTCACCCGAAGCCTTACCCTCACCCGTGCCCTAATCTTAACCAGGACACCAACACTAACTCGTGCCCTCACACGTACGCTAAACCTTAAGCGTTGTCGTACCCTAAATTGTACCCTAATCCCTCCCCATTCCTTAACCCTAACCCTAACCCCATCCCTAAACCTGACCCACCTCCGATGCACTACCCTAACCAATGCCCTAATCTTAACCAGTACACAAACACTAACTCATGCCCTCAAACGTACGCTAACCCTTAAGCATTGTCGTACCCTATACTGTACCCTAATCCCTACCCATTCCCTAACCCTAACCCTAAGCGAAATCCTGAACGTGACCCTTTTCCGAGGCCTTACCCTCATCGGTGCCGTTGTCTTAACCAGTACACCAACACTAACTCGTGCCCTCACACTTACGCTAACCCTTAAGCATTGTCGTACCCTAACCTGTACCCTAATCCCACTCCATTCCCCAACCCTAACCCTAACCTGAATCCTAACCCTGACCCTCACCCGAAGCCTTACCCTCACCCGTGCCCTAATCATAACCAGGACACCAAGACTAACTCGTGCCCTCACACGTACGCTAACACTAAACCGCAGCGGTACCCTAACCTGTACCCGAATCCCTCTCCATTCCCTAACCCTAACCCTAACCTGAAACCTAACCATGACACTCACCCGAAACTTTACCCTCACCCGTGTCCTAATTTTAACCAGTACATCAACACTAACCCATGCCATCTAACGTACGCCAACCCTAAGCCATTGCCGTACCCTAACCTGTACCCTAATCAATCCCCATTCCCTAACCCTAACCCTAACCCTAACCCTTAACGTGACCCTCTTCTGAGGCCTTACACTCACCCGTGCCCTAATCGTAATCAGTACACTAACACTAACTAGTGACCTCACACGTACGCTAAACCTTAAGCGTTGTGGTACCCTAAACTGTGCCCTAATATCTCCCCATTCCCTAACCCTAACCCTAACCCGAATTCTATCCCTGACCCTCACCCGAAACCTTACCCTCACCCGTGCCCTAATCTTAACCAGGACACCAACACTAACTTTTGTCCTCACACGTACGCTAACCCTTAATCGTTGTCGTACCCTAAACTGTACCCTAATCCCTCCCCATTCCCTAACCCTAACCCTAACCCGAATCCTAACCCTGACCCTCACCTGAAGCCTTACCCTCACCCGTGCCCTAATCTTAATCAGGACACTAACACTAACCCTTGCCCTCACACGAACGCTAACCCTTAAGCACTGTCGTACCCTAAGCTGTACCCGAATCCCTCTGCATTCCTTAAAGCTAACCCTAACCCGAATCCTAACCCTGACCGTCACCCGAAGCCTTACCCTCACCCGTGCCCTAATCTTAACCAGGACACCAACACTAACTCGTGCCCTCACACGTACGCTAAACCTTAAGCGTTGTCTTACCCTAAATTGTACCCTAATCCCTCCCCATTCCTTAACCCTAACCCTAACCCCATCCCTAAACCTGACCCACCTCCGATGCACTACCCTAACCAATGCCCTAATCTTAACCAGTACACAAACACTAACTCATGCCCTCAAACGTACGCTAACCCTTAAGCATTGTCGTACCCTATACTGTACCCTAATCCCTACCCATTCCCTAACCCTAACCCTAAGCGAAACCCTGAACGTGACCCTTTTCCGAGGCCTTACCCTCATCGGTGCCGTTTTCTTAACCAGTACACCAACACTAACTTGTGCCCTCACACTTACGCTAACCCTTAAGCATTGTCGTACCCTAACCTATACCCTAATCCCTCTCCATTCCCTAACCCTAAACCTAACCCGAATCCTAACCCTGACCCTCACCCGAAGCCTTACCCCACCCGTGCCCTAATCTTAACCAGGACACCAAGACTAACTCATGCCCTCAAACATACGCTAACACTAAACCGCAGCGGTACCCTAACCTGTACCCTAATCCCTTTCCATTCCCTAACCCTAACCCTAACCTGAAAACTAACCATGACACTCACCCGAAACTTTACCCTCACCCGTGTCCTAATTTTAACAAGTACATCAACACTAACCCATGCCCTCTAACGTACGCCAACACTTAGCCATTGCCGTACCCTAACCTGTACCCTAATCAATCCCCATTCCCTAACCCTAACCCTAACCCTAACCCTTAACGTGACCCTCTTCCGAGGCCTTACCCTCACCCGTGCCCTAATCGTAAGCAGTACACTAAAACTAACTAGTGACCTCACACGTACGCTAAACCTTAAGCGTTGTGCTACCCTAAACTGTGCCCTAATATCTCCCCATTCCCTAACCTTAACCCTAACCCGAATTCTATCACTGACCCTCACGCGAAACCTTACCCTCACCCGTGCCCTAATCTTAACCAGGACACCAACACTAACTTGTGCCCTCACACGTACACTAACCCTTATTCGTTGTCGTACCCTAAACTGTACCCTAATCCCTCCCCATTCCCTAACCCTAACCCTAACCCGAATCCTAGCCCTGACCCTCACCTGAAGCCTTACCCTCACCCGTGCCCTAATCTTAACCAGGACACTAACACTAACCCTTGCCCTCACACGAACGCTAACCCTTAAGCACTGTCGTACCCTAAGCTGTACCCTAATCCCTCTGCATTCCTTAACCCTAACCCTAACCCGAATCCTAACCCTGACCCTCACCCGAAGCCTTACCCTCACCCGTGCCCTAATCTTAACCAGGACACCAACACTAACTCGTGCCCTCACACGTACGCTAAACCTTAAGCGTTGTCGTACCCTAAATTGTACCCTAATCCCTCCCCATTCCTTAACCCTAACCCTAACCCCATCCCTAAACCTGACCCACTTCCGATGCCCTACACTAACCAATGCCCTAATCTTAACCAGTACACAAACACTAACTCATGCCCTCAAACGTACGCTAATCCTTAAGCATTGTCGTACCCTATCCTGTACCCTAATCCCTCCCCATTCCCTAACCCTAACCCTAAGCGAAATCCTGAACGTGACCCTTTTCCGAGGCCTTACCCTCATCGGTGCCGTTGTCTTAACCAGTACACCAACACTAACTCGTGCCCTCACACTTACGCTAACCCTTAAGCATTGTCGTACCCTAACCTGTACCCTAATCCCACTCCATTCCCCAACCCTAACCCTAACCTGAATCCTAACCCTGACCCTCACCCGAAGCCTTACCCTCACCCGTGCCCTAATCATAACCAGGACACCAAGACTAACTCGTGCCCTCACACGTACGCTAACACTAAACCGCAGCGGTACCCTAACCTGTACCCTAATCCCACTCCATTCCCCAACCCTAACCCTAACCTGAATCCTAACCCTGACCCTCACCCGAAGCCTTACCCTCACCCGTGCCCTAATCTTAACCAGGACACTAACACTAACCCTTGCCCTCACACGAACGCTAACCCTTAAGCACTGTCGTACCCTAAGCTGTAACCTAATCCCTCTGCATTCCTTAACCCTAAGCCTTACCCGAATCCTAACCCTGACCCTCACCCGAAGCCTTACCCTCACCAGTGCCCTAATCTTAACCAGGACACCAACACTAACTTGTGCCCTCATACGTACGCTAACACTAAACCGCAGCGGTACCCTAACCTGTACCCTATTCCCTCTCCATTCCCTAACCCTAACCCTAACCTGAAACCTAACCATGACACTCACCCGAAACTTTACCATCACCCGTGTCCTAATTTTAATCAGTACATCAAGACTAACCCATGCCCTCTAACGTACGCCAACCCTAAGCCATTGCCGTAGCCTAACCTGTACCCTAATCTATTCCTATTCCCTAACCCTAACCCTAACCCTAACCCTTAACGTGACCCTCTTCCGAGGCCTTACCCTCACCCGTGCCCTAATCGTAAGCAGTACACTAACACTAACTAGTGACCTCACACGTACGCTAAACCTTAAGCGTTGTGGTACCCTAAACTGTGCCCTAATATCTCCCCATTCCCTAACCCTAACCCTACCCCGAATTCTATCCCTGACCCTCACCCGAAACCTTACCCTCACCCGTGCCCTTACCTTAACCAGGACACCAACACTAACTTGTGCCCTCACACGTATGCTAACCCTTAATCGTTGTCGTACCCTAAACTGTACCCTAATACCTCCCCATTCCCTAACCCTAACCCTAACCCGAATCCTAACCCTGACCCTCACCTGAGGCCTTACCCTCACCCGTGCCCTAATCTTAACCAGGACACTAACACTAACCCTTGCCCTCACACGAACGCTAAACCTTAAGCACTGTCGTACCCTAAGCTGTACCCTAATCCCTCTGCATTCCTTAACCCTAACCCTAACCCGAATCCTAACCCTGACCCTCACCCGAAGCCTTACCCTCACCCGTGCCCTAATCTTAACCAGGACACCAACACTAACTCGTGCCCTCACACGTACGCTAAACCTTAAGCGTTGTCGTACCCTAAATTGTACCCTAATCCCTCCCCATTCCTTAACCCTATAACTAAACCCATCCCTAAACCTGACCCACTTCCGATGCCCTACCCTAACCAATGCCCTAATCTTAACCAGTACACAAACACTAACTCATGCCCTCAAACGTACGCTAACCCTTAAGCATTGTCGTACCCTATCCTGTACCCTAATCCCTCCCCATTGCCTAACCCTAACCCTAAGCGAAACCCTGAACGTGACCCTTTTCTGAGGCCTTACCCTCATCGGTGCCGTTGTCTTAACCAGTAAACCAACACTAACTCGTGGCCTCACACTTACGCTAACCCTTAAGCATTGTCGTACCCTAACCTGTACCCTAATCCCGCTCCATTCCCTAACCCTAAACCTAACCCGAATCCTAACCCTGACCCTCACCCGAAGCCTTACCGTCACCCGTGCCCTAATCTTACCAGGACACCAAGATTAACTCGTGCCCTCACACGTACACTAACACTAAACCGCAGCGGTACCCTAACCTGTACCCTAATCTCTCTCCATTCCCTAACCCTAACCCTAACCTGAAACCTAACCATGACACTCACCCGAAACTTTACCCTCACCCGTGTCCTAATTTTAACCAGTACATCAACACTAACCCATGCCCTCTAACGTACGCTAAGCCTTAAGCATTGTCGTACCCTATCCTGTATCCTAATCCCTCCCCATTCCCTAACCCTAACCCTAAGCGAAATCCTGAACGTGACCCATTTCCGAGGCCTTACCCTCATCGGTGCCGTTGTCTTAACCAGTACACCAACACTAACTCGTGCCCTCACACTTACGCTAACCCTTAAGCATTGTCGGACCCTAACCTGTACCCTAATCCCTCTCCATTCCCTAACCCTAACCCTAACCCGAATCCTAACCCTGACCCTCACCCGAAGCCTTACCCTCACCCGTGCCCTAATCTTAACCAGGACAACAAGAATAACTCGTGCCCTCACACGTACGCTAACACTAACCCGCTGCGGTACCCTAACATGTACCCTAATCCCTCTCCATTCCCTAACCCTAACCCTAACCTGAAACCTAACCATGACACTCACCCGAAACTTTACCCTCACCCGTGTCCTAATTTTAACCAGTACATCAACACTAACCCATGCCCTCTAACGTACGCCAACCATAAGCCATTGCCGTACCGTAACCTGTACCCTAATCAATCCCCATTCCCTAACCCTAACCCTAACCCTATCCCTTAACGTGACCCTCTTCCGAGGCCTTACCCTCACCCGTGCCCAAATCGTAAGCAGTACACTAACACTAACTAGTGACCTCACACGTACGCTAAACCTTAAGCGTTGTGCTACCCTAAACTGTGCCCTAATATCTCGCCGTTCCCTAACACTAAACCTAACCCGAATTCTATCCCTGACCCTCACCCGAAACCTTACCCTCACCCGTGCCCTAATCTTAACCAGGACACCAACACTAACTTGTTCCCTCACACGTACGCTAACCCTTAATCGTTGTCGTACCCTAAACTGTACCCTAATCCCTCCCCATTCCCTAACCCTAACCCTAACCCGAATCCTAACCCTGACCCTCACCTGAAGCCTTACCCTCACCCGTGCCCTAATCTTAACCAGGACACTAACACTAACCCTTGCCCTCACACGAACGCTAAACCTTAAGCACTGTCGTACCCTAAGCTGTACCCGAATCCCTCTGCATTCCTTAAAGCTAACCCTAACCCGAATCCTAACCCTGACCATCACCCGAAGCCTTACCCTCACCCGTGCCCTAATCTTAACCAGGACACCAACACTAACTCGTGCCCTTACACGTACGCTAAACCTTAAGCGTTGTCATACCCTAAATTGTACCCTAATCCCTCGCCATTCCTTAACCCTAACCCTAGCCCCATCCCTAAACCTGACCCACTTCCGATGCCCTACCCTAACCAATGCCCTAATCTTAACCAGTACACAAACACTAACTTATGCCCCAAACTTACGCTAACCCTTAAGCATTGTCGTACCCTATCCTGTACCCTAATCCCTCCCCATTTCCTAACCCTAACCCTAAGCGAAACCCTGAACGTGACCCTTTTCCGAAGCCTTACCCTCATCGGTGCCGTTGTCTTAACCAGTACACCAACACTAACTCGTTCCCTCACACTTACGCTAACCCTTAAGCATTGTCGTACCCTAACCTGTACCCTAATCCCTCCCCATTCCTTAACCCTAACCCTAAGCCCATCCCTAAACCTGTCCCACTTCCGATGCCCTACCCTAACCAATGCCCTAATCTTAACCAGTACACAAACACTAACTCATGCCCTCAAACGTACGCTAACCCTTAAGCATTGTCGTACCCTATCCTGTATCCTAATCCCTCCCCATTCCCTAACCCTAACCCTAAGCGAAACCCTGAACGTGACCCTTTTCCAAGGCCTTACCCTCATCG
This sequence comes from Inia geoffrensis, assembly GCA_036417435.1. Classification (NCBI taxonomy): domain Eukaryota; kingdom Metazoa; phylum Chordata; class Mammalia; order Artiodactyla; family Iniidae; genus Inia; species Inia geoffrensis. The sequence goes on along the minus strand of CM070908.1, from coordinate 110,143,850 downwards.
GTGCCGTTGTCTTAACCAGTACACCAACACTAACTCGTGCCCTCACACTTACGCTAACACTAAACCGCAGCGTTACCCTAACCTGTACCCTAATCCCTCTCCATTCCCTAACCCTAACCCTAACCTGAAACCTAACCATGACACTCACCCGAAACTTTACCATCACCCGTGTCCTAATTTTAACCAGTACATCAAGACTAACCCATGCCCTCTAACGTACGCCAACCCTAAGCCATTGCCGTACCCTAACCTGTACCCTAATCAATCCCCATTCCCTAACCCTAACCCTAACCCTAACCCTTAACGTGAAACTCTTCCGAGGCCTTACCCTCACCCGTGCCCTAATCGTAAGGAGTACACTAACACTAACTAGTGACCTCACACGTACGCTAAACCTTAAGCACTGTCGTACCCTAAGCTGTACCCTAATCCCTCTGCATTCCTTAACCCTAACCCTAACCCGAATCCTAACCCTGACCCTCACCCGAAGCCTTACCCTCACCCGTGCCCTAATCTTAACCAGGACACCAAGACTAACTCGTGCCCTCAAACGTACGCTAACACTAAACCGCAGCGGTACCCTAACCTGTACCCTAATCCCTCTCCATTCCCTAACCCTGACCCTAACCTGAAACCTAACCATGACACTCACCCGAAACTTTACCCTCACCCGTGTCCTAATTTTAACAAGTACATCAACACTAACCCATGCCCTCGAACGTACGCCAACCCTAAGCCATTGCCGTACCCTAACCTGTACTCTAATCAATCCCCATTCCCTAACCCTAACCCTAACCCTAACCCTTAACGTGACCCTCTTCCGAGGCCTTACCCTCACCCGTCCCCTAATCGTAAGCAGTACACTAACACTAACTAGTGACCTCACACGTACGCTAAACCTTAAGCATTGTGGTACCCTAAACTGTGCCCTAATATCTCCCCATTCCCTAACCCTAACCCTAACCCGAATTCTATCCCTGACCCTCACCCGAAACCTTACCCTCACCCGTGCCCTAATCTTAACCAGGACACCAACACTAACTTGTGCCCTCACACGTATGCTAACCCTTAATCGTTGTCGTACCCTAAACTGTAGCCTAATCCCTCCCCATTCCCTAACCCTAACCCTAACCCGAATCCTAACCCTGACCCTCACCTGAAGCCTTACCCTCACCCGTGCCCTAACCTTAACCAGGACACTAACACTAGCCCTTGCCCTCACACGAACACTAACCCTTAAGCACTGTCGTACCCTAAGCTGTACCCTAATCCCTCTGCATTCCTTAACCCTAACCCTAACCCGAATCCTAACCCTGACCCTCACCCGAAGCCATACCCTCACCCGTGCCCTAATCTTAACCAGGACACCAACACTAACTCGTGCCCTCACACGTACGCTAAACCTTAAGCGTTGTCGTTCCCTAAATTGTACCCTAATCCCTCCCCATTCCTTAACCCTAACCCTAACCCCATCCCTAAACCTGACCCACCTCCGATGCACTACCCTAACCAATGCCCTAATCTTAACCAGTACACAAACACTAACTCATGCCCTCAAACGTACGATAACCCTTAAGCATTGTCGTACCCTATACTGTACCCTAATCCCTACCCATTCCCTAACCCTAACCCTAAGCGAAACCCTGAACGTGACCCTTTTCCGAGGCCTTACCCTCATCGGTGCCGTTTTCTTAACCAGTACACCAACACTAACTTGTGCCCTCACACTTACGCTAACCCTTAAGCATTGTCGTACCCTAACCTGTACCCTAATCCCTCTCCATTCCCTAACCCTAACCCTAACCCGAATCCTAACCCTGACCCTCACCCGAAACCTTACCCTCACCCGTGCCCTAATCTTAACCAGGACACCAAGACTAACTCGTGCCCTCAAACGTACGCTAACACTAAACCGCAGCGGTACCCTAACCTGTACCCTAATCCCTTTCCATTCCCTAACCCTAACCCTAACCTGAAACCTAACCATGACACTCACCCGAAACTTTACCCTCACCCGTGTCCTAATTTTAACAAGTACATCAACACTAACCCATGCCCTCTAACGTACGCCAACACTTAGCCATTGCCGTACCCTAACCTGTACCCTAATCAATCCCCATTCCCTAACCCTAACCCTAACCCTAACCCTTAACGTGACCCTCTTCCGAGGCCTTACCCTCACCCGTGCCCTAATCGTAAGCAGTACACTAAAACTAACTAGTGACCTCACACGTACGCTAAACCTTAAGCGTTGTGCTACCCTAAACTGTGCCCTAATATCTCCCCATTCCCTAACCTTAACCCTAACCCGAATTCTATCACTGACCCTCACGCGAAACCTTACCCTCACCCGTGCCCTAATCTTAACCAGGACACCAACACTAACTTGTGCCCTCACACGTACACTAACCCTTATTCGTTGTCGTACCCTAAACTGTACCCTAATCCCTCCCCATTCCCTAACCCTAACCCTAACCCGAATCCTAACCCTGACCCTCACCTGAAGCCTTACCCTCACCCGTGCCCTAAACTTAACCAGGACACTAACACTAACCCTTGCCCTCACACGAACGCTAACCCTTAAGCACTGTCGTACCCTAAGCTGTACCCTAATCCCTCTGCATTCCTTAACCCTAACCCTAACCCGAATCCTAACCCTGACCCTCACCTGAAGCCTTACCCTCACCCGTGCCCTAACCTTAACCAGGACACTAACACTAGCCCTTGCCCTCACACGAACGCTAACCCTTAAGCACTGTCGTACCCTAAGCTGTACCCTAATCCCTCTGCATTCCTTAACCCTAACCCTAACCCGAATCCTAACCCTGACCCTCACCCGAAGCCTTACCCTCACCCGTGCCCTAATCTTAACCAGGACACCAACACTAACTCGTGCCCTCACACGTACGCTAAACCTTAAGCGTTGTCGTACCCTAAATTGTACCCTAATCCCTCCCCATTCCTTAACCCTAACCCTAACCCCATCCCTAAACATGACCCACTTCCGATGCCCTACCCTAACCAATGTCCTAATCTTAACCAGGACACAAACACTAACTCATGCCCTCAAACGTACGCTAACCCTTAAGCATTGTCGTACCCTATCCTGTACCCTAATCCATCCCCATTCCCTAACCTTAACCCTAAGCGAAACCCTGAACGTGACCCTTTTCCGAGGCCTTACCCTCATCGGTGCCGTTGTCTTAACCAGTACACCAACACTAACTCGTGCCCTCACACTTACGCTAACCCTTCAGCATTGTCGTACCCTAACCTGTACCCTAATCCCTCTCCATTCCCTAACCCTAACCCTAACCCGAATCCTAACCCTGACCCTCACCCGAAGCCTTACCCTCACCCGTGCCCTAATCTTAACCAGGACACCAAGACTAACTCGTGCCCTCAAACGTACGCTAACACTAAACCGCAGCGGTACCCTAACCTGTACCCTAATCCCTCTCCATTCCCTAACCCTAACCCTAACCTGAAACCTAACCATGACACTCACCCGAAACTTTACCCTCACCCGTGTCCTAATTTTAACAAGTACATCAACACTAACCCATGCCCTCTAACGTACGCCAACCCTAAGCCATTGCCGTACCCTAACCTGTACCCTAATCAATCCCCATTCCCTAACCCTAACCCTAACCCTAACCCTTAACGTGACCCTCTTCCGAGGCCGTACACTGACCCGTGCCCTAATCGTAAGCAGTACACTAACTCTAACTAGTGACCTCACACGTACGCTAAACCTTAAGCGTTGTGGTACCCTAAACTGTGCCCTAATATCTCCCCATTCCCTAACCCTAACCCTAACCCGCATTCTATCCCTGAACCTCACCCGAAACCATACCATCACCCGTGCCCTAATCTTAACCAGGACACCAACACTAACTTGTGCACTCACACGTACGCTAATCGTTAATCGTTGTCGTACCCTAAACTGTACCCTAATCCCTCTCCATTCCCTAACCCTAACCCTAACCCGAATCCTAACCCTGACCCTCACCTGAAGCCTTACCCTCACCCGTGCATTAATCTTAACCAGGACACTAACACTAACCCTTGCCCTCACACGAACACTAACCCTTAAGCACTGTCGTACCCTAAGCTGTACCCTAATCCCTCTGCATTCCTTAACCCTAACCCTAACCCGAATCCTAACCCTGACCCTCACCCGAAGCCTTACCCTCACCCGTGCCCTAATCTTAACCAGGACACCCACACTAACTCGTGCCGTCACATGTACGCTAAACCTTAAGCGTTGTCGTACCCTAAATTGTACCCTAATCCCTCCCCATTCCTTAACCCTAACCCTAACCCCATCCCTAAACCTGACCCACTTCCGATGCCCTACCCTAACCAATGCCCTAATCTTAACCAGGACACAAACACTAACTCATGCCCTCAAACGTACGCTAACCCTTAAGCATTGTCGTACCCTATCCTGTACCCTAATCCCTCCCCATTCCCTAACCCTAACCCTAAGCGAAACCCTGAACGTGACCCTTTTCCGAGGCCTTACCCTCATCGGTGCCCTTGTCTTAACCAGTACACCAACACTAACTCGTGCCCTCACACTTACGCTAACCCTTAAGCATTGTCGTACCCTAACCTGTACCCTAATCCCTCTCCATTCCCTAACCCTAACCCTAACCCGAATCCTAACCCTGACCCTCACCCGAAGCCTTACCCTCACCCGTGCCCTAATCTTAACCAGGACACCAAGACTAACTCGTGCCTTCAAACGTACGCTAACACTAAACCGCAGCGATACCCTAACCTGTACCCTAATCCCTCTCCATACCCTAACCGTAACCCTAACCTGAAACCTAACCATGACACTCACCCGAAACTTTACCCTCACCCGTGTCCTAATTTTAACCAGTACATCAACACTAACCCATGCCCTCTAACGTACGCCAACCCTAATCCATTGCCGTACCCTAACCTGTACCCTAATCAATCCCCATTCCCTAACCCTAACCCTAACCCTAACCCTTAAAGTGACCCTCTTCCGTGGCCTTACCCTCACCCGTGCCCTAATCGTAAGCAGTACACTAACACTAACTAGTGACCTCACACGTACGCTAAACCTTAAGCGTTGTGGTACCCTAAACTGTGCCCTAATATCTCCCCATTCCCTAACACTAACCCTAACCCGAATTCTATCCCTGACCCTCACCCGAAACCATACCCTCACCCGTGCCCTAATCTTAACCAGGACACCAACACTAACTTGTGCCCTCACACGTACACTAACCCTTAATCGTTGTCGTACCCTAAACTGTACCCTAATCCCTCCCCATTCCCTAACCTTAACCCTAACCCGAATCCTAACCCTGACCCTCACCTGAAGCCTTACCCTCACCCGTGCCCTAATCTTAACCAGGACACTAACACTAATCCTTGCCCTCACACGAACGCTAACCCTTAAGCACTGTCGTACCCTAAGCTGTACCCTAATCCCTCTGCATTCCTTAACCCTAACCCTAACCCGAATCCTAACCCTGACCCTCACCCGAAGCCTTACCCTCACCCGTGCCCTAATCTTAACCAGGATACCAACACTAACTCGTGCCCTCACACGTACGCTAAACCTTAAACGTTGTCGTACCCCAAATTGTACCCTAATCCCTCCCCATTCCTTAACCCTAAACCTAACCCAATCCCTAAACCTGACCCACTTCCGATGCCCTACTCTAAGCAATGCCCTAATCTTAACCAGTACACAAACACTAACTCATGCCCTCAAACGTATGCTAACCCTTAAGCATTGTCGTACCCTATCCTGTACCCTAATCCCTCCCCATTCCCTAACCCTAACCCTAAGCGAAACCCAGAACGTGACCCTTTTCCGAGGCCTTACCCTCATCGGTGCCGTTGTCTTAACCAGTACACCAACACTAACACGTGCCCTCTCACTTACGCTAACCCTTAAGCATTGTCGTACACTAACCTGTACCCTAATCGCTCTCCATTCCCTAACCCTAACCCTAACCCGAATCCCAACCCTGACCCTCACCCGAAGCCTTACCCTCACCCGTGCCCTAATCTTAACCAGGACACCAAGACTAACTCGTGCCCTCAAACGTACGCTAACACTAAACCGCAGCGGTACCCTAACCTGTACCCTAATCCCTCTCCATTCCCTAACCCTAACCCTAACCTGAAACCTAACCATGACACTCACCCGAAACTTTACCCTCACCCGTGTCCTAATTTTAACCAGTACATCAACACTAACCCATGCCCTCTAACGTACGCCAACCCTAAGTCATTGCCGTACCCTAACCTGTACCCTAATGAATCCCCATTCCCTAACCCTAACCCTAACCCTAACCGTTAACGTGACCCTCTTCCGAGGCCTTACCCTCACCCGTGCCCTACTCGTAAGCAGTACACTAACACTAACTAGTGACCTCACACGTACGCTAAACCTTAAGCGTTGTGGTACCCTAAACTGTGCCCTAATATCTCCCCATTCCCGAACCCTAACCCTAACCCGAATTCTAACAGTGAACCTCACCCGAAACCTTACCCTCACCCGTGCCCTAATCTTAACCAGGACACCAACACTAACTTGTGCCCTCACACGTATGCTAACCCTTAATCGTTGTCTTACCCTAAACTGTACCCTAATCCCTCCCCATTCCCTAACCCTAACCCTAACCCGAATCCTAACCCTGACCCTCACCTGAAGCCTTACCCTCACCCGTGCCCTAATCTTAACCAGGACACTAACACTAATCCTTGCCCTCACACGAACGCTAACCCTTAAGCACTGTCGTACCCTAAGCTGTACCCTAATCCCTCTGCATTCCTTAACCCTAACCCTAACCCGAATCCTAACCCTGACACTCACCCGAAGCCTTACCCTCACCCGTGCCCTAATCTTAACCAGGACACCAACACTAACTCGTGCCCTCACACGTACGCTAAACCTTAAGCGTTGTCGTACCCTAAATTGTACCCTAATCCCTCCCCATTCCGTAACCCTAACCCTAACCCCATCCCTAAACCTGACCCACTTCCGATGCCCTACCCTAACCAATGCCCTAATCTTAACCAGGACACAAACACTAACTCATGCCCTCAAACGTATGCTAACCCTTAAGCATTGTCGTACCCTCTCCTGTACCCTAATCCCTCCCCATTCCCTAACCCTAACCCTAAGCGAAACCCTGAACGTGACCCTTTTCCGAGGCCTTACCCTCATCGCTGCCGTTGTCTTAACCAGTACACCAACACTAACTCGTGCCCTCACACTTACGCTAACCCTTAAGCATTGTCGTACCCTAAACTGTACCCTAATCCCTCTCCATTCCCTAACCCTAACCCTAACCCGAATCCTAACCCTGACCCTCACCCGAAGCCTTACCCTCACCCGTACCCTAATCTTAACCAGGACACCAAGACTAACTCGTGCCCTCAAACGTACGATAACACTAAACCGCAGCGGTACCCTAACCTGTACCCTAATCCCTCTCCATTCCCTAACCCTAACCCTAACCTGAAACCTAACCATGACACTCACCCGAAACTTTACCCTCACCCGTGTCCTAATTTTAACCAGTACATCAACACTAACCCATGCCCTCTAACGTACGCCAACCCTAAGCCATTGCCGTACCCTAACCCTAACCCTAATCAATCCCCATTCCCTAACCCTAACCCTAACCCTAACCGTTAACGTGACCCTCTTCCGAGGCCTTACCCTCACCCGTGCCCTAATCGTAAGCAGTACACTAACACTAACAAGTGACCTCACACGTACGCTAAACCTTAAGCGTTGTGGTACCCTAAACTGTGCCCTAATATCTCCCCATTCCCTAACCCTAACCCTAACCCGAATTCTATCAGTGAACCTCGCCCGAAACCTTACCCGCACCTGTGCCCTAATCTTAACCAGGACACCAACACTAACTAGTGCCCTCACACGTACGCTAACCCTTAATCGTTGTCATACCCTAAACTGTACCCTAATCCCTCCCCATTCCCTAACCCTAACCCTAACCCGAATCCTAACCCTGACCCTCACCCGAAGCCTTACCCTCACCCGTGCCCTAATCTTAACCAGGACACCAAGACTAACTCGTGCCCTCAAACGTACGCTAACACTAAACCGCAGCGGTTCCCTAACCTGTACCCTACTCCCTCTCCATTCCCTAACCCTAACCCTAACCTGAAACCTAACCATGACACTCACCCGAAACTTTACCCTCACCCATGTCCTAATTTTAACCAGTACATCAACACTAACCCATGCCCTCTAACGTACGCCAACCCTAAGCCATTGCCGTACCCTAACCCTTACCCTAATCAATCCCCATTCCCTAACCCTAACCCTAACCCTAACCCTTAACGTGACCCTCTTCCGAGGCCTTACCCTCACCCGTGCCCTAATCGTAAGCAGTACACTAACACTAACTAGTGACCTCACACGTACGCTAAACCTTAAGCGTTGTGGTACCCTAAACTGTGCCCTAATATCTCCCCATTTCCTAACCCTAACCCTAACCCGAATTCTATCCCTGAACCTCAACCGAAACCTTACCCTCACCCGTGCCCTAATCTTAACCAGGACACCAACACTAACTTGTGCCCTCACACGTACGCTAACCCTTAATCGTTGTCGCACCCTAAACTGTACCCTAATCCCTCCCCATTTCCTAACACTAACCCTAACCCGAATCCTAACCCTGACCCTCACCTGAAGCCTTACCCTCACCCGTGCCCTAATCTTAACCAGGACACTAACACTAACCCTTGCCCTCACACGAACGCTAACCCTTAAGCACTGTCGTACCCTAAGCTGTACCCTAATCCCTCTGCATTCCTTAACCCTAACCCTAACCCGAATCCTAACCCTGACCCTCACCCGAAGCCTTACCCTCACCCGTGCCCTAATCTTAACAAGGACACCAACACTAACTCGTGCCCTCACACGTACGCTAAACCTTAAGAATTGTCATACCCTAAATTGTACCCTAAACCCTCCCCATTCCTTAACCCTAACCCTAACCCCATCCCTAAACCTGACCCACTTCCTATGCCCTACCCTAACCAATGCCCTAATCTTAACCAGTACACAAACACTAACTCATGCCCTCAAACGTACGCTAACCCTTAAGCATTGTCGTACCCTATCCTGTACCCTAATCCCTCCCCATTCCCTAACCCTAACCCTAAGCGAAACCCTGAACGTGACCCTTTTCCGAGGCCTTACCCTCATCGGTGCCATTGTCTTAACCAGTACACCAACACTAACTCGTGCCCTCACACTTACGCTAACCCTTAAGCATTGTCGTACCCTAACCTGTATCCTAATCCCTCTCCATTCCCTAACCCTAACCCTAACCCGAATCCTAACCCTGACCCTCACCCGAAGCCTTACCCTCACCCGTGCCCTAATCTTAACCAGGACACCAAGACTAACTCGTGCCCTCAAACGTACGCTAACACTAAACCGCAGCGGTACCCTAACCTGTACCCTAATCCCTCTCCATTCCCTAAACGTAACCCTAACCTGAAACCTAACCATGACACTCACCCGAAACTTTACCCTCACCCGTGCCCTAATCTTAACCAGGACACCAACACTAACTGGTGCCCTCACACGTACGCTAAACCTTAAGAATTGTCGTACCCTAAATTGTACCCTAATCCCTCTCCTTTCCTTAAACCTAACCCTAACCCAATCCCTAAACCTGACCAACTTCCGATGCCCTACCCTAACCAATGCCGTAATCTTAACCAGTACACAAACACTAACTCATGCCCTCAAACGTACGCTAACCCTTAAGCATTGTCGTACCCTATACTGTACCCTAATCCCTCCCCATTCCCTAACCCTAACCCTAAGCGAAACCCTGAACGTGACCCTTTTCCGAGGCCTTACCCTCATCTGTGCCATTGTCTTAACCAGTACACCAACACTAACTCGTGCCCTCACACTTACGCTAACCCTTAAGCATTGTCGTACCCTAACCTGTATCCTAATCCCTCTCCATTCCCTAACCCTAACCCTAACCCGAATTCTATCCCTGACACTCACCCGAAACCTTACCCGCACCTGTGCCCTAATCTTAACCAGGACACCAACACTAACTTGTGCCCTCACACGTACGCTAACCCTTAATCGTTGTCGTACCCTAAACTGTACCCTAATCCCTCTCCATTCCCTAACCCTAACCCTAACCCGAATCCTAACCCTGACGCTCACCTGAAGCCTTACCCTCACCCGTGCCCTAATCTTAACCAGGACACTAACAGTAACCCTTGCCCTCACACGAACGCTAACCCTTAAGCACTGTCGTACCCTAAGCTGTAGCCTAATCCCTCTGCATTCCTTAACCCTAACCCTAACCCGAATCCTAACCCTGACCCTCACCCGAAGCCTTACCCTCACCCGTGCCCTAATCTTAACCAGGACATCAACACTAACTCGTGCCCTCACACGTACGATAAACCTTAAGCGTTGTCGTACCCCAAAATTGTACCCTAATCCCTCCCCATTCCTTAACCCTAACCCTAACCCCATCCCTAAACCTGACCCACTTCCGATGCCCTACCCTAACCAATGCCCTAATCTTAACCAGTACACAAACACTAACTCATGCCCTCAAACGTACGCTAACCCTTAAGCATTGTCGTACCCTGTCCTGTACCCTAATCCCTCCCCATTCCCTAACCCTAACCCTAAGCGAAACCCTGAACGTGACCCTTTTCCGAGGCCTTACACTCATCGGTGCCCTTGTCTTAACCAGTACACCAACACTAACTCGTGCCCTCACACTTACGCTAACCCTTAAGCATAGTCGTACCCTAACCTGTACCCTAATCCCTCTCCATTCCCTAACCCTAACCCTAACCCGAATCCTAACCCTGACCCTCACCCGAAGCCTTACCCTCACCCGTGCCCTAATCTTAACCAGGACACCAAGACTAACTCCTGCCCTCAAACGTACGCTAACACTAAACCGCAGCGGTACCCTAACCTGTACCCTAATCCCTCTCCATTCCCTAACCCTAACCCTAACCTGAAACCTAACCATGACACTCACCCGAAACTTTACCCTCACCCGTGTCCTAATTTTAACCAGTACATCAACACTAACCCATGCCCTCTAACGTACGCCAACCCTAAGCCATTGCCGTACCCTAACCTGTACCCTAATCAATCCCCATTCCCTAACCCTAACCCTAACCCTAACCCTTAACGTGACCCTCTTCCGAGGCCTTACCCTCACCCGTGCCCTAATCGTAAGCAGTACACTAACACTAACTAGTGACCTCACACGTACGCTAAACCTTAAGCGTTGTGGTACCCTAAACTGTGCCCTAATATCTCCCCATTTCCTAACCCTAACCCTAACCCGAATTCTATCCCTGACCCTCGCCCGAAACCTTACCCTCACTCGTGCCCTAATCTTAACCAGGACACCAACACTAACTTGTGCCCTCACACGTACGCTAACCCTTAATCGTTGTCGTACCCTAAACTGTACCCTAAACCCTCCCCATTCCCTAACCCTAACCCTAACCCGAATCCTAACCCTGACCCTCACCTGAAGCCTTACCCTCACCCGTGCCTTAATCTTAACCAGGACACTAACACTAACCCATGCCCTCACACGAACGCTAACCCTTAAGCACTGTCGTACCCTAAGCTGTACCCTAATCCCTCTGCATTCCTTAACCCTAACCCTAACCCGAATCCTAACCCTGAACCTCACCCGAAGCCTTACCCTCACCCGTGCCCTAATCTTAACAAGGACACCAACACTAACTCGTGCCCTCACACGTACGCTAAACCTTAAGAATTGTCATACCCTAAATTGTACCCTAATCCCTCCCCATTCCTTAACCCTAACCCTAATCCCATCCCTAAACCTGACCCACTTCCGATGCCCTACCCTAACCAATGCCCTAATCTTAACCAGTACACAAACACTAACTCATGCCCTCAAACGTACGCTAACCCTTAAGCATTGTCGTACCCTATCCTGTACCCTAATCCCTCCCCATTCCCTAACCCTAACCCTAAGCGAAACCCTGAACGTGACCCTTTTCCGAGGCCTTACCCTCATCGGTGCCATTGTCTTAACCAGTACACCAACACTAACTCGTGCCCTCACACTTACGCTAACCCTTAAGCATTGTCGTACCCTAACCTGTATCCTAATCCCTCTCCATTCCCTAACACTAACCCTAACCCGAATCCTAACCCTGACCCTCACCCGAAGCCTTACCCTCACCCGTGCCCTAATCTTAACCAGGACACCAATACTAACTCGTGCCCTCAAACGTACGCTAACACTAAACCGCAGCGGTACCCTAACCTGTACCCTAATCCCTCTCCATTCCCTAAACCTAACCCTAACCTGAAACCTAACCATGACACTCACCCGAAACTTTACCCTCACCCGTGCCCTAATCTTAACCGGGACACCAACACTAACTCGTGCCCTCACACGTACGCTAAACCTTAAGAATTGTCGTACCCTAAATTGTACCCTAATCCCTCTCCTTTCCTTAAACCTAACCCTAACCCCATCCCTAAACCTGACCCACTTCCGATGCCCTACCCTAACCAATGCCCTAATCTTAACCAGTACACAAACACTAACTCATGCCCTCAAACGTACGCTAACCCTTAAGCATTGTCGTACCCTATCCTGTACCCTAATCCCTCCCCATTCCCTAACCCTAACCCTAAGCGAAACCCTGAACGTGACCCTTTTCCGAGGCCTTACCCTCATCGGTGCCATTGTCTTAACCAGTACACCAACACTAACTCGTGCCCTCACACTTACGCTAACCCTTAAGCATTGTCGTACCCTAACCTGTATCCTAATCACTCTCCATTCCCTAACCCTAACCCTAACCCGAATTCTATCCCTGACCCTCACCCGAAACCTTACCCACACCTGTGTCCTAATCTTAACCAGGACACCAACACTAACTTGTGCCCTCACACGTACGCTAACCCTTAATCGTTGTCGTACCCTAAACTGTACCCTAATCCCTCCCCATTCCCTAACCCTAACCCTAACCCGAATCCTAACCCTGACCCTCACCTGAAGCCTTACCCTCACCCGTGCCCTAATCTTAACCAGGACACTAACAGTAACCCTTGCCCTCACACGAACGCTAACACTTAAGCACTGTCGTACCCTAAGCTGTAGCCTAATCCCTCTGCATTCCTTAACCCTAACCCTAACCCGAATCCTAACCCTGACCCTCACCCGAAGCCTCACCCTCACCCGTGCCCTAATCTTAACCAGGACACCAACACTAACTCGTGCCCTCACACGTACGCTAAACCTTAAGCGTTGTCGTACCCTAAATTGTACCCTAATCCCTCCCCATTCCTTAACCCTAACCCTAACCCCATCCCTAAACCTGACCCACTTCCGATGCCCTACCCTAACCAATGCCCTAATCTTAACCAGTAAACAAACACTAACTCATGCCCTCAAACGTACGCTAACCCTTAAGCATTGTCCTACCCTGTCCTGTACCCTAATCCCTCCCCATTCCCTAACCCTAACCCTAAGCGAAACCCTGAACGTGACCCTTTTCCGAGGCCTTACCCTCATCGGTGCCCTTGTCTTAACCAGTACACCAACACTAACTCGTGCCCTCACACTTACGCTAACCCTTAAGCATAGTCGTACCCTAACCTGTACCCTAATCCCTCTCCATTCCCTAACCCTAACCCTAACCCGAATCCTAACCCTGACCCTCACCCGAAGCCTTACCCTCACCCGTGCCCTAATCTTAACCAGGACACCAAGACTAACTCGTGCCCTCAAACGTACGCTAACACTAAACCGCAGCGGTAACCTAACCTGTACCTTAATCCCTCTCCATTCCCTAACCCTAACCCTAACCTGAAACCTAACCATGACACTCACCCGAAACTTTACCCTCACCCGTGTCCTAATTTTAACCAGTACATCAACACTAACCCATGCCCTCTAACGTACGCCAACCCTAAGCCATTGCCGTACCCTAACCTGTACCCTAATCAATCCCAATTCCCTAACCTTAACCCTAACCCTAACCCTTAACGTGACCCTCTTCCGAGGCCTTACCCTCACCCGTGCCCTAATCGTAAGCAGTACACTAACACTAACTAGTGACCTCACACGTACGCTAAACCTTAAGCGTTGTGGTACCCTAAACTGTGCCCTAATATCTCCCCATTTCCTAACCCTAACCCTAACTCGAATTCTATCCCTGACCCTCACCCGAAACCTTACCCTCACCCGTGCCCTAATCTTAACCAGGACACCAACACTAACTTGTGCCCTCACACGTACGCTAACCCTTAATCGTTGTCGTACCCTAAACTGTACCCTAATCCCTCCCCATTCCCTAACCCTAACCCTAACCCGAATCCTAACCCTGACCCTCACCTGAAGCCTTACCCTCACCCGTGCCCTAATCTTAACCAGGACACTAACACTAACCCTTGCCCTCACACGAACGCTAACCCTTAAGCACTGTCGTACCCTAAGCTGTACCCTAATCCCTCTGCATTCCTTAACCCTAACCCTAACACGAATCCTAACCCTGACCCTCACCCGAAGCCTTACCCTCACCCGTGCCCTAATCTTAACAAGGACACCAACACTAACTCGTGCCCTCACACGTACGCTAAACCTTAAGAATTGTCATACCCTAAATTGTACCCTAATCCCTCCCTATTCCTTAACCCTCACCCTAACCCCATCCCTAAACCTGACCCACTTCCGATGCCCTACCCTAACCAATGCCCTAATCTTAACCAGTACACAAACACTAACACATGCCCTCAAACGTACGCTAACCCTTAAGCATTGTCGTACCCTATCCTGTACCCTAATCCCTCCCCATTCCCTAACCCTAACCCTAAGCGAAACCGTGAACGTGACCCTTTTCCGAGGCCTTACCCTCATCGGTGCCATTGTCTTAACCAGTACACCAACACTAACTCGTGCCCTCACACTTACGCTAACCCTTAAGCATTGTCGTACCCTAACCTGTATCCTAATCCCTCTCCATTCCCTAACCCTAACCCTAACCCGAATCCTAACCCTGACCCTCACCCGAAGCCTTACCCACACCCGTGCCCTAATCTTAACCAGGACACCAAGACTAACTCGTGCCCTCAAACGTACGCTAACACTAAACCGCAGCGGTACCCTAACCTGTACCCTAATCCCTCTCCATTCCCTAAACCTAACCCTAACCTGAAACCTAACCATGACACTCACCCGAAACTTTACCCTCACCCGTGCCCTAATCTTAACCAGGACACCAACACTAACTCGTGCCCTCACACGTACGCTAAACCTTAAGAATTGTCGTACCCTAAATTGTACCCTAATCACTCCCCTTTCCTTAACCCTAACCCTAACCCCATCCCTAAACCTGACCCACTTCCGATGCCCTACCCTAACCAATGCCCTAATCTTAACCAGTACACAAACAGTAACTCATGCCCTCAAACGTACGCTAACCCTTAAGCATTGTCGTACCCTATCCTGTACCCTAATCCCTCCCCATTCCCTAACCCTAACCCTAAGCGAAACCCTGAACGTGACCCTTTTCCGAGGCCTTACCCTCATTGGTGCCATTGTCTTAACCAGTACACCAACACTAACTCGTGCCCTCACACTTACGCTAACCCTTAAGCATTGTCGTACCCTAACCTGTATCCTTATCCCTCTCCATTCCCTAACCCTAACCCTAACCCGAATCCTAACCCTGACCCTCACCCGAAGCCTTACCCTCACCCGTGCCCTAATCTTAACCAGGACACCAAGACTAACTCGTGCCCTCAAACGTACGCTAACACTAAACCGCAGCGGTACCCTAACCTGTACCCTAATCCCTCTCCATTCCCTAAACCTAACCCTAACCTGAAACCTAACCATGACACTCACCCGAAACTTTACCCTCACCCGTGCCCTAATCTTAACCAGGACACCAACACTAACTCGTGCCCTCACACGTACGCTAAACCTTAAGAATTGTCGTACCCTAAATTGTACCCTAATCCCTCTCCTTTCCTTAAACCTAACCCTAACCCCATCCCTAAACCTGACCCACTTCCGATGCCCTACCCTAACCAATGCCCTAATCTTAACCAGTACACAAACACTAACTCATGCCCTCAAACGTACGCTAACCCTTAAGCATTGTCGTACCCTATCCTGTACCCTAATCCCTCCCCATTCCCTAACCCTAACCCTAAGCGAAACCCTGAACGTGACCCTTTTCCGAGGCCTTACCCTCATCGGTGCCATTGTCTTAACCAGTACACCAACACTAACTCGTGCCCTCACACTTACGCTAACCCTTAAGCATTGTCGTACCCTAACCTGTATCCTAATCCCTCTCCATTCCCTAACCCTAACCCTAACCCGAATTCTATCCCTGACCCCCAAGCGAAACCTTACCCGCACCTGTGCCCTAATCTTAACCAGGACACCAACACTAACTTGTGCCCTCACACGTACGCTAACCCTTAATCGTTGTCGTACCCTAAACTGTACCCTAATATCTCCCCATTCCCTAACCCTAACCCTAACCCGAATCCTAACCCTGACCCTCACCTGAAGCCTTACCCTCACCCGTGCCCTAATCTTAACCAGGACACTAACACTAACCCTTGCCCTCACACGAACGCTAACCCTTAAGCACTGTCGTACCCTAAGCTGTACCCTAATCCTTCTGCATTCCTTAACCCTAACCCTAACCCGAATCCTAACCCTGAACCTCACCCGAAGCCTTACCCTCACCCGTGCCATAATCTTAACCAGGACACCAACACTAACTCGTGTCCTCACACGTACGCTAAACCTTAAGCGTTGTCGTACCCTAAATTGTACCCTAATCCCTCCCCATTCCTTAACCCTAACCCTAACCCCATCCCTAAACCTGACCCACTTCCGATGCCCTACCCTAACCAATGCCCTAATCTTAACCAGTACACAAACACTAACTCATGCCCTCAAACGTACGCTAACCCTTAAGCATTGTCGTACACTATCCTGTACCCTAATCCCTCCCCATTCCCTAACCCTTACCCTAAGCGAAACCCTGAACGTGACCCTTTTCCGAGGCCTTACCCTCATCGGTGCCCTTGTCTTAACCAGTACACCAACACTAACTTGTGCCCTCACACTTACGCTAACCCTTAAGCATTGTCGTACCCTAACCTGTACCCTCATCCCTCTCCATTCCCTAACCCTAACCCTAACCCGAATCCTAACCCTGACCCTCACCCGAAACCTTACCCTCACCCGTGCCCTAATCTTAACCAGGACACCAAGACTCACTCGTGCCCTCACACGTACGCTAACACTAAACCGCAGCGGTACCCTAACCTGTACCCTAATCCCTCTCCATTCCCTAACCCTAACCCTAACCTGAAACCTAACCATGACCCTCACCCGAAACTTTACCCTCACCCGTGTCCTAATTTTAACCAGTACATCAACACTAACCCATGCTCTCTAACGTACGCCAACCCTAAGCCATTGCCGTACCCTAACCTGTACCCTAATCAATCCCCATTCCCTAACCTTAACCCTAACCCTAACCCTTAACGTGACCCTCTTCCGAGGCCTTACCCTCACCCGTGCCCTAATCGTAAGCAGTACACTAACACTAACTAGTGACCTCACACGTACGCTAAACCTTAAGCGTTGTGGTACCCTAAACTGTGCCCTAATATCTCCCCATTTCCTAACCCTAACCCTAACTCGAATTCTATCCCTGACCCTCACCCGAAACCTTACCCTCACCCGTGCCCTAATCTTAACCAGGACACCAACACTAACTTGTGCCCTCACACGTACGCTAACCCTTAATCGTTGTCGTACCCTAAACTGTACCCTAATCCCTCCCCATTCCCTAACCCTAACCCTAACCCGAATCCTAACCCTGACCCTCACCTGAAGCCTTACCCTCACCCGTGCCCTAATCTTAACCAGGACACTAACACTAACCCTTGCCCTCACACGAACGCTAACCCTTAAGCACTGTCGTACCCTAAGCTGTACCCTAATCCCTCTGCATTCCTTAACCCTAACCCTAACACGAATCCTAACCCTGACCCTCACCCGAAGCCTTACCCTCACCCGTGCCCTAATCTTAACAAGGACACCAACACTAACTCGTGCCCTCACACGTACGCTAAACCTTAAGAATTGTCATACCCTAAATTGTACCCTAATCCCTCCCTATTCCTTAACCCTCACCCTAACCCCATACCTAAACCTGACCCACTTCCGATGCCCTACCCTAACCAATGCCCTAATCTTAACCAGTACACAAACAGTAACTCATGCCCTCAAACGTACGCTAACCCTTAAGCATTGTCGTACCCTATCCTGTACCCTAATCCCTCCCCATTCCCTAACCCTAACCCTAAGCGAAACCCTGAACGTGACCCTTTTCCGAGTTCTTACCCTCATCGGTGCCATTGTCTTAACCAGTACACCAACACTAACTCGTGCCCTCACACTTACGCTAACCCTTAAGCATTGTCGTACCCTAACCTGTATCCTTATCCCTCTCCATTCCCTAACCCTAACCCTAACCCGAATCCTAACCCTGACCCTCACCCGAAGCCTTACCCTCACCCGTGCCCTAATCTTAACCAGGACACCAAGACTAACTCGTGCCCTCAAACGTACGCTAACACTAAACCGCAGCGGTACCCTAACCTGTACCCTAATCCCTCTCCATTCCCTAAACCTAACCCTAACCTGAAACCTAACCATGACACTCACCCGAAACTTTACCCTCACCCGTGCCCTAATCTTAACCAGGACACCAACACTAACTCGTGCCCTCACACGTACGCTAAACCTTAAGAATTGTCGTACCCTAAATTGTACCCTAATCCCTCTCCTTTCCTTAAACCTAACCCTAACCCCATCCCTAAACCTGACCCACTTCCGATGCCCTACCCTAACCAATGCCCTAATCTTAACCAGTACACAAACACTAACTCATGCCCTCAAACGTACGCTAACCCTTAAGCATTGTCGTACCCTATCCTGTACCCTAATCCCTCCCCATTCCCTAACCCTAACCCTAAGCGAAACCCTGAACGTGACCCTTTTCCGAGGCCTTACCCTCATCGGTGCCATTGTCTTAACCAGTACACCAACACTAACTCGTGCCCTCACACTTACGCTAACCCTTAAGCATTGTCGTACCCTAACCTGTATCCTAATCCCTCTCCATTCCCTAACCCTAACCCTAACCCGAATTCTATCCCTGACCCCCACCCGAAACCTTACCCGCACCTGTGCCCTAATCTTAACCAGGACACCAACACTAACTTGTGCCCTCACACGTACGCTAACCCTTAATCGTTGTCGTACCCTAAACTGTACCCTAATATCTCCCCATTCCCTAACCCTAACCCTAACCCGAATCCTAACCCTGACCCTCACCTGAAGCCTTACCCTCAGCCGTGCCCTAATCTTAACCAGGACACTAACACTAACCCTTGCCCTCACATGAACGCTAACCCTTAAGCACTGTCGTACCCTAAGCTGTACCCTAATCCCTCTGCATTCCTTAACCCTAACCCTAACCCGAATCCTAACCCTGAACCTCACCCGAAGCCTTACCCTCACCCGTGCCCTAATCTTAACCAGGACACCAACACTAACTCGTGTCCTCACACGTACGCTAAACCTTAAGCGTTGTCGTACCCTAAATTGTACCCTAATCCCTCCCCATTCCTTAACCCTAACCCTAACCCCATCCCTAAACCTGACCCACTTCCGATGCCCTACCCTAACCAATGCCCTAATCTTAACCAGGACACAAACACTAACTCATGCCCTCAAACGTACACTAACCCTTATGCATTGTCGTACCCTATCCTGTACCCTAATCCTTCCCCATTCCCTAACCCTAACCCTAAGCGAAACCCTGAACGTGACCCTTTTCCGAGGCCTTACCCTCATCGGTGCCGTTGTCTTAACCAGTACACCAACACTAACTCGTGCCCTCACACTTACGCTAACCCTTAAGCATTCTCGTACCCTAACCTGTACCCTAATCCCTCTCCATTCCCTAACCCTAACCCTAACCCGAATCCTAACCCTGACCCTCACTCGAAGCCTTACCCTCACCCGTGCCCTAATCTTAACCAGGACACCAAGACTAACTCGTGCCCTCAAACGTACGCTAACACTAAACCGCAGCGGTACCATAACCTGTACCCTAATCCCACTCCATTCCCTAACCCTAACCCTAATCTGAAACCTAACCATGACACTCACCCGAAACTTTACCCTCACCCGTGTCCTAATTTTAACCAGTACATCAACACTAACCCATGCCCTCTAACGTACGCCAACCCTAAGCCATTGCCGTACCCTAACCTGTACCCTAATCAATCCCCATTCCCTAACCCTAACCCTAACCCTAACCCTTAACGTGACCCTCTTCCGAGGCCTTACCCTCACCCGTGCCCTAATCGTAAGCAGTACACTAACACTAACTACTGACCTCACACGTACGCTAACCCTTAATCGTTGTCGTACCCTAAACTGTACCCTAATCCCTCCCCATTCCCTAACCCTAACCCGAATCCTAACCCTGACCCTCACCCGAAGCCTTACCCTCACCCGTGCCTTAATCTTAACCAGGACACCAAGACTAACTTGTGCCCTCAAACGTACGATAACACTAAACCGCAGCGGTACCCTAACCTGTACCCTAACCCTCTCCATTCCCTAAACCTAACCCTAACCGGAAACCTAACCATGACACTCACCCGAAACTTTACCCTCACCCGTGTCCTAATTTTAACAAGTACATCAACACTAACCCATGCCCTCTAACGTACGCCAACCCTAAGCCATTGCCGTACCCTAACCTGTACCCTAATCAATCCCCATTCCCTAACCCTAACCCTAACCCTAACCCTTAACGTGACCCTCTTCCGAGGCCTTACCCTCACCCGTGCCCTAATCGTAAGCAGTACACTAACACTAACTAGTGACCTCACACGTACGCTAAACCTTAAGCGTTGTTGTACCCTAAACTGTGCCCTAATATCTCCCCATTCCCAAACCCTAACCCTAACCCGAATTCTATCCCTGAACCTCACCCGAAACCTTACCCTCACCCGTGCCCTAATCTTAACCAGGACACCAACACTAACTTGTGCCCTCACACGTACGCTAACCCTTAATCGTTGTCGTACCCTAAACTGTACCCTAATCCCTCGCCATTCCCTAACCCTAACCCTCATCCGAATCCTAACCCTGACCCTCACCTGAAGCCTTACACTCACCCGTGCTCTAATCTTAACCAGGACACTAACACTAACCCTTGCCCTCACACGAACGCTAACCCTTAAGCACTGTCGTACCCTAAGCTGTACCCTAATCCCTCTGCATTCCTTAACCCTAACCCTAACCCGAATTCTAACCCTGACCCTCACCCGAAGCCTTACCCTCACCCGTGCCCTAATCTTAACCAGGACACCAACACTAACTCGTGCCATCACACGTACGCTAAACCTTAAGTGTTGTCGTACCCTAAATTGTACCCTAATACCTCCCCATTCCTTAACCCTAACCCTAACCCCATCCCTAAACCTGACCCACTTCTGATGCCCTACCCTAACCAATGCCCTAATCTTAACCAGGACACAAACACTAACTCATGCCCTCAAACGTACGCTAACCCTTAAGCATTGTCGTACCCTATCCTGTACCCTAATCCCTCCCCATTCCCTAACCCTAACCCTAAGCGAAACCCTGAACGTGACCCGTTTCCGAGGCCTTACCCTCATCGGTGCCGTTGTCTTAACCAGTACACCAACACTAACTCGTGCCCTCACACTTACGCTAACCCTTAAGCATTGTCGTACCCTAACCTGTACCCTAATCCCTCTCCATTCCCTAACCCCAACCCTAACCCGAATCCTAACCCTGACCCTCACCCGAAGCCTTACCCTCACCCGTGCCCTAATCTTAACCAGGACACCAAGACTAACTCGTGCCCTCAAACGTACGCTCACACTAAACCGCAGCGGTACCCTAACCTGTACCCTGATCCCTCTCCATTAACTAACCCTAACCCTAACCTGAAACCTAACCATGACACTCACCCGAAACTTTACCCTCACCCGTGTCCTAATTTTAACCAGTACATCAACACTAACCCATGCCCTCTAACGTACGCCAACCCTAAGCCATTGCCGTACCCTAACCTGTACCCTAATCAATCCCCATTCCCTAACCCTAACCCTAACCCTAACCCTTAACGTGACCCTCTTCCGAGGCCTTACCCTCACCAGTGCCCTAATCGTAAGCAGTACACTAACACTAACTAGTGACCTCACATGTACGCTAAACCTTAAGCGTTGTGGTACCCTAAACTGTGCCCTAATATCTCCCCATTCCCTAACCCTAACCCTAACCCGAATTCTATCCCTGACCCTCACCCGAAACCTTACCCGCACCCGTGCCCTAATCTTAACCAGGAAACCAACACTAACTTGTGCCCTCACACGTACGCTAACCCTTAATCGTTGTCGTACCCTAAACTGTACCCTAATCCCTCCCCATTCCCTAACCCTAACCCTAACCCGAATCCTAACCCTGACCCTCACCTGAAGCCTTACCCTCACCCGTGCCCTAATCTTACCAGGACACTAACACTAACCCTTGCCCTCACACGAACGCTAACCCTTAAGCACTGTCGTACCCTAAGCTGTATCCTAATCCCTCTGCATTCCTTAACCCTAACCCTAACCCGAATCCTAACCCTGACCCTCACACGAAGCCTAACCCTCACCCGTGCCCTAATCTTAACCAGGACACCAACACTAACTCGTGCCCTCACAGGTACGCTAAACCTTAAGCGTTGTCGTACCCTAAATTGTACCATAATCCCTCCCCATTCCTTAACCCTAACCCTAACCCCATCCCTAAACCTGACCCACGTCCGATGCCCTACCCTAACCAATGCCCTAATCTTAACCAGGACACAAACACTAACTCATGCCCTCAAACGTACGCTAACCCTTAAGCATTGTCGTACCCTATCCTGTACCCTAATCCCTCCCCATTCCCTAACCCTAACCCTAAGCGAAACCCTGAACGTGACCCTTTTCCGAGGCCTTACCCTCATCGGTGCCGTTGTCTTAACCAGTACACCAACACTAACTCGTGCCCTCACACTTACGCTAACCCTTAAGCATTCTCGTACCCTAACCTGTACCCTAATCCCTCTCCATTCCCTAACCCTAACCCTAACCCGAATCCTAACCCTGACCCTCACCCGAAGCCTTACCCTCACCCGTGCCCTAATCTTAACCAGGACACCAAGACTAACTCGTGCCCTCAAACGTACGCTAACACTAAACCGCAGCGGTACCCTAACCTGTACCCTAATCCCACTCCATTCCCTAACCCTAACCCTAACCTGAAACCTAACCATGACACTCACCCGAAACTTTACCCTCACCCGTGTCCTAATTTTAACCAGTACATCAACACTAACCCATGCCCTCTAACGTACGCCAACCCTAAGCCATTGCCGTACCCTAACCTGTACCCTAATAAATCCCCATTCCCTAACCCTAACCCTAACCCTATCCCTTAACGTGACCCTCTTCCGAGGCCTTACCCTCACCCGTGCCCTAATCGTAAGCAGTACACTAACACTAACTAGTGACCTCACACGTACGCTAAACCTTAAGCGTTGTGGTACCCTAAACTGTGCCCTAATATCTCCCCATTCCCTAACCCTAACCCTAACCCGAATTCTATCCCTGACCCTCACCCGAAACCTTACCCTCACCCGTGCCCTAATCTTAACCAGGACACCAACACTAACTTGGGCCCTCACACGTACGCTAACCCTTAATCGTTGTCGTACCCTAAACTGTACCCTAATCCCTCCCCATTCCCTAACCCTAACCCTAACCCGAATCCTAACCCTGACCCTCACCTGAAGCCTTACCCTCACCCGTGCCCTAATCTTAACCAGGACACTAACACTAACCCTTGCTCTCACACGAACGCTAACCCTTAAGCACTGTCGTACCCTAAGCTGTACCCTAATCCCTCTCCATTCCCTAACCCTAAACCTAACCCGAATCCTAACCCTGACCCTCACCCGAAGGCTTACCCTCACCCGTGCCCTAATCTTAACCAGGACACCAAGACTAACTCGTGCCCTCAAACGTACGCTAACACTAAACCGCAGCGGTACCCTAACCTGTACCCTAATCCCTCTCCATTCCCTAAACCAAACCCTAACCTGAAACCTAACCATGACACTCACCCGAAACTTTACCCTCACCCGTGCCCTAATCTTAACCAGGACACCAACACTAACTCGTGCCCTCACACGTATGCTAAACCTTAAGAATTGTCGTACCCTAAATTGTACCCTAATCCCTCCCCTTTCCTTAACCCTAACCCTAACCCCATCCCTAAACCTGACCCACTTCCGATGCCCTACCCTAACCAATGCCCTAATCTTAACCAGTACACAAACACTAACTCATGCCCTCAAACGTACGCTAACCCTTAAGCATTGTCGTACCCTATCCTGTACCCTAATCCCTCCCCATTCCCTAACCCTAACCCTAAGCGAAACCCTGAACGTGACCCTTTTCCGAGGCCTTACCCTCATCGGTGCCGTTGTCTTAACCAGTACACCAACACTAACTCGTTCCCTCACACTTACGCTAACCCTTAAGCATTGTCGTACCCTAACCTGTACCCTAATCCCTCTGCATTCCTTAACCCTAACCCTAACCCGAATCCTAACCCTGACCCTCACCCGAAGCCTTACCCTCACCCGTGCCCTAATCTTAACCAGGACACCAACACTAACTCGTGCCCTCACACGTACGCTAAACCTTAAGCGTTGTCGTACCCTAAACTGTACCCTAATCCCTCCCCATTCCCTAACCCTAACCCTAACCCGAATCCTAACCCTGACCCTCACCCGAAGCCTTACCCTCACCCGTGCCCTAATCTTAACCAGGACACCAACACTAACTCGTGCCCTCACACGTACGCTAAACCTTACGCGTTGTCGTACCCTAAATTGTACCCTAATCCCTCCCCATTCCTTAACCCTAACCCTAACCCCAAACCTAAACCTGACCCACTTCCGATGCCCTACCCTAACCAATGCCCTAATCTTAACCAGGACACAAAGACTAACTCATGCCCTCAAACGTACGCTAACCCTTAAGCTTTGTCGTACCCTATCCTGTACCCTAATCCCTCCCCATTCCCTAACCCTAACCCTAAGCGAAACCCTGAACGTTACCCTTTTCCGTGGCCTTACCCTCATCGGTGCCGTTGTCTTAACCAGTACACCAACACTAACTCGTGCCCTCACACTTACGCTAACCCTTAAGCATTGTCGTACCCTAACCTGTACCCTAATCCCTCTCCATTCCCTAACCCTAACCCTAACCCGAATCCTAACCCTGACCCTCACCCGAAGCTTTACCCTCACCGGTGCCCTAATCTTAACCAGGACACCAAGACTAACTCGTGCCCTCAAACGTACGCTAACACTAAACCGCAGTGGTACCCTAACCTGTACCCTAATCCCTCTCCATTCCCTAACCCTAAACCTAACCTGAAACCTAACCATGACACTCACCCGAAACTTTACCCTCACCCGTGTCCTAATTTTAACCAGTACATCAACACTAACCCATGCCCTCTAACGTACGCCAACCCTAAGCCTTTGCCGTACCCTAACCTGTACCCTAATCAATCCCCATTCCCTAACCCTAACCCTAACCCTAACCCTCAACGTGACCCTCTTCCGAGGCCTTACCCTCACCCGTGCCCTAATCGTAAGCAGTACACTAACACTAACTAGTGACCTCACACGTACCCTAAACCTTAAGCGTTGTGGTACCCTAAACTGTGCCCTAATATCTCCCCATTCCCTAACCCTAACCCTAACCCGAATTCTATCCCTGACCCTCACCCGAAACCTTACCCGCACCCGTTTCCTAATCTTAACCAGGACACCAACACTAACTTGTGCCCTCACACGTAAGCTAACCCTTGATCGTTGTCGTACCCTAAACTGTACCCTAATCCCTCCCCATTCCCTAACCCTAACCCTAACCCGAATCCTAAACCTGACCCTCACCTGAAGCCTTACCCTCACCCGTGCCCTAATCTTAACCAGGACACTAACACTAACCCTTGCCCTCACACGAACGCTAACCCTTAAGCACTGTCGTACACTAAGCTGTACCCTAATCCCTCTGCATTCCTTAACCCTAACCCTAACCCGAATCCTAACCCTGACCCTCACCCGAAGCCTTAACCTCACCCGTGCCCTAATCTTAACCAGGACACCAACACTAACTCGTGCCCTCACACGTACGCTAAACCTTAAGCGTTGTCGTACCCTAAATTGTACCCTAATCCCTCCCCATTACCTAACCCTAACCCTAACCCGAATCCTAACCCTGACCCTCACCCGAAGCCTTACCCTCACCCGTGCCCTAATCTTAACCAGGACACTAACACTAACCCTTGCCCTCACACGAACGCTAACCCTTAAGCACTGTCGTACCCTAAGCTGTACCCTAATCCCTCTGCATTCCTTAACCCTAACCCTAACCCGAATCCTAACCCTGACCCTCACCCGAAGCCTTACCCTCACCCGTGCCCTAATCTTAACCAGGACACCAACACTAACTCGTGCCCTCACACGTACGCTAAACCTTAAGCGTTGTCGTACCCTAAATTGTACCCTAATCCCTCCCCATTCCCTAACCCTAACCCTAACCCCATCCCTAAACCTGACCCACTTCCGATGCCCTACCCTAACCAATGCCCTAATCTTAACCAGTACACAAACACTAACTCATGCCCTCAAACGTACGCTAACCCTTAAGCATTGTCGTACCCTATCCTGTACCCTAATCCCTCCCCGTTACCTAACCCTAACCCTAAGCGAAACCCTGAACGTGACCCTTTTCCGAGGCCTTACCCTCATCGGTGCCTTTGTCTTAACCAGTACACCAACACTAACTGGTGCCCTCACACTTACGCTAACCCTTAAGCATTGTCTTACCCTATACTGTACCCTAATCCCTCCCCATTCCCTAACCCTAACCCTAAGCGAAACCCTGAACGTGACCCTTTTCCGAGGCCTTACCCTCATCGGTGCCGTTGTCTTAACCAGTACACCAACACTAACTCGTGCCCTCACACTTACGCTAACCCTTAAGCATTGTCGTACCCTAACCTGTACCCTAATCCCTCTCCATTCCCTAACCCTAAACCTAAACCGAATCCTAACCCTGACCCTCACCCGAAGCTTTACCCTCACCCGTGCCCTAATCTTATCCAGGACACCAAGACTAATCGTGCCCTCAAACGTACGCTAACACTAAACCGCAGCGGTACCCTTACCTGTACCCTAATCCCTCTCCATTCCCTAACCCTAACCCTAGCCTGAAACCTAACCATGACACTCACCCGAAACTTTACCCTCACCCGTGTCCTAATTTTAACCAGTACATCAACACTAACCCATGCCCTCTAACGTACGCCAACCCTAAGCCATTGCCATACCCTAACCTGTACCCTAATCAATCCCCATTCCCTAACCCTATCCCTAACCCTAACCCTTAACGTGACCCTCTTCCGAGGCCTTACCCTCACCTGTGCCCTAATCGTAAGCAGTACACTAACACTAACTAGTGACCTCACACGTACGCTAAAAATTAAGCGTTGTGGTACCCTAAACTGTGCCCTAATATCTCCCCATTCCCTAACCCTAACCCTAACCCGAATTCTATCCATGACCCTCACCCGAAACCTTACCCTCACCCTTGCCCTAATCTTAACCAGGACACCAACACTATCTTGTGCCCTCACACGTACGCTAACCCTTAATCGTTGTCGTACCCTAAACTGTACCCTAATCCCTCCCCATTCCCTAACCCTAACCCTAACCCGAATCCTAACCCTGACCCTCACCTGAAGCCTTACCCTCACCCGTGCCCTAATCTTAACCAGGACACTAACACTAACCCTTGCCCTCACACGAACGCTAACCCTTAAGCACTGTCGTACCCTAAGCTGTACCCTAATCCCTCTGCATTCCTTAACCCTAACCCTTACCCGAATCCTAACCCTGACCCTCACCCGAAGCCTTACCCTCACCCGTGCCCTAATCTTAACCAGGACACCAACACTAACTCGTGCCCTCACACGTACGCTAAACCTTAAGCGTTGTCGTACCCTAAATTGTACCCTAATCCCTACCCATTCCCTAACCCTAACCCTAACCCCATCCCTAAACCTGACCCACTTCCGATGCCCTACCCTAACCAATGCCCTAATCTTAACCAGTACACAAACACTAACTCATGCCCTCAAACGTACGCTAACCCTTAAGCATTGTCGTACCCTATCCTGTACCCTAATCCCTCCCCATTCCCTAACCCTAACCCTAAGCGAAACCCTGAACGTGACCCTTTTCCGAGGCCTTACCCTCATCGGTGCCGTTGTCTTAACCAGTACACCAACACTAACTCGTGCCCTCACACTTACGCTAACCCTAAGCATTGTCGTACCCTAACATGTACCCTAATCCCTCTCCATTCCCTAACCCTAACCCTAACCCGAATCCTAACCCTGACCCTCACCGGAAGCCTTACCCTCACCCGTGCCCTAATCTTAACCAGGACACCAAGACTAACTCGTGCCCTCAAACGTACACTAACACTAAACCGCAGCGGTACCCTAACCTGTACCCTAATCCCTCTCCATTCCCTAACCCTAACCCTAACCTGAAACCTAACCATGACACTCACCCGAAACTTTACCCTCACCCGTGTCCTAATTTTAACCAGTACATCAACACTAACTCATGCCCTCTAACGTACGCCAACCCTAAGCCATTGCCGTACCCTAACCTGTACCCTAATCAATCCCCATTCCCTAACCCTAACCCTAACCCTAACCCTTAACGTGACCCACTTCCGAGGCCTTACCCTCACCCGTGCCCTAATCGTAAGCAGTTCACTAACACTAACTAGTGACCTCACACGTACGCTAAACCTTAAGCGTTGTCTTACCCTAAACAGTGCCCTAATATCCCCCCATTCCCTAACCCTAACCCTAACCCGAATTCTATCCCTGACTCTCACCCGAAACCTTACCCTCACCCGTGCCCTAATCTTAACCAGGACACCAACACTAACTTGTGCCCTCACACGTACGCTAACCCTTAATCGTTGTCGTACCCTAAACTGTACCCTAATCCCTCCCCATTCCCTAACCCTAACCCTAACCCGAATCCTAACCCTGACCCTCACCTGAAGCCTTACCCTCACCCGTGCCCTAATCTTAACCAGGACACTAACACTAACCCTTGCCCTCACACGAACGCTAACCCTTAAGCACTGTCGTACCCTAAGCTGTACCCTAATCCCTCTGCATTCCTTAAACCTAACCCTAACCCGAATCCTAACCCTGACCCTCACCCGAAGCCTTACCCTCACCCGTGCCCTAATCTTAACCAGGACACCAACACTAACTCGTGCCCTCACACGTACGCTAAACCTTAAGCGTTGTCGTACCCTAAATTGTACCCTAATCCCTCCCCATTCCTTAACCCTAACCCTAACCCCAAACCTAAACCTGACCCACTTCCGATGCCCTACCCTAACCAATGCCCTAATCTTAACCAGGACACAAACACTAACTCATGCCCTCAAACGTACGCTAACCCTTAAGCTTTGTCGTACCCTATACTGTACCCTAATCCCTCCCCATTCCCTAACCCTAACCCTAAGCGAAACCCTGAACGTGACCCTTTTCCGAGGCCTTACCCTCATCGGTGCCGTTGTCTTAACCAGTACACCAACACTAACTCGTGCCCTCACACTTACGCTAACCCTTAAGCATTGTCTTACCCTATCCTGTACCCTAATCCCTCCCCATTCCCTAACCCTAACCCTAAGCGAAACCCTGAACGTGACCCTTTTCCGAGGCCTTACCCTCATCGGTGCCGTTGTCTTAAACAGTACACCAACACTAACTCGTGCCCTCACACTTACGCTAACCCTTAAGCATTGTCGTACCCTAACCTGTACCCTAATCCCTCTCCATTCCCTAACCCTAACCCTAACCCGAATCCTAACCCTGACCCTCACCCGAAGCTTTACCCTCACCCGTGCCCTAATCTTAACCAGAACACCAAGACTAATCGTGCCCTCAAACGTACGCTAACACTAAACCGCAGCGGTACCCTTACCTGTACCCTAATCCCTCTCCATTCCCTAACCCTAACCCTAGCCTGAAACCTAACCATGACACTCACCCGAAACTTTACCCTCACCCGTGTCCTAATTTTAACCAGTACATCAACACTAACCCATGCCCTCTAACGTACGCCAACCCTAAGCCTTTGCCGTACCCTAACCTGTACCCTAATCAATCCCCATTCCCTAACCCTAACCCTAACCCTAACCCTCAACGTGACCCTCTTCCGAGGCCTTACCCTCACCCGTGCCCTAATCGTAAGCAGTACACTAACACTAACTAGTGACCTCACACTTACCCTAAACCTTAAGCGTTGTGGTACCCTAAACTGTGCCCTAATATCTCCCCATTCCCTAACCCTAACCCTAACCCGAATTCTATCCCTGACCCTCACCCGAAACCTTACCCGCACCCGTTTCCTAATCTTAACCAGGACACCAACACTAACTTGTGCCCTCACACGTAAGCTAACCCTTAATCGTTGTCGTACCCTAAACTGTACCCTAATCCCTCCCCATTCCCTAACCCTAACCCTAACCCGAATCCTAAACCTGACCCTCACCTGAAGCCTTACCCTCACCCGTGCCCTAATCTTAACCAGGACACTAACACTAACCCTTGCCCTCACACGAACGCTAACCCTTAAGCACTGTCGTACCCTAAGCTGTACCCTAATCCCTCTGCATTCCTTAACCCTAACCCTAACCCGAATCCTAACCCTGACCCTCACCCGAAGCCTTACCCTCACCCGTGCCCTAATCTTAACCAGGACACCAACACTAACTCGTGCCCTCACACGTACGCTAAACCTTAAGCGTTGTCGTACCCTAAATTGTACCCTAATCCCTCCCCATTACCTAACCCTAACCCTAACCCGAATCCTAACCCTGACCCTCACCCGAAGCCTTACCCTCACCCGTGCCCTAATCTTAACCAGGACACTAACACTAACCCTTGCCCTCACACGAACGCTAACCCTTAAGCACTGTCGTACCCTAAGCTGTACCCTAATCCCTCTGCATTCCTTAACCCTAACCCTAACCCGAATCCTAACCCTGACCCTCACCCGAAGCCTTACCCTCACCCGTGCCCTAATCTTAACCAGGACACCAACACTAACTCGTGCCCTCACACGTATGCTAAACCTTAAGCGTTGTCGTACCCTAAATTGTACCCTAATCCCTACCCATTCCCTAACCCTAACCCTAACCCCATCCCTAAACCTGACCCACTTCCGATGCCCTACCCTAACCAATGCCCTAATCTTAACCAGTACACAAACACTAACTCATGCCCTCAAACGTACGCTAACCCTTAAGCATTGTCGTACCCTATCCTGTACCCTAATCCCTCCCCGTTCCCTAACCCTAACCCTAAGCGAAACCCTGAACGTGACCCTTTTCCGAGGCCTTACCCTCATCGGTGCCTTTGTCTTAACCAGTACACCAACACTAACTGGTGCCCTCACACTTACGCTAACCCTTAAGCATTGTCTTACCCTATACTGTACCCTAATCCCTCCCCATTCCCTAACCCTAACCCTAAGCGAAACCCTGAACGTGACCCTTTTCCGAGGCCTTACCCTCATCGGTGCCGTTGTCTTAACCAGTACACCAACACTAACTCGTGCCCTCACACTTACGCTAACCCTTAAGCATTGTCGTACCCTAACCTGTACCCTAATCCCTCTCCATTCCCTAATCCTAACCCTAAACCGAATCCTAACCCTGACCCTCACCCGAAGCTTTACCCTCACCCGTGCCCTAATCTTAACCAGGACACCAAGACTAATCGTGCCCTCAAACGTACGCTAACACTAAACCGCAGCGGTACCCTTACCTGTACCCTAATCCCTCTCCATTCCCTAACCCTAACCCTAGCCTGAAACCTAACCATGACACTCACCCGAAACTTCACCCTCACCCGTGTCCTAATTTTAACCAGTACATCAACACTAACCCATGCCCTCTAACGTACGCCAACCCTAAGCCATTGCCATACCCTAACCTGTACCCTAATCAATCCCCATTCCCTAACCCTAACCCTAACCCTAACCCTTAACGTGACCCTCTTCCGAGGCCTTACCCTCACCTGTGCCCTAATCGTAAGCAGTACACTAACACTAACTAGTGACCTCACACGTACGCTAAAAATTAAGCGTTGTGGTACCCTAAACTGTGCCCTAATATCTCCCCATTCCCTAACCCTAACCCTAACCCGAATTCTATCCCTGACCCTCACCCGAAACCTTACCCTCACCCTTGCCCTAATCTTAACCAGGACACCAACACTATCTTGTGCCCTCACACGTACGCTAACCCTTAATCGTTGTCGTACCCTAAACTGTACCCTAATCCCTCCCCATTCCCTAACCCTAACCCTAACCCGAATCCTAACCCTGACCCTCACCTGAAGCCTTACCCTCACCCGTGCCCTAATCTTAACCAGGACACTAACACTAACCCTTGCCCTCACACGAACGCTAACCCTTAAGCACTGTCGTACCCTAAGCTGTACCCTAATCCCTCTGCATTCCTTAACCCTAACCCTTACCCGAATCCTAACCCTGACCCTCACCCGAAGCCTTACCCTCACCCGTGCCCTAATCTTAACCAGGACACCAACACTAACTCGTGCCCTCACACGTACGCTAAACCTTAAGCGTTGTCGTACCCTAAATTGTACCCTAATCCCTACCCATTCCCTAACCCTAACCCTAACCCCATCCCTAAACCTGACCCACTTCCGATGCCCTACCCTAACCAATGCCCTAATCTTAACCAGTACACAAACACTAACTCATGCCCTCAAACGTACGCTAACCCTTAAGCATTGTCGTACCCTATCCTGTACCCTAATCCCTCCCCATTCCCTAACCCTAACCCTAAGCGAAACCCTGAACGTGACCCTTTTCCGAGGCCTTACCCTCATCGGTGCCGTTGTCTTAACCAGTACACCAACACTAACTCGTGCCCTCACACTTACGCTAACCCTAAGCATTGTCGTACCCTAACATGTACCCTAATCCCTCTCCATTCCCTAACCCTAACCCTAACCCGAATCCTAACCCTGACCCTCACCGGAAGCCTTACCCTCACCCGTGCCCTAATCTTAACC
This sequence comes from Inia geoffrensis, assembly GCA_036417435.1. Taxonomy (NCBI): domain Eukaryota; kingdom Metazoa; phylum Chordata; class Mammalia; order Artiodactyla; family Iniidae; genus Inia; species Inia geoffrensis. The sequence goes on along the minus strand of CM070908.1, from coordinate 110,110,413 downwards.
AGGACACCAAGACTAACTCGTGCCCTCAAACGTACACTAACACTAAACCGCAGCGGTACCCTAACCTGTACCCTAATCCCTCTCCATTCCCTAACCCTAACCCTAACCTGAAACCTAACAATGACACTCACCCGAAACTTTACCCTCACCCGTGTCCTAATTTTAACCAGTACATCAACACTAACTCATGCCCTCTAACGTACGCCAACCCTAAGCCATTGCCGTACCCTAACCTGTACCCTAATCAATCCCCATTCCCTAACCCTAACCCTAACCCTAACCCTTAACGTGACCCACTTCCGAGGCCTTACCCTCACCCGTGCCCTAATCGTAAGCAGTACACTAACACTAACTAGTGACCTCACACGTACGCTAAACCTTAAGCGTTGTCTTACCCTAAACAGTGCCCTAATATCTCCCCATTCCCTAACCCTAACCCTAACCCGAATTCTATCCCTGACTCTCACCCGAAACCTTACCCTCACCCGTGCCCTAATCTTAACCAGGACACCAACACTAACTTGTGCCCTCACACGTACGCTAACCCTTAATCGTTGTCGTACCCTAAACTGTACCCTAATCCCTCCCCATTCCCTAACCCTAACCCTAACCCGAATCCTAACCCTGACCCTCACCTGAAGCCTTACCCTCACCCGTGCCCTAATCTTAACCAGGACACTAACACTAACCCTTGCCCTCACACGAACGCTAACCCTTAAGCACTGTCGTACCCTAAGCTGTACCCTAATCCCTCTGCATTCCTTAAACCTAACCCTAACCCGAATCCTAACCCTGACCCTCACCCGAAGCCTTCCCCTCACCCGTGCCCTAATCTTAACCAGGACACCAACACTAACTCGTGCCCTCACACGTACGCTAAACCTTAAGCGTTGTCGTACCCTAAATTGTACCCTAATCCCTCCCCATTCCTTAACCCTAACCCTAACCCCAAACCTAAACCTGACCCACTTCCGATGCCCTACCCTAACCAATGCCCTAATCTTAACCAGGACACAAACACTAACGCATGCCCTCAAACGTACGCTAACCCTTAAGCTTTGTCGTACCCTATACTGTACCCTAATCCCTCCCCATTCCCTAACCCTAACCCTAAGCGAAACCCTGAACGTGACCCTTTTCCGAGGCCTTACCCTCATCGGTGCCGTTGTCTTAACCAGTACACCAACACTAACTCGTGCCCTCACACTTACGCTAACCCTTAAGCATTGTCTTACCCTATCCTGTACCCTAATCCCTCCCCATTCCCTAACCCTAACCCTAAGCGAAACCCTGAACGTGACCCTTTTCCGAGGCCTTACCCTCATCGGTGCCGTTGTCTTAACCAGTACACCAACACTAACTCGTGCCCTCACACTTACGCTAACCCTTAAGCATTGTCGTACCCTAACCTGTACCCTAATCCCTCTCCATTCCCTAACCCTAACCCTAACCCGAATCCTAACCCTGACCCTCACCCGAAGCTTTACCCTCACCCGTGCCCTAATCTTAACCAGAACACCAAGACTAATCGTGCCCTCAAACGTACGCTAACACTAAACCGCAGCGGTACCCTTACCTGTACCCTAATCCCTCTCCATTCCCTAACCCTAACCCTAGCCTGAAACCTAACCATGACACTCACCCGAAACTTTACCCTCACCCGTGTCCTAATTTTAACCAGTACATCAACACTAACCCATGCCCTCTAACGTACGCCAACCCTAAGCCTTTGCCGTACCCTAACCTGTACCCTAATCAATCCCCATTCCCTAACCCTAACCCTAACCCTAACCCTCAACGTGACCCTCTTCCGAGGCCTTACCCTCACCCGTGCCCTAATCGTAAGCAGTACACTAACACTAACTAGTGACCTCACACTTACCCTAAACCTTAAGCGTTGTGGTACCCTAAACTGTGCCCTAATATCTCCCCATTCCCTAACCCTAACCCTAACCCGAATTCTATCCCTGACCCTCACCCGAAACCTTACCCGCACCCGTTTCCTAATCTTAACCAGGACACCAACACTAACTTGTGCCCTCACACGTAAGCTAACCCTTAATCGTTGTCGTACCCTAAACTGTACCCTAATCCCTCCCCATTCCCTAACCCTAACCCTAACCCGAATCCTAAACCTGACCCTCACCTGAAGCCTTACCCTCACCCGTGCCCTAATCTTAACCAGGACACTAACACTAACCCTTGCCCTCACACGAACGCTAACCCTTAAGCACTGTCGTACCCTAAGCTGTACCCTAATCCCTCTGCATTCCTTAACCCTAACCCTAACCCGAATCCTAACCCTGACCCTCACCCGAAGCCTTACCCTCACCCGTGCCCTAATCTTAACCAGGACACCAACACTAACTCGTGCCCTCACACGTACGCTAAACCTTAAGCGTTGTCGTACCCTAAATTGTACCCTAATCCCTCCCCATTACCTAACCCTAACCCTAACCCGAATCCTAACCCTGACCCTCACCCGAAGCCTTACCCTCACCCGTGCCCTAATCTTAACCAGGACACTAACACTAACCCTTGCCCTCACACGAACGCTAACCCTTAAGCACTGTCGTACCCTAAGCTGTACCCTAATCCCTCTGCATTCCTTAACCCTAACCCTAACCTGAATCCTAACCCTGACCCTCACCCGAAGCCTTACCCTCACCCGTGCCCTAATCTTAACCAGGACACCAACACTAACTCGTGCCCTCACACGTACGCTAAACCTTAAGCGTTGTCGTACCCTAAATTGTACCCTAATCCCTCCCCATACCCTAACCCTAACCCTAACCCCATCCCTAAACCTGACCCACTTCCGATGCCCTACCCTAACCAATGCCCTAATCTTAACCAGTACACAAACACTAACTCATGCCCTCAAACGTACGCTAACCCTTAAGCATTGTCGTACCCTATCCTGTACCCTAATCCCTCCCCGTTCCCTAACCCTAACCCTAAGCGAAACCCTGAACGTGACCCTTTTCCGAGGCCTTACCCTCATCGGTGCCTTTGTCTTAACCAGTACACCAACACTACCTCGTGCCCTCACACTTACGCTAACCCTTAAGCATTGTCTTACCCTATACTGTACCCTAATCCCTCCCCATTCCCTAACCCTAACCCTAAGCGAAACCCTGAACGTGACCCTTTTCCGAGGCCTTACCCTCATCGGTGCCGTTGTCTTAACCAGTACACCAACACTAACTCGTGCCCTCACACTTACGCTAACCCTTAAGCATTGTCGTACCCTAACCTGTACCCTAATCCCTCTCCATTCCCTAACCCTAACCCTAACCCGAATCCTAACCCTGACCCTCACCCGAAGCTTTACCCTCACCCGTGCCCTAATCTTAACCAGGACACCAAGACTAATCGTGCCCTCAAACGTACGCTAACACTAAACCGCAGCGGTACCCTTACCTGTACCCTAATCCCTCTCCATTCCCTAACCCTAACCCTAGCCTGAAACCTAACCATGACACTCACCCGAAACTTTACCCTCACCCGTGTCCTAATTTTAACCAGTACATCAACACTAACCCATGCCCTCTAACGTACGCCAACCCTAAGCCATTGCCATACCCTAACCTGTACCCTAATCAATCCCCATTCCCTAACCCTAACCCTAACCCTAACCCTTAACGTGACCCTCTTCCGAGGCCTTACCCTCACCTGTGCCCTAATCGTAAGCAGTACACTAACACTAACTAGTGACCTCACACGTACGCTAAAAATTAAGCGTTGTGGTACCCTAAACTGTGCCCTAATATCTCCCCATTCCCTAACCCTAACCCTAACCCGAATTCTATCCCTGACCCTCACCCGAAACCTTACCCTCACCCTTGCCCTAATCTTAACCAGGACACCAACACTATCTTGTGCCCTCACACGTACGCTAACCCTTAATCGTTGTCGTACCCTAAACTGTACCCTAATCAATCCCCATTCCCTAACCCTAACCCTAACCCTAACCCTTAACGTGACCCACTTCCGAGGCCTTACCCTCACCCGTGCCCTAATCGTAAGCAGTACACTAACACTAACTAGTGACCTCACACGTACGCTAAACCTTAAGCGTTGTCTTACCCTAAACAGTGCCCTAATATCTCCCCATTCCCTAACCCTAACCCTAACCCGAATTCTATCCCTGACTCTCACCCGAAACCTTACCCTCACCCGTGCCCTAATCTTAACCAGGACACCAACACTAACTTGTGCCCTCACACGTACGCTAACCCTTAATCGTTGTCGTACCCTAAACTGTACCCTAATCCCTCCCCATTACCTAACCCTAACCCTAACCCGAATTCTAACCCTGACCCTCACCTGAAGCCTTACCCTCACCCGTGCCCTAATCTTAACCAGGACACTAACACTAACCCTTGCCCTCACACGAACGCTAACCCTTAAGCACTGTCGTACCCTAAGCTGTACCCTAATCCCTCTGCATTCCTTAAACCTAACCCTAACCCGAATCCTAACCCTGACCCTCACCCGAAGCCTTACCCTCACCCGTGCCCTAATCTTAACCAGGACACCAACACTAACTCGTGCCCTCACACGTACGCTAAACCTTAAGCGTTGTCGTACCCTAAATTGTACCCTAATCCCTCCCCATTCCTTAACCCTAACCCTAACCCCAAACCTAAACCTGACCCACTTCCGATGCCCTACCCTAACCAATGCCCTAATCTTAACCAGGACACAAACACTAACTCATGCCCTCAAACGTACGCTAACCCTTAAGCTTTGTCGTACCCTATCCTGTACCCTAATCCCTCCCCATTCCCTAACCCTAACCCTAAGCGAAACCCTGAACGTGACCCTTTTCCGAGGCCTTACCCTCATCGGTGCCGTTGTCTTAACCAGTACACCAACACTAACTCGTGCCCTCACACTTACGCTAACCCTTAAGCATTGTCTTACCCTATCCTGTACCCTAATCCCTCCCCATTCCCTAACCCTAACCCTAAGCGAAACCCTGAACGTGACCCTTTTCCGAGGCCTTACCCTCATCGGTGCCGTTGTCTTAACCAGTACACCAACACTAACTCGTGCCCTCACACTTACGCTAACCCTTAAGCATTGTCGTACCCTAACCTGTACCCTAATCCCTCTCCATTCCCTAACCCTAACCCTAACCCGAATCCTAACCCTGACCCTCACCCGAAGCTTTACCCTCACCCGTGCCCTAATCTTAACCAGAACACCAAGACTAATCGTGCCCTCAAACGTACGCTAACACTAAACCGCAGCGGTACCCTTACCTGTACCCTAATCCCTCTCCATTCCCTAACTCTAACCCTAGCCTGAAACCTAACCATGACACTCACCCGAAACTTTACCCTCACCCGTGTCCTAATTTTAACCAGTACATCAACACTAACCCATGCCCTCTAACGTACGCCAACCCTAAGCCATTGCCGTACCCTAACCTGTACCCTAATCAATCCCCATTCCCTAACCCTAACCCTAACCCTAATCCTTAACGTGACCCTCTTCCGAGGCCTTACCCTCACCTGTGCCCTAATCGTAAGCAGTACACTAACACTAACTAGTGACCTCACACGTACGCTAAAAATTAAGCGTTGTGGTACCCTAAACTGTGCCCTAATATCTCCCCATTCCCTAACCCTAACCCTAATCCGAATTCTATCCCTGACCCTCACCCGAAACCTTACCCTCACCCTTGCGCTAATCTTAACCAGGACACCAACACTATCTTGTGCCCTCACACGTACGCTAACCCTTAATCGTTGTCGTACCCTAAACTGTACCCTAATCCCTCCCCATTCCCTAACCCTAACCCTAACCCGAATCCTAACCCTGACCCTCACCTTAAGCCTTACCCTCACCCGTGCCCTAAACTTAACCAGGACACTAACACTAACCCTTGCCCTCACACGAACGCTAACCCTTAAGCACTGTCGTACCCTAAGCTGTAGCCTAATCCCTCTGCATTCCTTAACCCTAACCCTAAGCCGAATCCTGACCCTGACCCTCACCCGAAGCCTTACCCTCACCCGTGCCCTAATCTTAACCAGGACACCAAGACTAACTCGTGCCCTCAAACGTACGTTAACACTAAACCGCAGCGGTACCCTAACCTGTACCCTAATCCCTCTCCATTCCCTAACCCTAACCCTAACCTGAAACCAAACCATGACCCTCACCCGAAACTTTACCCTCACCCGTGTCCTAATTTTAACCAGTACATCAACACTAACCCATGCCCTCTAACGTACGCCAACCCTAAGCAATTGCCGTACCCTAACCTGTACCCTAATCAATCCCCATTCCCTAACCCTAACCCTAACCCTAACCCTCACACTTACGCTAACCCTTAAGCATTGTCGTACCCTAACCTGTACCCTAATCCCTCTCCATTCTCTAACCCTAACCCTAACCCGAATCCTAACCCTGACCCTCACCCGAAGCCTTACCCTCACCCGTGCCCTAATCTTAACCAGGACACCAAGACTAACTCGTGCCCTCAAACGTACGCTAACACTAAACCGCAGCGGTACCCTAACCTGTACCCTAATCCCTCTCCATTCCCTAACCCTAACCCTAACCTGAAACCTAAACATGACACTCACCCGAAACTTTACCCTCACCCGTGTCCTAATTTTAACCAGTACATCAACAGTAACCCATGCCCTCTAACGTACGCCAACCCTAAGCAATTGCCGTACCCTAACCTGTACCCTAATCAATCCCCATTCCCTAACCCTAACCCTAACCCTTAACGTGACCCTCTTCCGAGGCCTTACCCTCACCTGTGCCCTAATCATAAGCAGTACACTAACACTAACTAGTGACCTCACACGCACGCTAAACCTTAAGTGTTGTGGTACTCTAAACTGTGCCCTAATATCTCCCCATTCCCTAACCCTAAACCTAACCCGAATTCTATCCCTGACCCTCACCCGAAACCTTACCCTCACCCGTGCCCTAATCTTAACCAGGACACTAACACTAACTTGTGCCCTCACACGTACGCTAACACTTAATCGTTGTCGTACCCTACACTGTACCCTAATCCCTCCCCATTCCCTAACCCTAACCCTAACCCGAATCCTAACCCTGACCCTCACCTGAAGCCTTACCCTCACCCGTGCCCTAATCTTAACCAGGACACTAACACTAACCCTTGCCCTCACACGAACGCTAACCCTTAAGCACTGTCGTACCCTAAGCTGTACCCTAATCCCTCTTCATTCCTTAACCCTAACCCTAACCCGAATCCTAACCCTGACCCTCACCCGAAGCCTTACCCTCACCCGTGCCCTAATCTTAACCAGGACACCAACACTAACTCGTGCCCTCACACGTACGCTAAACCTTAAGCGTTGTCGTACCCTAAATTGTACCCTAATCCCTCCCCAATCCTTAACCCTAACCCTAACCCCATCCCTAAACCTGACACACTTCCGATGCCCTACCCTAACCAATGCCCTAATCTTAACCAGTACACAAACACTAAATCATGCCCTCAAACGTACGCTAACCCTTAAGCTTTGTCGTACCCTATCCTGTACCCTAATCCCTCCCCATTCCCTAACACTAACCCTAAGCGAAACCCTGAACTTGACCCTTTTCCGAGGCCTTACCCTCATCAGTGCCCTTGTCTTAACCAGTACACCAACACTAACTCGTGCCCTCACACTTACGCTAACCCTTAAGCATTGTCGAACCCTAACCTGTACCCTAATCCCTCTCCATTCCCTAATCCTAACCCTAACCCGAATCCTAACCCTGACCCTCACCCGAAGCCTTACCCTCCCCCGTGCCCTAATCTTAACCAGGACACCAACACTAACGCGTGCCCTCAAACGTATGCTAACACTAAACCGCAGCGGTACCCTAACCTGTACCCTAATCCCTCTCCATTCCCTAACCCTAACCCTAACCCGAATCCTAACTCTGACCCTCACCCGAAGACTTACCCTCACCCGTGCCCTAATCTTAACCAGGACACCAAGACTAACTCGTGCCCTCAAACGTACGCTAACACTAAACCGCAGCGGTACCCTAACCTGTACCCTAATCCCTCTCCATTCCCTAACCCTAACCCTAACCCGAATCCTAACCCTGACCCTCACCTGAAGCCTTACCCTCACCCGTGCCCTAATCTTAACCAGGACACCAAGACTAACTCGTGCCCTCAAACGTATGCTAACACTAAACCGCAGCGGTACCCTAACCTGTACCCTAATACCTCTCCATTCCCTAACCCTAACCCTAACCTGAAACCTAACCATGACACTCACCCGAAACTTTACCCTCACCCGTGTCCTAATTTTAACCAGTACATCAACACTAACCCATGCCCTCTAACGTACGCCAACCCTAAGCCATTGCCGTACCCTAACCTGTACCCTAATCAATCCCCATTCCCTAACCCTAACCCTAACCCTAACCCTTAACGTGACCCTCTTCCGAGGCCTTACCCTCACCCGTGCCCTAATCGTAAGAGGTACACTAACACTAACTAGTGACCTCACACGTACGCTAAACCTTAAGCGTTGTGGTACCCTAAACTGTTCCCTAATATCTCCCCATTCCCTAACCCTAACCCTAACCCGAATTCTATCCCTGACCCTCTCCGAAACCTTACCCTCACCCGTGCCCTAAACTTAACCAGGACACCAACACTAACTTGTGCCCTCACACGTACGCTAACCCTTAATCGTTGTCGTACCCTAAACTGTACCCTAATCCCTCCCCATTCCCTAACCCTAACCCTAACCCGAATCCTAACCCTGACCCTCACCCGAAGCCTTACCCTCACCCGTGCCCTAATCTTAACCAGGACACCAACACTAACTCGTGCCCTCACACGTACGCTAAACCTTACGCGTTGTCGTACCCTAAATTGTACCCTAATCTCTCCCCATTCCTTAACCCTAACCCTAACCCCAAACCTAAACCTGACCCACTTCCGATGCCCTACCCTAACCAATGCCCTAATCTTAACCAGGACACAAAGACTAACTCATGCCCTCAAACGTACGCTAACCCTTAAGCTTTGTCGTACCCTATCCTGTACTCTAATCCCTCCCCATTCCCTAAACCTAACCCTAAGCGAAACCCTGAACGTTACCCTTTTCCGTGGCCTTACCCTCATCGGTGCCGTTGTCTTAACCAGTACACCAACACTAACTCGTGCCCTCACACTTACGCTAACCCTTAAGCATTGTCGTACCCTAACCTGTACCCTAATCCCTCTCCATTCCCTAACCCTAAACCTAACCCGAATCCTAACCCTGACCCTCACCCGAAGCCTTACCCTCACCCGTGCCCTAATCTTAACCAGGACACCAAGACTAACTCGTGCCCTCAAACGTACGCTAACACTAAAACGCAGTGGTACCCTAACCTGTACCCTAATCCCTCTCCATTCCCTAACCCTAACCCTAACCTGAAACCTAACCATGACACTCACCCGAAACTTTACCCTCACCCGTGTCCTAATTTTAACCAGTACATCAACACTAACCCATGCCCTCTAACGTACGCCAACCCTAAGCCATTGCCGTACCCTAAACTGTACCCTAATCAATCCCCATTCCCTAACCCTAACCCTAACCCTAACCCTTAACGTGACCCTCTTCCGAGGCCTTACCCTCACCCGTGCCCTAATCGTAAGCAGTACACTAACACTATCTAGTGACCTCACACGTACGCTAAACCTTAAGCGTTGTGGTACCCTAAACTGTGCCCTAATATCTCGCCATTCCCTAACCCTAACCCTAACCCGAATTCTATCCCTGACCCTCACCCGAAACCTTACCCGCACCCGTGCCCTAATCTTAACCAGGACACCAACACTAACTTGTGCCCTCACACGTACGCTAACCCTTAATCGTTGTCGTACCCTAAACTGTACCCTAATCCCTCCCCATTCCCTAACCCTAACCTTAACCCGAATCCTAACCCTGACCCTCATCTGAAGCCTTACCCTCACCCGTGCCCTAATCTTAACCAGGACCCTAACACTAACCCTTGCCCTCACACGAACGCTAACCCTTAAGCACTGTCGTACCCTAAGCTGTACCCTAATCCCTCTGCATTCCTTAACCCTAACCCTAACCCGAATCCTAACCCTGACCCTCACACGAAGCCTTACCCTCACCCGTGCCCTAATCTTAACCAGGACACCAACACTAACTCGTGCCCTCACACGTACGCTAAACCTTAAGCGTTGTCGTACCCTAAATTGTACCCTAATCCCTCCCCATTCCCTAACCCTAACCCTAACCCCATCCCTAAACCTGACCCACTTCCGATGCCCTACCCTAACCAATGCCCTAATCTTAACCAGTACACAAACACTAACTCATGCCCTCAAACGTACGCTAACACTTAAGCATTGTCGTACCCTATCCTGTACCCTAATCCCTCCCCATTCCCTAACCCTAACCCTAAGCGAAACCCTGAACGTGACCCTTTTCCGAGGCCTTACCCTCATCGGTGCCCTTGTCTTAACCAGTACACCAACACTAACTCGTGCCCTCACACTTACGCTAACCCTTAAGCATTGTCGTACCCTAACATGTACCCTAATCCCTCTCCATTCTCTAACCCTAACCCTAACCCGAATCCTAACCCTGACCCTCACCCGAAGCCTTACCCTCACCCGTGCCCTAATCTTAACCAGGACACCAAGACTAACTCGTGCCCTCAAACGTACGCTAACACTAAACCGCAGCGGTACCCTAACCTGTACCCTAATCCCTCTCCATTCCCTAACCCTAACCCTAACCTGAAACCTAAACATGACACTCACCCGAAACTTTACCCTCACCCGTGTCCTAATTTTAACCAGTACATCAACAGTAACCCATGCCCTCTAACGTACGCCAACCCTAAGCAATTGCCGTACCCTAACCTGTACCCTAATCAATCCCCATTCCCTAACCCTAACCCTAACCCTTAACGTGACCCTCTTCCGAGGCCTTACCCTCACCCGTGCCCTAATCGTAAGCAGTACACTAACACTAACTAGTGACCTCACACGCACGCTAAACCTTAAGTGTTGTGGTACTCTAAACTGTGCCCTAATATCTCCCCATTCCCTAACCCTAACCCTAACCCGAATTCTATCCCTGACCCTCACCCGAAACCTTACCCTCACTCGTGCCCTAATCTTAACCAGGACACCAACACTAACTTGTGCCCTCACACGTACGCTAACACTTAATCGTTGTCGTACCCTACACTGTACCCTAATCCCTCCCCATTCCCTAACCCTAACCCTAACCCGAATCCTAACCCTGAAGCTCACCTGAAGCCTTACCCTCACCCGTGCCCTAATCTTAACCAGGACACTAACACTAACCCTTGCCCTCACACGAATGCTAACCCTTATGCACTGTCGTACCCTAAGCTGTACCCTAATCCCTCTTCATTCCTTAACCCTAACCCTAACCCGAATCCTAACCCTGACCCTCACCCGAAGCCTTACACTCACCCGTGCCCTAATCTTAACCAGGACACCAACACTAACTCATGCCCTCACACGTACGCTAAACCTTAAGCGTTGTCGTACCCTAAATTGTACCCTAATCCCTCCCCATTCCTTAACCCTAACCCTAACCCCAAACCTAAACCTGACCCACTTCCGATGCCCTACCCTAACCAATGCCCTAATCTTAACCAGGACACAAACACTAACTCATGCCCTCAAACGTACGCTAACCCTTAAGCTTTGTCGTACCCTATCCTGTACCCTAATCCCTCCCCATTCCCTAACCCTAACCCTAAGCGAAACCCTGAACGTGACCCTTTTCCGAGGCCTTACCCTCATCGGTGCCGTTGTCTTAACCAGTACACCAACAATAACACGTGCCCTCACACTTACGCTAACCCTTAAGCATTGTCTTACCCTATCCTGTACCCTAATCCCTCCCCATTCCCTAACCCTAACCCTAAGCGAAACCCTGAACGTGACCCTTTTCCGAGGCCTTACCCTCATCGGTGCCGTTGTCTTAACCAGTACACCAACACTAACTCGTGCCCTCACACTTACGCTAACCCTTAAGCATTGTCGTACCCTAACATGTACCCTAATCCCTCTCCATTCCCTAACCCTAACCCTAACCCGAATCCTAACCCTGACCCTCACCCGAAGCTTTACCCTCACCCGAGCCCAAATCTTAACCAGGACACCAAGACTAATCGTGCCCTCAAACGTACGCTAACACTAAACCGCAGCGGTACCCTTACCTGTACCCTAATCCCTCTCCATTCCCTAACCCTAACCCTAGCCTGAAACCTAACCATGACACTCACCCGAAACTTTACCCTCACCCGTGTCCTAATTTTAACCAGTACATCAACACTAACCCATGCCCTCTAACGTACGCCAACCCTAAGCCATTGCCGTACCCTAACCTGTACCCTAATCAATCCCCATTCCCTAACCCTAACCCTAACCCTAACCCTTAACGTGACCCTCTTCCGAGGCCTTACCCTCACCTGTGCCCTAATGGTAAGCAGTACACTAACTAGTGACCTCACACATACGCTAAAAATTAAGCGTTGTGGTACACTAAACTGTGCCCTAATATCTCCCCATTCCCTAACCCTAACCCTAACCCGAATTCTATCCCTGACCCTCACCCGAATCCTTACCCTCACCCTTGCCCTAATCTTAACCAGGACACCAACACTATCTTGTGCCCTCACACGTACGCTAACCCTTAATCGTTGTCGTACCCTAAACTGTACCCTAATCCCTCCCCATTCCCTAACCCTAACCCTAACCCGAATCCTAACCCTGACCCTCACCTTAAGCCTTACCCTCACCCGTGCCCTAAACTTAACCAAGACACTAACACTAACCCTTGCCCTCACACGAACGCTAACCCTTAAGAACTGTCGTACCCTAAGCTGTAGCCTAATCCCTCTGCATTCCTTAACCCTAACCCTAAGCCGAATCCTGACCCTGACCCTCACCCGAAGCCTTACCCTCACCCGTGCCCTAATCTTAACCAGGACACCAAGACTAACTCGTGCCCTCAAACGTATGTTAACACTAAACCGCAGCGGTACCCTAACCTGTACCCTAATCCCTCTCCATTCCCTAACCCTAACCCTAACCTGAAACCAAACCATGACCCTCACCCGAAACTTTACCCTCACCCGTGTCCTAATTTTAACCAGTACATCAACACTAACCCATGCCCTCTAACGTACGCCAACCCTAAGCAATTGCCGTACCCTAACCTGTACCCTAATCAATCCCCATTCCCTAACCCTAACCCTAACCCTAACCCTAACCCTCACACTGACGCTAACCATTAAGCATTGTCGTACCCTAACCTGTACCCTAATCCCTCTCCATTCTCTAACCCTAACCCTAACCCGAATCCTAACCCTGACCCTCACCCGAAGCCTTACCCTCACCCGTGCCCTAATCTTAACCAGGACACCAAGACTAACTCGTGCCCTCAAACGTACGCTAACACTAAACCGCAGCGGTACCCTAACCTGTACCCTAATCCCTCTCCATTCCCTAACCCTAACCCTAACCTGAAACCTAAACATGACACTCACCCGAAACTTTACCCTCACCCGTGTCCTAATTTTAACCAGTACATCAACAGTAACCCATGCCCTCTAACGTACGCCAACCCTAAGCAATTGCCGTACCCTAACCTGTACCCTAATCAATCCCCATTCCCTAACCCTAACCCTAACCCTTAACGTGACCCTCTTCCGAGGCCTTACCCTCACCCGTGCCCTAATCGTAAGCAGTACACTACCACTAACTAGTGACCTCACACGCACGCTAAACCTTAAGTGTTGTGGTACTCTAAACTGTGCCCTAATATCTCCCCATTCCCTAACCCTAACCCTAACCCGAATTCTATCCCTGACCCTCACCCGAAACCTTACCCTCACTCGTGCCCTAATCTTAACCAGGACACCAACACTAACTTGTGCCCTCACACGTACGCTAACACTTAATCGTTGTCGTACCCTACACTGTACCCTAATCCCTCCCCATTCCCTAACCCTAACCCTAACCCGAAACCTAACCCTGAACCTCACCTGAAGCCTTACCCTCACCCGTGCCCTAATCTTAACCAGGACACTAACACTAACCCTTGCCCTCACACGAATGCTAACCCTTATGCACTGTCGTACCCTAAGCTGTACCCTAATCCCTCTTCATTCCTTAACCCTAACCCTAACCCGAATCCTAACCCTGACCCTCACCCGAAGCCTTACCCTCACCCGTGCCCTAATCTTAACCAGGACACCAACACTAACTCATGCCCTCACACGTACGCTAAACCTTAAGCGTTGTCGTACCCTAAATTGTACCCTAATCCCTCCCCATTCCTTAACCCTAACCCTAACCCCATCCCTAAACCTGACCCACTTCCGATGCCCTACCCTAACCAATGCCCTAATCTTAACCAGTACACAAACACTAACTCATGCCCTCAAACGTACGCTAACCCTTAAGCATTGTCGTACCCTATCCTGTACCCTAATCCCTCCCCATTCCCTAACCCTAACCCTAAGCGAAACCCTGAACGTGACCCTTTTCCGAGGCTTTACCCTCATTGGTGCCGTTGTCTTAACCAGTACACCAATACTAACTCGTGCCCTCACACTTACGCTAACCCTTAAGCATTGTCGTACCCTAAACTGTACCCTAATCCCTCTCCATTCCCTAACCCTAAACCTAACCCGAATACTAACTCTGACCCTCACCCGAAGACTTACCCTCACCCGTGCCCTAATCTTAACCAGGACACCAAGACTAACTCGTGCCCTCAAACGTACGCTAACACTAAACCGCAGCAGTACCGTAACCTGTACCCTAATCCCTCTCCATTCCCTAACCCTAACCCTAACCTGAAACCTAACCATGACACTCACCCGAAACTTTACCCTCACCCCTGTCCTAATTTTAACCAGTACATCAACACTAACTCATGCCCTCTAACGTACGCCAACCCTAAGCCATTGCCGTACCCTAACCTGTACCCTAATCAATCGCCATTCCCTAACCCTAACCCTAACCCTAACCCTTAACATGACCCTCTTCCGAGGCCTTACCCTCACCCGTGCCCTAATCGTAAGCAGTACACTAACTCTAACTAGTGACCTCACACGTACGCTAAACCTTAAGCGTTGTGGTACCCTAAACTGTGCCCTAATATCTCCCCATTCCTTAACCCTACCCCTAACCCGAATTCTATCCCTGACCCTCACCTGAAACCTTACCCTCACCCGTGCCCTAATCTTAACCAGGACACCAACACTAACTCGTGCCCTCACACGTACGCTAAACCTTAAGCGTTGTCGTACCCTAAATTGTACCCTAATCCCTCCCAATTTCTTAACCCTAACCCTAACCCCATCCCTAAACCTGACCCACTTCCGATGCCCTACCCTAACCAATGCCCTAATCTTAACCAGTACACAAACACTAAATCATGCCCTCAAACGTACGCTAACCCTTAAGCATTGTCGTACCCTATCCTGTACCCTAATCCCTCCCCATTCTCTAACACTAACCCTAAGCGAAACCCTGAACTTTACCCTTTTCCGAGGCCTTACCCTCATCGGTGCCCTTGTCTTAACCAGTACACCAACACTAACTCGTGCCCTCACACTTACGCTAACCCTTAAGCATTGTCGTACCCTAACCTGTACCCTAATCCCTCTCCATTCCCTAACCCTAAACCTAACCCGAATCCTAACCCTGACCCTCACCTGAAGCCTTACCCTCACCCGTGCCCTAATCTTAACCAGGACACCAAGACTAACTCGTGCCCTCAAACGTACGCTAACACTAAACCGCAGCGGTACCCTAACCTGTACCCTAATCCCACTCCATTCCCTAACCCTAACCCTAACCTGAAACCTAACCATGACACTCACCCGAAACTTTACCCTCACCCGTGTCCTAATTTTAACCAGTACATCAACACTAACCCATGCCCTGTAACGTACGCCAACCCTAAGCCATTGCCGTACCCTAACCTGTACCCTAATCAATCCCCATTCCCTAACCCTAACCCTAACCCTAACCCTTAACGTGACCCTCTTCCGAGGCCTTACCCTCACCCGTGCCCTAATCGTAAGCAGTACACTAACACTAACTAGTGACCTCACACGTACGCTAAACCTTAAGTGTTGTGGTACCCTAAACTGTGCCCTAATATCTCCCCATTCCCTAACCCTAACCCTAACCCGAATTCTATCCCTGACCCTCACCCGAAACCTTACCCGCACCCGTGCCCTAATCTTAACCAGGACACCAACACTAACTTGTGCCCTCACACGTACGCTAACCCTTAATCGTTGTCATACCCTAAACTGTACCCTAATCCATCCCCATTCCCTAACCCTAACCTTAACCTGAATCCTAACCCTGACCCTCACCCGAAGCCTTACCCTCACCCGTGCCCTAATCTTAACCAGGACACTAACACTAACCCTTGCCCTCACACGAACGCTAACCCTTAAGCACTGTCATACCCTAAGCTGTACCCTAATCCCTCTGCATTCCTTAACCCTAACCCTAACCCGAATCCTAACCCTGACCCTCACCCGAAGCCTTACCCTCACCCGTGCCCTAATCTTAACCAGGACACCAACACTAACTCGTGCCCTCACACGTACGCTAAACCTTAAGCGTTGTCGTACCCTAAATTGTACCCTAATCCCTCCCCATTCCTTAACCCTAACCCTAACCCCATCCCTAAACCTGACCCACTTCGAATGCCCTACCCTAACCAATGCCCTAATCTTAACCAGTACACAAACACTAACTCATGCCCTCAAACGTACGCTAACCCTTCAGCATTGTCGTACCCTATCCTGTACCCTAATCCCTCCCCATTCCCTAACCCTAACCCTAAGCCAAACCCTGAACGTGACCCTTTTCCGAGGCCTTACCCTCATCGGTGCCCTTGTCTTAACCAGTACATCAACACTAACTCGTGCCCTCACACTTACGCTAACCCTTAAGCATTGTCGTACCCTAACCTGTACCCTAATCCCTCTCCATTCCCTAACCCTAACCCTAACCCGAATCCTAACCCTGACCCTCACCTGAAGCCTTACCCTCACCCGTGCCCTAATCTTAACCAGGACACCAAGACTAACTCGTGCCCTTAAACGTACACTAACACTAAACCGCAGCGGTACCCTAACCTGTACCCTAATCCCTCTCCATTCCCTAACCCTAACCCTAACCTGAAACCTAACCATGACACTCACCCGAAACTTTACCCTCACCCGTGTCCTAATTTTAACCAGTACATCAACACTAACCCATGCCCTCTAACGTACGCCAACCCTAAGCCATTGCCGTACCCTAACCTGTACCCTAATCAATCCCCATTCCCTAACCCTAACCCTAACCCTAACCCTTAACATGACCCTCTTCCGAGGCCTTACCCTCATCCGTGCCCTAATCGTAAGAGGTACACTAACACTAACTAGTGACCTCACACGTACGCTAAACCTTAAGCGTTGTGGTACCCTAAACTGTGCCCTAATATCTCCCCATTCCCTAACCCTAACCCTAACCCGAATTCTATCCCTGACCCTCACCCGAAACCTTACCCTCACCCGTGCCCTAAACTTAACCAGGACACCAACACTAACTTGTGCCCTAAAACGTACGCTAACCCTTAATCGTTGTCGTACCCTAAACTGTACCCTAATCCCTCCCCATTCCCTAACCCTAACCCTAACCCGAATCCTAACCCTGACCCTCACCCGAAGCCTTACCCTCACCCGTGCCCTAATCTTAACCAGGACACCAACACTAACTCGTGCCCTCACACGTACGCTAAACCTTAAGCGTTGTCGTACCCTAAATTGTACCCTAATCCCTCCCCATTCCTTAACCCTAACCCTAACCCCAAACCTAAACCTGACCCACTTCCGATGCCCTACCCTAACCAATGCCCTAATCTTAACCAAGACACAAACACTAACTCATGCCCTCAAACGTACGCTAACCCTTAAGCTTTGTCGTACCCTATCCTGTACCCTAATCCCTCCCCATTCCCTAACCCTAACCCTAAGCGAAACCCTGAACGTTACCCTTTTCCGTGGCCTTACCCTCATCGGTGCCGTTGTCTTAACCAGTACACCAACACTAACTCGTGCCCTCACACTTACGCTAACCCTTAAGCATTGTCGTACCCTAACCTGTACCCTAATCACTCTCCATTCCCTAACCCTAACCCTAACCCGAATCCTAACCCTGACCCTCACCCGAAGCCTTACCCTCACCCGTGCCCTAATCTTAACCAGGACACCAAGACTAAATTGTGCCCTCAAACGTACGCTAACACTAAACCGCAGTGGTACCCTAACCTGTACCCTAATCCCTCTCCATTCCCTAACCCTAACCCTAACCTGAAACCTAACCATGACACTCACCCAAAACTTTACCCTCACCCGTGTCCTAATTTTAACCAGTACATCAACACTAACCCATGCCCTCTAACGTACGCCAACCCTAAGCCATTGCCGTACCCTAACCTGTACCCTAATCAATCCCCATTCCCTAACCCTAACCCTAACCCTAACCCTTAACGTGACCCTCTTCCGAGGCCTTACCCTCACCCGTGCCCTAATCGTAAGCAGTACACTAACACTAACTAGTGACCTCACACGTACGCTAAACCTTAAGCGTTGTGGTACCCTAAACTGTGCCCTAATATCTCCCCATTCCCTAACCCTAACCCTAACCCGAATTCTATCCCTGACCCTCACCCGAAACCTTACCCTCACCCGTGCCCTAATCTTAACCAGGACACCAACACTAACTTGTGCCTTCACACGTACGCTAACCCTTAATCGTTGTCGTACCCTAAGCTGTACCCTAATCCCTCTGCATTCCTTAACCCTAACCCTAACCCTCATCTTAACCCTGACCCTCACCCGAAGCCTTACCCTCACCCGTGCCCTAATCTTAACCAGGACACCAACACTAACTCGTGCCCTCACACGTACGCTAAACCTTAAGCGTTGTCGAACCCTAAATTGTACCCTAATCCCTCCCCATTCCTTAACCCTAACCCTAACCCCATCCCTAAACCTGAACCACTTCCCATGCCCTACCCTAACCAATGCCCTAATCTTAACCAGTACACAAACACTAACTCATGCCCTCAAACGTACGCTAACCCTTAAGCATTGTCGTACCCTATCCTGTACCCTAATCCCTCCCCATTCCCTAACCCTAACCCTAAGCGAAACCCTGAACGTGACCCTTTTCCGAGGCCTTACCCTCATCGGTGCCCTTGTCTTAACCAGTACACCAACACTAACTCGTGCCCTCACACTTACGCTAACCCTTAAGCATTGTCGTACCCTAACCTGTACCCTAATCCCTCTCCATTCCCGAACCCTAACCTTAACCTGAATCCTAACCCTGACCCTCACCCGAAGCCTTACCCTCACCCGTGCCCTAATCTTAACCAGGACACTAACACTAACCCTTGCCCTCACACGAACGCTAACCCTTAAGCACTGTCATACCCTAAGCTGTACCCTAATCCCTCTGCATTCCTTAACCCTAACCCTAACCCGAATCCTAACCCTGACCCTCACCCGAAGCCTTACCCTCACCCGTGCCCTAATCTTAACCAGGACACCAACACTAACTCGTGCCCTCACACGTACGCTAAACCTTAAGCGTTGTCGTACCCTAAATTGTACCCTAATCCCTCCCCATTCCTTAACCCTAACCCTAACCCCATCCCTAAACCTGACCCACTTCCGATGCCCTACCCTAACCAATGCCCTAATCTTAACCAGTACACAAACACTAACTCATGCCCTCAAACGTACGCTAACCCTTAAGCATTGTCGTACCCTATCCTGTACCCTACTCCCTACCCATTCCCTAACCCTAACCCTAAGCGAAACCCTGAACGTGACCCTTTTCCGAGGCCTTACCCTCATCGGTGCCCTTGTCTTAACCAGTACACCAACACTAACTCGTGCCCTCACACTTACGCTAACCCTTAAGCATTGTCGTACCCTAACCTGTACCTTAATCCCTCTCCATTCCCTAACCCTAAACCTAACCCGAATCCTAACCCTGACCCTCACCTGAAGCCTTACCCTCACCCGTGCCCTAATCTTAACCAGGACACCAAGACTAACTCGTGCCCTCAAACGTACGCTAACACTAAACCGCAACGGTACCCTAACCTGTACCCTAATCCCACTCCATTCCCTAACCCTAACCCTAACCTGAAACCTAACCATGACACTCACCCGAAACTTTACCCTCACCCGTGTCCTAATTTTAACCAGTACATCAACACTAACCCATGCCCTGTAACGTACGCCAACCCTAAGCCATTGCCGTACCCTAACCTGTACCCTAATCAATCCCCATTCCCTAACCCTAACCCTAACCCTAACCCTTAACGTGACCCTCTTCCGAGGCCTTACCCTCACCCGTGCCCTAATCGTAAGCAGTACACTAACACTAACTAGTGACCTCACACGTACGCTAAACCTTAAGTGTTGTGGTACCCTAAACTGTGCCCTAATATCTCCCCATTCCCTAACCCTAACCCTAACCCGAATTCTATCCCTGACCCTCACCCGAAACCTTACCCGCACCCGTGCCCTAATCTTAACCAGGACACCAACACTAACTTGTGCCCTCACACGTACGCTAACCCTTAATCGTTGTCGTACCCTAAACTGTACCCTAATCCCTCCCCATTCCCTAACCCTAAACCTAACCCGAATCCTAACCCTGACCCTCACCTGAAGCCCTACCCTCACCCATGCCCTAATCTTAACCAGGACACTAACACTAACCCTTGCCCTCACACGAACGCTAACCCTTAAGCACTGTCGTACCCTAAGCTGTACCCTAATCCCTCTGCATTCCTTAACCCTAACCCTAACCCGAATCCTAACACTGACCCTCACCCGAAGCCTTACCCTCACCCGTACCCTAATCTTAACCAGGACACCAACACTAACTCATGCCCTCACACGTACGCTAAACCTTAAGCGTTGTCGTACCCTAAATTGTACCCTAATCCCTCCCCATTCCTTAACCCTAACCCTAAACCCATCCCTAAACCTGACCCACTTCCGATGCCCTACCCTAACCAATGCCCTAATCTTAACCAGGACACAGACACTAACTCATGCCCTCAAACGTACGCTAACACTTAAGCATTGTCGTACCCTATCCTGTACCCTAATCCCTCCCCATTCCCTAACCCTAACCCTAAGCCAAACCCTGAACGTGACCCTTTTCCGAGGCCTTACCCTCATCGGTGCCCTTGTCTTAACCAGTACATCAACACTAACTCGTGCCCTCACACTTACGCTAACCCTTAAGCATTGTCATACCCTAACCTGTACCCTAATCCCTCTCCATTCCCTAACCCTAACCCTAACCCGAATCCTAACCCTGACCGTCACCTGAAGCCTTACCCTCACCCGTGCCCTAATCTTAACCAGGACACCAAGACTAACTCGTGCCCTTAAACGTACGCTAACACTAAACCGCAGCGGTACCCTAACCTGTACCCTAATCCCTCTCCATTCCCTAACCCTAACCCTAACCTGAAACCTAACCATGACACTCACCCGAAACTTTACCCTCACCCGTGTCCTAATTTTAACCAGTACATCAACACTAACCCATGCCCTCTAACGTACGCCAACCCTAAGCCATTGCCGTACCCTAACCTGTACCCTAATCAATCCCCATTCCCTAACCCTAACCCTAACCCTAACCCTTAACGTGACCCTCTTCCGAGGCCTTACCCTCATCCGTGCCCTAATCGTAAGAGGTACACTAACACTAACTAGTGACCTCACACGTACGCTAAACCTTAAGCGTTGTGGTACACTAAACTGTGCCCTAATATCTCCCCATTCCCTAACCCTAACCCTAACCCGAATTCTATCCCTGACCCTCACCCGAAACCTTACCCTCACCCGTGCCCTAAACTTAACCAGGACACCAACACTAACTTGTGTCCTCACACGTACGCTAACCCTTAATCGTTGTCGTACCCTAAACTGTACCCTAATCCCTCCCCATTCCCTAACCCTAACCCTAACCCGAATCCTAACCCTGACCCTCACCCGAAGCCTTACCCTCACCCGTGCCCTAATCTTAACCAGGACACCAACACTAACTCGTGCCCTCACACGTACGCTAAACCTTAAGCGTTGTCGTACCCTAAATTGCACCCTAATCCCTCCCCATTCCTTAACCCTAACCCTAACCCCAAACCTAAACCTGACCCACTTCCGATGCCCTACCCTAACCAATGCCCTAATCTTAACCAAGACACAAACACTAACTCATGCCCTCAAACGTACGCTAACCCTTAAGCTTTGTCGTACCCTATCCTGTACCCTAATCCCTCCCCATTCCCTAACCCTAACCCTAAGCGAAACCCTGAACGTTACCCTTTTCCGTGGCCTTACCCTCATCGGTGCCGTTGTCTTAACCAGTACACCAACACTAACACTTGCCCTCACACTTACGCTAACCCTTAAGCATTGTCGTACCCTAACCTGTACCTTAATCACTCTCCATTCCCTAACCCTAACCCTAACCCGAATCCTAACCCTGACCCTCACCCGAAGCCTTACCCTCACCCGTGCCCTAATCTTAACCAGGACACCAAGACTAAATCGTGCCCTCAAACGTACGCTAACACTAAACCGCAGTGGTACCCTAACCTGTACCCTAATCCCTCTCCATTCCCTAACCCTAACCCTAAACTGAAACCTAACCATGACACTCACCCGAAACTTTACCCTCACCCGTGTCCTAATTTTAACCAGTACATCAACACTAACCCATGCCCTCTAACGTACGCCAACCCTAAGCCATTGCCGTACCCTAACCTGTACCCTAATCAATCCCCATTCCCTAACCCTAACCCTAACCCCATCCCTAAACCTGACCCACTTCCGCTGCCCTACCCTAACCAATGCCCTAATCTTAACCAGTACACAAACACTAACTCATGCCCTCAAACGTACGCTAAACCTTAAGCATTGTCGTACACTATCCTGTAACCTAATCCCTCCCCATTCCCTAACCCTAACCCTAAGCGAAACCCTGAACGTGACCCTTTTCCGAGGCCTTAACCTCATCGGTGCCCTTGTCTTAACCAGTACACCAACACTAACTCGTGCCCTCACACTTACGCTAACCATTAAGCATTGTCGTACCCTAACATGTACCCTAATCCCTCTCCATTCCCTAACCCTAACCCTAACCCGAATCCTAACCCTGACCCTCACCCGAAGCCTTACCCTCACCCGTGCCCTAATCTTAACCAGGACACCAAGACTAACTCGTGCCCTCAAACGTACGCTAACACTAAACCGCAGCGGTACCCTAACCTGTACCCTAATCCCTCTCCATTCCCTAACCCTAACCCTAACCTTAAACCTAACCATGACACTCACCCGAAACTTTACCCTCACCCGTGTCCTAATTTTAACCAGTACATCAACACTAACCCATGCCCTCTAACGTACGCCAACCCTAAGCCATTGCCGTACCCTAACCTGTACCCTAATCAATCCCCATTCCCTAACCCTAACCCTAACCCTAACCCTTAACGTGACCCTCTTCCGAGGCCTTACCCTCACCCGTGCCCTAATCGTAAGCAGTACACTAACACTAACTAGTGACCTCACACGTACGCTAAACCTTAAGCGTTGTGGTACCCTAAACAGTGCCCTAATATCTCCCCATTCCCTAACCCTAACCCTAACCCGAATTCTATCCCTGATTCTCACCCGAAACCTTACCCTCACCCGTGCCCTAATCTTAACCAGGACACCAACACTAACATTTGCCCTCACACGTACGCTAACCCTTAATCGTTGTCGTACCCTAAACTGTACCCTAATCCCTCCCCATTACCTAACCCTAACCCTAACCCGAATCCTAACCCTCACCCTCACCTGAAGCCTTACCCTCACCCGTGCCCTAATCTTAACCAGGACACTAACACTAACCCTTGCCCTCACACGAACGCTAACCCTTAAGCACTGTCGTACCCTAAGCTGTACCCTAATCACTCTGCATTCCTTAAACCTAACCCTAACCCGAATCCTAACCCTGACCCTCACCCGAAGCCTTACCCTCACCCGTGCCCTAATCTTAACCAGGACACCAACACTAACTCGTGCCCTCACACGTACGCTAAACCTTAAGCGTTGTCGTACCCTAAATTGTACCCTAATCCCTCCCCATTCCTTAACCCTAACCCTAACCCCAAACCTAAACCTGACCCACTTCCGATGCCCTACCCTAACCAATGCCCTAATCTTAACCAGGACACAAACACTAACTCATGCCCTCAAACGTACGCTAACCCTTAAGCTTTCTCGTACCCTATCCTGTACCCTAATCCCTCCCCATTCCCTAACCCTAACCTTAAGCGAAACCCTGAACGTGACCCTTTTCCGAGGCCTTACCCTCATCGGTGCCGTTGTCTTAACCAGTACACCAACACTAACTCGTGCCCTCACACTTACGCTAACCCTTAAGCATTGTCTTACCCTATCCTGTACCCTAATCCCTCCCCATTCCCTAACCCTAACCCTAAGCGAAACCCTGAACGTGACCCTTTTCCGAGGCCTTACCCTCATCGGTGCCGTTGTCTTAACCAGTACACCAACACTAACTCGTGCCCTCACACTTACGCTAACCCTTAAGCATTGTCGTACCCTAACCTGTACCCTAATCCCTCTCCATTCCCTAACCCTAACCCTAACCCGAATCCTAACCCTGACCCTCACCCGAAGCTTTACCCTCACCCGTGCCCTAATCTTAACCAGGACACCAAGACTAATCGTGCCCTCAAACGTACGCTAACACTAAACCGCAGCGGTACCCTTACCTGTACCCTAATGCCTCTCCATTCCCTAACCCTAACCCTAGCCTGAAACCTAACCATGACACTCACCCGAAACTTTACCCTCACCCGTGTCCTAATTTTAACCAGTACATCAACACTAACCCATGCCCTCTAACGTACGCCAACACTAAGCCATTGCCGTACCCTAACCTGTACCCTAATCAATCCCCATTCCCTAACCCTAACCCTAACCCTAACCCTTAACGTGACCCTCTTCCGAGGCCTTACCCTCACCTGTGCCCTAATCGTAAGCAGTACACTAACACTAACTAGTGACCTCACACGTACGCTAAAAATTAAGCGTTGTGGTACCCTAAACTGTGCCCTAATATCTCCCCATTCCCTAACCCTAACCCTAACCCGAATTCTATCCCTGACCCTCACCCGAAACCTTACCCTCACCCTTGCCCTAATCTTAACCAGGACACCAACACTATCTTGTGCCCTCACACGTACGCTAACCCTTAATCGTTGTCGTACCCTAAACTGTACCCTAATCCCTCCCCATTCCCTAACCCTAACCCTAACCCGAATCCTAACCCTGACCCTCACCTGAAGCCTTACCCTCACCCGTGCCCTAATCTTAACCAGGACACTAACACTAACCCTTGCCCTCACACGAACGCTAACCCTTAAACACTGTCGTACCCTAAGCTGTAGCCTAATCCCTCTGCATTCCTTAACCGTAACCCTAAGCCGAATCCTGACCCTGACCCTCACCCGAAGCCTTACCCTCACCCGTGCCCTAACCTTAACCAGGACACCAAGACTAATCGTGCCCTCAAACGTACGCTAACACTAAACCGCAGCGGTACCCTTACCTGTACCCTAATCCCTCTCCATTCCCTAACCCTAACCCTAGCCTGAAACCTAACCATGACACTCACCCGAAACTTTACCCTCACCCGTGTCCTAATTTTAACCAGTACATCAACACTAACCCATGCCCTCTAACGTACGCCAACACTAAGCCATTGCCGTACCCTAACCTGTACCCTAATCAATGCCCATTCCCTAACCCTAACCCTAACCCTAACCCTTAACGTGACCTTCTTCCGAGGCCTTACCCTCAACTGTGCCCTAATCGTAAGCAGTACACTAACACTAACTAGTGACCTCACACGTACGCTAAACCTTATGCGTTGTGGTACCCTAAACTGTGCCCTAATATCTCCCCATTCCCTAACCCTAACCCTAACCCGAATTCTATCCCTGACCCTCACCCGAAACCTTACCCTCACCCGTGCCCTAATCTTAACCAGTACACCAACACTAACTCGTGCCCTCACACGTACGCTAACCCTTAAGCACTGTCGTACCCTAACCTGTACCCTAATCCCTCTCCATTCCCTAACCCTAACCCTAACACGAATCCTAACCCTGACCCTCACCCGAAGCCTTACCCTCACCCGTGCCCTAATCTTAACCAGGACACCAACACTAACTCGTGCCCTCACACGTACGCTAAACCTTAAGCGTTGTCGTACCCTAAATTGTACCCTAATCCCTCCCCATTCCTTAACCCTAACCCTAACCCCATCCCTAAACCTGACCCACTTCCGATGCCCTACCCTAACCAATGCCCTAATCTTAACCAGTACACAAGCACTAACTCATGCCCTCAAACGTACGCTAACCCTTAAGCATTGTCGTACCCTATCCTGTACCCTAAGCGCGCCCCATTCCCTAAACCTAACCCTAAGCGAAACCCTGAACGTGACCCTTTTCCGAGGCCTTACTCTCATCGGTGCCGTTGTCTTAACCAGTACACCAACACTAACTCGTGCCCTCACACTTACGCTAACCCTTATGCATTGTCGTACCCTATCCTGTACCCTAATCCCTCTCCATTCCCTCAACCTAACCCTAACCAGAATCCTAACCCTGACCCTCACCCGAAGCCTTACCCTCACCCGTGCCCTAATCTTAACCAGGACACCAACACTAACTCGTGCCCTCAAACGTACGCTAACACTAAACCGCAGCGGTACCCTTACCTGTACCCTAATCCCTCTCCATTCCCTAACCCTAACCCTAGCCTGAAACCTAACCATGACACTCACCTGAAACTTTACCCTCACCCGTGTCCTAATTTTAACCAGTACATCAACACTAACCCATGCCCTCTAACGTACGCCAACCCTAAGCAATTGCCGTACCGTAACGTGTACCCTAATCAATCCCCATTCCCTAACCCTAACCCTAACCCTAACCCTAACCCTCACACTTACGCTAACCCTTAAGCATTGTCGTACCCTAACCTGTACCCTAATCCCTCTCCATTCCCTAACCCTAACCCTAACCCGAATCCTAACTCTGACCCTCACCCGAAGACTTACCCTCACCCGTGCCCTAATCTTAACCAGGACACCAAGACTAACTCGTGCCCTCAAACGTACGCTAACACTAAACCGCAGCGGTACCCTAACCTGTACCCTAATCCCTCTCCATTCCCTAACCCTAACCCTAACCTGAAACCTAACCATGACACTCACCCGAAACTTTACCCTCACCCCTGTCCTAATTTTAACCAGTACATCAACACTCACCCATGCCCTCTAACGTACGCCAACCCTAAGCCATTGCCGTACCCTAACCTGTACCCTAATCAATCGCCATTCGCTAACCCTAACCCTAACCCTAACCCTTAACGTGACCCTCTTCCGAGGCCTTACCCTCACCCGTGCCCTAATCGTAAGCAGTACACTAACACTAACTAGTGACCTCACACGTACGCTAAACCTTAAGCGTTGTGGTACCCTAAACTGTGCCCTAATATCTCCCCATTCCTTAACCCTAACCCTAACCCGAATTCTATCCCTGACCCTCACCTGAAACCTTACCCTCACCCGTGCCCTAATCTTAACCAGGACACCAACACTAACTCGTGCCCTCACACTTACGCTAACCCTTAAGCATTGTCGTACCCTAACCTGTACCCTAATCCCTCTCCATTCCCTAATCCTAACCCTAACCCGAATCCTAACCCTGACCCTCACCTGAAGCCTTACCCTCACCCGTGCCCTAATCTTAACCAGGACACTAACACTAACCCTTGCCCTCACACGAACGCTAACACTTAAGCACTGTCGTACCCTAAGCTGTACCCTAAAACCTCTGCATTCCTTAACCCTAACCCTAACCCGAAATCTAACCCTGACACAAACCCGAAGCCTTACCCTCACCCGTGCCCTACTCTTAACCAGGACACCAACACTAACTTGTGCCCTCACACGTACGCTAACCCTTAATCGTTGTCGTACCCTAAGCTGTACCCTAATCCCTCTGCATTCCTTAACTCTAACCCTAACCCGAATCTTAACCCTGACCCTCACCCGAAGCCTTACCCTCACCCGTGCCCTAATCTTAACCAGGACACCAACACTAACTCGTGCCCTCACACGTACGCTAAACCTTAAGCGTTGTCGTACCCTAAATTGTTCCCTAATCCCTCCCCATTCCTTAACCCTTACCCTAACCCCATCCCTAAACCTGACCCACTTCCGATGCCCTACCCTAACCAATGCCCTAATCTTAACCAGTACACAAACACTAACTCATGCCCTCAAACGTACGCTAACCCTTAAGCATTGTCGTACCCTATCCTGTACCCTAATCCCTCCCCATTCCCTAACCCTAACCCTAAGCGAAACCCTGAACGTGACCCTTTTCCGAGGCCTTACCCTCATCGGTGCCCTTGTCTTAACCAGTACACCAACACTAACTCGTGCCCTCACACTTACGCTAACCCTTAAGCATTGTCATACCCTAACCTGTACCCTAATCCCTCTCCATTCCCTAACCCTAACCCTAACCCGAATCCTAACCCTGACCCTCACCCGAAGCCTTACCCTCACCCGTGCCCTAATCTTAACCAGGACACCAACACTAACTCGAGCCCTCAAACGTATGCTAACACTAAACCGCAGCGGTACCCTAACCTGTACCCTAATCCCTCTCCATTCCCTAACCCTAACCCTAACATGAAAACTAACCATGACACTCATCCGAAACTTTACCCTCACCCGTGTTCTAATTTTAACCAATACATCAACACTAACCCATGCCCTCTAACGTACGCCAACCCTAAGCCATTGCCGTACCCTAACCTGTACCCTAATCAATCCCCATTCCCTAACCCTAACCCTAACCCTAACCCTTAACGTGACCCTCTTCACAGGCCTTACCCTCACCCGTGCCCTAATCGTAAGCAGTAGACTAACACTAACTAGTGACCTCACACGTACAATAAACCTTAAGCGTTGTGGTACTCTAAACTGTGCCCTAATCCCACCCCATTCCCTAACACTAACCCTAACCCGAATTCTATCCCTGACCCTCACCCGAAACCTTAGCCGCACCCGTGCCCTAATCTTAACCAGGACACCAACACTAACTTGTGCCCTCACATGTACGCTAACCCTTAATCGTTGTCGTACCCTAAACTGTACCCTAATCCCTCCCCATTCCTTAACCCTAACCCTAACCCCAAACCTAAACCTGACCCACTTCCGATGCCCTACCCTAACCAATGCCCTAATCTTAACCAGGACACAAACACTAACTCATGCCCTCAAACGTACGCTAACCCTTAAGTTTTGTCGTACCCTATCCTGTACCCTAATCCCTCCCCATTCCCTAACCCTAACCCTAAGCGAAACCCTGAACGTGACCCTTTTCCGAGGCCTTACCCTCATCGGTGCCGTTGTCTTAACCAGTACACCAACACTAACTCGTGCCCTCACACTTACGCTAACCCTTAAGCATTGTCTTACCCTATCCTGTACCCTAATCCCTCCCCATTCCCTAACCCTAACCCTAAGCGAAACCCTGAACGTGACCATTTTCCGAGGCCTTACCCTCATCGGTGCCGTTGTCTTAACCAGTACACCAACACTAACTCGTGCCCCCACACTTACGCTAACCCTTAAGCATTGTCCTACCCTAACCTGTACCCTAATCTCTCTCCATTCCCTAACCCTAACCCTAACCCGAATCCTAACCCTGACCCTCACCCGAAGCCTTACCCTCACCCGTGCCCTAATCTTAACCAGGACACCAACACTAACTCGTGCCCTCACACGTACGCTAAACCTTAAGCGTTGTCGTACCCTAAATTGTACCCTAATCCCTCCCCATTCCTTAACCCTAACCCTAACCCCATCCCTAAACCTGACCCACTTCCGATGCCCTACCCTAACCAATGCCCTAATCTTAACCAGTACACAAGCACTAACTCATGCCCTCAAACGTACGCTAACCCTTAAGCATTGTCGTACCCTATCCTGTACCCTAAGCGCGCCCCATTCCCTAAACCTAACCCTAAGCGAAACCCTGAACGTGACCCTTTTCCGAGGCATTACTCTCATCGGTGCCGTTGTCTTAACCAGTACACCATCACTAACTCGTGCCCTCACACTTACGCTAACCCTTAAGCATTGTCATACCCTAACCTGTACCCTAATCCCTCTCCATTCCCTCAACCTAACCCTAACCAGAATCCTAACCCTGACCCTCACCCGAAGCCTTACCCTCACACGTGCCCTAATCTTAACCAGGACACCAACACTAACTCGTGCCCTCAAACGTACGCTAACACTAAACCGCAGCGGTACCCTTACCTGTAACCTAATCCCTCTCCATTCCCTAACCATAACCCTAGCCTGAAACCTAACCAAGACACTCACCCGAAACTTTACCCTCACCCGTGTCCTAATTTTAACCAGTACATCAACACTAACCCATGCCCTCTAACGTACGCCAACCCTAAGCAATTGCCGTACCCTAACCTGTACCCTAATCAATCCCCATTCCCTAACCCTAACCCTAACCCTTACCCTAACCCTCACACTTACGCTAACCCTTAAGCATTGTCGTACCCTAACCTGTACCCTAATCCCTCTCCATTCCCTAACCCTAACCCTAACCCGAATCCTAACCCTGACCCTCACCCGAAGCCTTACCCTCACCCGTGCCCTAATATTAACCAGGACACCAAGACTAACTCGTGCCCTCAAACGTACGCTAACACTAAACCGCAGCGGTACCCTAACCTGTACCCTAATCCCTCTCCATTCCCTAACCCTAACCCTAACCTGAAACCTAACCATGACACTCACCCGAAACTTTACCCTCACCGGTGTCCTAATTTTAACCAGTACATCAACACTAACCCATGCCCTCTAACGTACGCCAACCCTAAGCAATTGCCGTACCGTAACCTGTACCCTAATCAATCCCCATTCCCTAACCCTAACCCTAACCCTTAACGTGACCCTCTTCCGAGGCCTTACCCTCACCCGTGCCCTAATCGTAAGCAGTACACTAACACTAACTAGTGACCTCAAACGCACGCTAAACCTTAAGTGTTGTGGTACTCTAAACTGTGCCCTAATATCTCCCCATTCCCTAACCCTAACCCTAACCCGAATTCTATCCCTGACCCTCACCCGAAACCTTACCTTCACCCGTGCCCTAATCTTAACCAGGACACCAACACTAACTTGTGCGCTCACACGTACGCTAACCATAATCGTTGTCGTACCTTAAACTGTACCCTACTCCCTCCCCATTCCCTAACCCTAACCCTAACCCGAATCCTAACCCTGACCCTCACCTGAAGCCTTACCCTCACCCGTGCCCTAATCTTAACCAGGACACTAACACTAACAGTTGCCCTCACACGAACGCTAACCCTAAAGCACTGTCGTACCCTAAGCTGTACCCTAATCCTTCTGCATTCCTTAACCCTAACCCTAACCCGAATCCTAACCCTGACCCTCACCCGAAGCCTTAACCTCACCCGTGCCCTAATCTTAACCAGGACACCAACACTAACTCGTGCCCTCACACGTACGCTAAACCTTAAGCGTTGTCGTACCCTAAATTGTACCCTAATCCCTCCCCATTCCTTAACCCTAACCCTAACCCCATCCCTAAACCTGACCCACTTCCGATGCCCTACCCTTACCAATGCCCTAATCTTAACCAGTACACAAACTCATGCCCTCAAACGTACGCTAACCCTTAAGCATTGTTGTACCCTATCCTGTATCCTAATCCTTCCCCATTTCCTAACCCTAACCCTAAGCGAAACCCTGAACGTGACCCTTTTCCGAGGCTTTACCCTCTTCGGTGCCGTTG
Organism: Inia geoffrensis; assembly: GCA_036417435.1. NCBI lineage: Eukaryota > Metazoa > Chordata > Mammalia > Artiodactyla > Iniidae > Inia > Inia geoffrensis. Next base: position 110,078,335 of record CM070908.1, on the reverse strand, counting down.
TCTTAACCAGTACACCAACACTAACTCGTGCCCTCACACTTACGCTAACCCTTAAGCATTGTCGTACCCTAACCTGTACCCTAATCCCTCTCCATTCCCTAACTCTAAACCTAACCCGAATCCTAACTCTGACCCTCACCCGAAGACTTACCCTCACCCGTGCCCTAATCTTAACCAGGACACCAAGACTAACTCGTGCCCTCAAACGTACGCTAACACTAAACCGCAGCGGTACCCTAACCTGTACCCTAATCCCTCTCCATTCCCTAACCCTAACCCTAACCTGAAACCTAACCATGACACTCACCCGAAACTTTACCCTCACCCCTGTCCTAATTTTAACCAGTACATCAACACTAACCCATGCCCTCTAATGTACGCCAACCCTAAGCCATTGCCGTACCCTAACCTGTACCCTAATCAATCGCCATTCCCTAACCCTAACCCTAACCCTAACCCTTAACGTGACCCTCTTACGAGGCCTTACCCTCACCCGTGCCCTAATCGTAAGCAGTACACTAACACTAACTAGTGACCTCACACGTACGCTAAACCTTAAGCGTTGTGGTACCCTAAACTGTGCCCTAATATCTCCCCATTCCTTAACCCTAACCCTAACCCGAATTCTATCCCTGACCCTCACCTGAAACCTTACCCTCACCCGTGCCCTAATCTTAACCAGGACACCAACACTAACTCGTGCCCTCACACGTACGCTAAACCTTAAGCGTTGTCGTACCCTAAATTGTACCCTAATCCCTCCCCATTTCTTAACCCTAACCCTAACCCCATCCCTAAACCTGACCCACTTCCGATGCCCTACCCTAACCAATGCCCTAATCTTAACCAGTACACAAACACTAACTCATGCCCTCAAACGTACGCTAACCCTTAAGCATTGTCGTACCCTATCCTGTACCCTAATCCCTCCCCATTCCCTAACCCTAACCCTAAGCGAAACCCTGAACTTGACCCTTTTCCGAGGCCTTACCCTCATCGGTGCCCTTGTCTTAACCAGTACACCAACACTAACTCGTGCCCTCACACTTACGCTAACCCTTAAGCATTTTCGTACCCTAACCTGTACCCTAATCCCTCTCCATTCCCTAATCCTAACCCTAACCCGAATCCTAACCCTGACCCTCACCTGAAGCCTTACCCTCACCCGTGCCCTAATCTTAACCAGGACACTAACACTAACCCTTGCCCTCACACGAACGCTAAACCTTAAGCACTGTCGTACCCTAAGCTGTACCCTAATCCCTCTGCATTCCTTAACCCTAACCCTAACCCGAATCCTAACCCTGACACAAACCCGAAGCCTTACCCTCACCCGTGCCCTAATCTTAACCAGGACACCAACACTGACTTGTGCCCTCACACGTACGTTAACCCTTAATCGTTGTTGTACCCTAAGCTGTACCCTAATCCCTCTGCATTCCTTAACCTTAACCCTAACCCGAATCTTAACCCTGACCCTCACCCGAAGCCTTACCCTCACCCGTGCCCTAATCTTAACCAGGACACCAACACTAACTCGTGCCCTCAAACGTATGCTAACACTAAACCGCAGCGGTACCCTAACCTGTACCCTAATCCCTCTCCATTCCCTAACCCTAACCCTAACCTGAAACCTAACCATGACACTCATCCGAAACTTTACACTCACCCGTGTCCTAATTTTAACCAATACATCAACACTAACCCATGCCCTCTAACGTACGCCAACCCTAAGCCATTGCCGTACCCTAACCTGTACCCTAATCAATCCCCATTCCCTAACCCTAACCCTAACCCTAACCCTTAACGTGACCCTCTTCAGAGGCCTTACCCTCACCCGTGCCCTAATCGTAAGCAGTAGACTAACAGTAACTAGTGATCTCACACGTACGCTAAATCTTAAGCGTTGTGGTACTCTAAACTGTGCCCTAATCCCTCCCCATTCCCTAACACTAACCCTAACCCGAATTCTATCCCTGACCCTCACCCGAAACCTTACCCTCACCCGTGCCCTAATGTTAACCAGGACACCAACACTAACTTGTGCCTCACACGTACGCTAACCCTTAATCGTTGTCGTACCCGAAACTGTACCCTAATCCCTCCCCATTCCCTAACCCTAACCCTAACCCGAATCCTAACCCTGACCCTCACCTGAAGCCTTACCCTCACCCGTGCCCTAATCTTAACCAGGACACCAACACTAACTCGTGCCCTCACACGTACGCTAAACCTTAAGCGTTGTCGTACCCTAAATTGTACCCTAATCCCTCCCCATTCCTTAACCCTAACCCTAACCCCATCCCTAAACCTGACCCACTTCCGATGCCCTACCCTAACCAATGCCCTAATCTTAACCAGTACACAAACACTAACTCATGCCCTCAAACGTACGCTAACCCTTAAGCATTGTCGTACCCTATCCTGTACCCTACTCCCTCCCCATTCCCTAACCCTAACCCTAAGCGAAACCCTGAACGTGACCCTTTTCCGAGGCCTTACCCTCATCGGTGCCCTTGTCTTAACCAGTACACCAACACTAACTCGTGCCCTCACACTTACGCTAACCCTTAAGCATTGTCGTACCCTAACCTGTACCCTAATCCCTCTCCATTCCCTAACCCTAACCCTAACCCGAATCCTAACCCTGACCCTCACCCGAAGCCTTTCCCTCACCCGTGCCCTAATCTTAACCAGGACACCAAGACTAACTCGTGCCCTCAAACGTACGCTAACACTAAACCGGAGCGGTACCCTAACCTGTACCCTACTCCCTCTCCATTCCCTAACCCTAACCCTAACCTGAAACCTAACCATGACACTCACCCGAAACTTTACCCTCACCCGTGTCCTAATTTTAACCAGTACATCAACACTAACTCATGCCCTCTAACGTATGCCAACCCTAAGCCATTGCCGTACCCTAACCTGTACCCTAATCAATCCCCATTCCCTAACCCTAACCCTAACCCTAACCCTTAACGTGACCCTCTTCCGAGGCCTTATCCTCACCCGGGCCCTAATCGTAAGCAGTACACTAACACTAACTAGTGACCTCACACGTACGCTAAACCTTAAGCGTTGTGGTACCCTAAACTGTGCCCTAATATCTCCCCATTCCCTAACCCTAACCCTAACCCGAATTCTATCCCTGACCCTCACCCGAAACCTTACCTTCACCCGTGCCCTAATCTTAACCAGGACACCAACACTAACTTGTGCGCTCACACGTACGCTAACCATAATCGTTGTCGTACCCTAAACTGTACCCTAATCCCTCCCCATTCCCTAACCCTAACCCTAACCCGAATCCTAACCCTGACCCTCACCTGAAGCCTTACCCTCACCCGTGCCCTAATCTTAACCAGGACACTAACACTAACAGTTGCCCTCACACGAACGCTAACCCTAAAGCACTGTCGTACCCTAAGCTGTACCCTAATCCTTCTGCATTCCTTAACCCTAACCCTAACCCGAATCCTAACCCTGACCCTCACCCGAAGCCTTACCCTCACCCGTGCCCTAATCTTAACCAGGACACCAACACTAACTCATGCCCTCACACGTACGCTAAACCTTAAGCGTTGTCGTACCCTAAATTGTACCCTAATCCCTCCCCATTCCTTAACCCTAACCCTAACCCCATCCCTAAACCTGACCCACTTCCGATGCCCTACCCTAACCAATGCCCTAATCTTAACCAGTACACAAACTCATGCCCTCAAACGTACGCTAACCCTTAAGCATTGTTGTACCCTATCCTGTACCCTAATCCCTCCCCATTCCCTAACCCTAACCCTAAGCTAAACACTGAACATGACCCTTTTCCGAGGCTTTACCCTCATCGGTGCCGTTGTCTTAACCAGTACACCAACACTAACTCGTGCCCTCACACTTACGCTAACCCTTAAGCATTGTCGTACCCTAAACTGTACCCTAATCCCTCTCCATTCCCTAACCCTAACCCTAACCCGAATCCTAACTCTGACCCTCACCCGAAGACTTACCCTCACCCGTGCCCTAATCTTAACCAGAACACCAAGACTAACTCGTGCCCTGAAACGTATGCTAACACTAAACCGCAGCGGTACCCTAACCTGTACCCTAATACCTCTCCATTCCCTAACCCAAACCCTAACCTGAAACCTAACCATGACACTCACCCGAAACTTTACCCTCACCCGTGTCCTAATTTTAACCAGTACATCAACACTAACCCATGCCCTCTAACGTACGCCAACCCTAAGCCATTGCCGTACCCTAACCTGTACCCTAATCAATCGCCATTCCCTAACCCTAACCCTAACCCTAACCCTTAACGTGACCCTCTTCCGAGGCCTTACCCTCACCCGTGCCCTAATCGTAAGCAGTACACTAACACTAACTAGTGACCTCACACGTACGCTAAACCTTAAGCGTTGTGGTACCCTAAACTGTGCCCTAATATCTCCCCATTCCTTAACCCTAACCCTAACCCGAATCCTAACCCTGACCCTCACCCGAAGCCTTACCCTCACCCGTGCCCTAATCTTAACCAGGACACCAACACTAACTCGTGCCCTCACACGTACGCTAAACCTTAAGCGTTGTCGTACCCTAAATTGTACCCTAATCCCTCCCCATTCCTTAACCCTAACCCTAACCCCATCCCTAAACCTGACCCACTTCCGATGCCCTACCCTAACCAATGCCCTAATCTTAACCAGTACACAAACACTAACTCATGCCCTCAAACGTACGCTAACCCTTAAGCATTGTCGTACCCTATCCTGTACCCTAATCCCTCCCCATTCCCTAACCCTAACCCTAAGCGAAACCCTGAACGTGACCCTTTTCCGAGGCCTTACCCTCATCGGTGCCGTTGTCTTAACCAGTACACCAACACTAACTCGTGCCCTCACACTTACGCTAACCCTTAAGCATTGTCGTACCCTAACCTGTACCCTAATCCCTCTCCATTCCCTAACCCTAACCCTAACCCGAATCCTAACCCTGACCCTCACCCGAAGCCTTACCCTCACCCGTGCCCTAATCTTAACCAGAACACCAACACTAACTGGTGCCCTCAAACGTATGCTAACACTAAACCGCAGCGGTACCCTAACCTGTACCCTAATCCCTCTCCATTCCCTAACCCTAACCCTAACCTGAAACCTAACCATGACACTCATCCGAAACTTTACCCTCACCCGTGTCCTAATTTTAACCAATACATCAACACTAACCCATGCACTCTAACGTACGCCAACCCTAAGCCATTGCCGTACCCTAACCTGTACCCTAATCAATCCCCATTCCCTAACCTTAACCCTAACCCTAACCCTTAACGTGACCCTCTCCAGAGGCCTTACCCTCACCCGTGCCCTAATCGTAAGCAGTAGACTAACACTAACTAGTGACCTCACACGTACGCTAAACCTTAAGCGTTGTGGTACTCTAAACTGTGCCCTAATCCCTCCCCATTCCCTAACACTAACCCTAACCCGAATTCTATCCCTGACCCTCACCCGAAACCTTACCCTCACCCGTGCCCTAATCTTAACCAGGACACCAACACTAACTTGTGCCTCACACGTACACTAACCCTTAATCGTTGTAGTACCCTAAACTGTACCCTAATCCCTCCCCATTCCCTAACCCTAACCCTAACCCGAATCCTAACCCTGACCCTCACCTGAAGCCTTACCCTCACCCGTGCCCTAATCTTAACCAGGACACTAACACTAACCCTTGCCCTCACACGAACGCTAACCCTTAAGCACTGTCGTACCCTAAGCTGTACCCTAATCCCTCTGCATTCCTTAACCCTAACCCTAACCCGAATCCTAACCCTGACACTCACCCGAAGCCTTACCCTCACCCGTGCCCTAATCTTAACCAGGACTCCAACACTAACTCGTGCCCTCACACGTACGCTAAACCTTAAGCGTTGTCGTACCCTAAATTGTACCCTAATCCCTCCCCATTCTTTAACCCTAACCCTAACCCCATCCCTAAACCTGACCCACTTCCGATGCCCTACCCTAACCAATGCCCTAATCTTAACCAGTACACAAACACTAACTCATGCCCTCAAACGTACGCTAACCCTTAAGCATTGTTGTACCCTATCCTGTACCCTAATCCCTCCCCATTCCCTAACCCTAACCCTAAGCGAAACCCTGAAGGTGACCCTTTTCCGAGGCTTTACCCTCATCGGTGCCGTTGTCTTAACCAGTACACCAACACTAACTCGTGCCCTCACACTTACGCTAACCCTTAAGCATTGTCGTACCCTAACCTGTACCCTAATCCCTCTCCATTCCCTAACCCTAACCCTAACCCGAATCCTAACTCTGACCCTCACCCGAAGACTTACCCTCACCCGTGCCCTAATCTTAACCAGGACACCAAGACTAACTCGTGCACTCAAACGTACGCTAACACTAAACCGCAGTGGTATCCTAACCTGTACCCTAATCCCTCTCCATTCCCTAACCCTAACCCTAACCTGAAACCTAACCATGACACTCACCCGAAACTTTACCCTCACCCGTGTCCTAATTTTAACCAGTACATCAACACTAACCCATGCCCTGTAACGTACGCCAACCCTAAGCCATTGCCGTACCCTAACCTGTACCCTAATCAATCCCCATTCCCTAACCCTAACCCTAACCCTACCTCTTAACGTGACCCTCTTCCGAGGCCTTACCCTCACCCGTGCCCTAATCGTAAGCAGTACACTAACACTAAATAGTGACCTCACACGTACGCTAAACCTTAAGCGTTGTGGTACCCTAAACTGTGCCCTAATATCTCCCCATTCCTTAACCCTAACCCTAACCCGAATCCTAACCCTGACCCTCACCCGAAGCCTTACCCTCACCCGTGCCCTAATCTTAACCAGGACACCCACACTAACTCGTGCCCTCACACGTACCCTAAACCTTAAGCGTTGTGGTACCCTAAACTGTGCCCTAATATCTCCCCATTCCCTAACCCTAACCCTAACCCGAATTCTATCCCTGACCCTCACCCGAAACCTTACCTTTACCCGTGCCCTAATCTTAACCAGGACACCAACACTAACTTGTGCCCTCACACGTATGCTAACCATAATCGTTGTCGTACCCTAAACTGTACCCTAATCCCTCCCCATTCCCTAACCCTAACCCTAACCCGAATCCTAACCCTGACTCTCACCTGAAGCCTTACCCTCACCCGTGCCCTAATCTTAACCAGGACACTAACACTAACCCTTGCCCTCACACGAACGCTAACCCTTAAGCACTGTCGTACCCTAAGCTGTACCCTAATCCCTCTTCATTCCTTAACCCTAACCCTAACCCGAATCCTAACCCTGACCCTCACCCGAAGCCTTACCCTCACCCGTGCCCTAATCTTAACCAGGACACCAACACTAACTTGTGCCCTCACTCGTACGCTAACCCTTAAGCGTTGTCGTAACCTAAGTTGTACCCTAATCCCTCCCCATTCCTTAACCCTAACCCTAACCCCATCCCTAAACCTGACCCACTTCCGATGCCCTACCCTAACCAATGCCCTAATCTTAACCAGTACACAAACACTAACTCATGCCCTCAAACGTACGCTAACCCTTAAGCATTGTCGTACCCTATCCTGTACCCTAATCCCTCCCCATTTCCTAACCCTAACCCTAAGCGAAACCCTGAACGTGACCCTTTTCCGAGGCTTTACCCTCATCGGTGCCGTTGTCTTAACCAGTACACCAACACTAACTCGTGCCCTCACACTTACGCTAACCCTTAAGCATTGTCGTACCCTAACCTGTACCCTAATCCCTCTCCATTCCCTAACTCTAAACCTAACCCGAATCCTAACTCTGACCCTCACCCGAAGACTTACCCTCACCCGTGCCCTAATCTTAACCAGGACACCAAGACTAACTCGTGCCCTCAAACGTACGCTAACACTAAACCGCAGCGGTACCCTAACCTGTACCCTAATCCCTCTGCATTCCCTAACCCTAACCCTAACCTGAAACCTAACCATGACACTCACCCGAAACTTTACCCTCACCCCTGTCCTAATTTTAACCAGTACATCAACACTAACCCATGCCCTCTAATGTACGCCAACCCTAAGCCATTGCCGTACCCTAACCTGTACCCTAATCAATCGCCATTCCCTAACCCTAACCCTAACCCTAACCCTTAACGTGACCCTCTTACGAGGCCTTACCCTCACCCGTGCCCTAATCGTAAGCAGTACACTAACACTAACTAGTGACCTCACACGTACGCTAAACCTTAAGCGTTGTGGTACCCTAAACTGTGCCCTAATATCTCCCCATTCCTTAACCCTAACCCTAACCCGAATTCTATCCCTGACCCTCACCTGAAACCTTACCCTCACCCGTGCCCTAATCTTAACCAGGACACCAACACTAACTCGTGCCCTCACACGTACGCTAAACCTTAAGCGTTGTCGTACCCTAAATTGTACCCTAATCCCTCCCCATTTCTTAACCCTAACCCTAACCCCATCCCTAAACCTGACCCACTTCCGATGCCCTACCCTAACCAATGCCCTAATCTTAACCAGTACACAAACACTAACTCATGCCCTCAAACGTACGCTAACCCTTAAGCATTGTCGTACCCTATCCTGTACCCTAATCCCTCCCCATTCCCTAACCCTAACCCTAAGCGAAACCCTGAACTTGACCCTTTTCCGAGGCCTTACCCTCATCGGTGCCCTTGTCTTAACCAGTACACCAACACTAACTCGTGCCCTCACACTTACGCTAACCCTTAAGCATTTTCGTACCCTAACCTGTACCCTAATCCCTCTCCATTCCCTAATCCTAACCCTAACCCGAATCCTAACCCTGACCCTCACCTGAAGCCTTACCCTCACCCGTGCCCTAATCTTAACCAGGACACTAACACTAACCCTTGCCCTCACACGAACGCTAAACCTTAAGCACTGTCGTACCCTAAGCTGTACCCTAATCCCTCTGCATTCCTTAACCCTAACCCTAACCCGAATCCTAACCCTGACACAAACCCGAAGCCTTACCCTCACCCGTGCCCTAATCTTAACCAGGACACCAACACTGACTTGTGCCCTCACACGTACGTTAACCCTTAATCGTTGTCGTACCCTAAGCTGTACCCTAATCCCTCTGCATTCCTTAACCTTAACCCTAACCCGAATCTTAACCCTGACCCTCACCCGAAGCCTTACCCTCACCCGTGCCCTAATCTTAACCAGGACACCAACACTAACTCGTGCCCTAAAACGTATGCTAACACTAAACCGCAGCGGTACCCTAACCTGTACCCTAATCCCTCTCCATTCCCTAACCCTAACCCTAACCTGAAACCTAACCATGACACTCATCCGAAACTTTACACTCACCCGTGTCCTAATTTTAACCAATACATCAACACTAACCCATGCCCTCTAACATACGCCAACCCTAAGCCATTGCCGTACCCTAACCTGTACCCTAATCAATCCCCATTCCCTAAACCTAACCCTAACCCTAACCCTTAACGTGACCCTCTTCAGAGGCCTTACCCTCACCCGTGCCCTAATCGTAAGCAGTAGACTAACAGTAACTAGTGATCTCACACGTACGCTAAACCTTAAGCGTTGTGGTACTCTAAACTGTGCCCTAATCACTCCCCATTCCCTAACACTAACCCTAACCCGAATTCTATCCCTGACCCTCACCCGAAACCTTACCCTCACCCGTGCCCTAATGTTAACCAGGACACCAACACTAACTTGTGCCTCACACGTACGCTAACCCTTAATCGTTGTCGTACCCTAAACTGTACCCTAATCCCTCCCCATTCCCTAACCCTAACCCTAACCCGAATCCTAACCCTGACCCTCACCTGAAGCCTTACCCTCACCCGTGCCCTAATCTTAACCAGGACACCTACACTAACTCGTGCCCTCACACGTACGCTAAACCTTAAGCGTTGTCGTACCCTAAATTGTACCCTAATCCCTCCCCATTCCTTAACCCTAACCCTAACCCCATCCCTAAACCTGACAAACTTCCGATGCCCTACCCTAACCAATGCCCTAATCTTAACCAGTACACAAACACTAACTCATGCCCTCAAACGTACGCTAACCCTTAAGCATTGTCGTACCCTATCCTGTACCCTACTCCCTCCCCATTCCCTAACCCTAACCCTAAGCGAAACCCTGAACGTGACCCTTTTCCGAGGCCTTACCCTCATCGGTGCCCTTGTCTTAACCAGTACACCAACACTAACTCGTGCCCTCACACTTACGCTAACCCTTAAGCATTGTCGTACCCTAACCTGTACCCTAATCCCTCTCCATTCCCTAACCCTAACCCTAACCCGAATCCTAACCCTGACCCTCACCCGAAGCCTTTCCCTCACCCGTGCCCTAATCTTAACCAGGACACCAAGACTAACTCGTGCCCTCAAACGTACGCTAACACTAAACCGGAGCGGTACCCTAACCTGTACCCTACTCCCTCTCCATTCCCTAACCCTAACCCTAACCTGAAACCTAACCATGACACTCACCCGAAACTTTACCCTCACCCGTGTCCTAATTTTAACCAGTACATCAACACTAACTCATGCCCTCTAACGTACGCCAACCCTAAGCCATTGCCGTACCCTAACCTGTACCCTAATCAATCCCCATTCCCTAACCCTAACCCTAACCCTAACCCTTAACGTGACCCTCTTCCGAGGCCTTATCCTCACCCGGGCCCTAATCGTAAGCAGTACACTAACACTAACTAGTGACCTCACACGTACGCTAAACCTTAAGCGTTGTGGTACCCTAAACTGTGCCCTAATATCTCCCCATTCCCTAACCCTAACCCTAACCCGAATTCTATCCCTGACCCTCACCCGAAACCTTACCTTCACCCGTGCCCTAATCTTAACCAGGACACCAACACTAACTTGTGCGCTCACACGTACGCTAACCATAATCGTTGTCGTACCTTAAACTGTACCCTAATCCCTCCCCATTCCCTAACCCTAACCCTAACCCGAATCCTAACCCTGACCCTCACCTGAAGCCTTACCCTCACCCGTGCCCTAATCTTAACCAGGACACTAACACTAACAGTTGCCCTCACACGAACGCTAACCCTAAAGCACTGTCGTACCCTAAGCTGTACCCTAATCCTTTTGCATTCCTTAACCCTAACCCTAACCCGAATCCTAACCCTGACCCTCACCCGAAGCCTTAACCTCACCCGTGCCCTAATCTTAACCAGGACACCAACACTAACTCGTGCCCTCACACGTACGCTAAACCTTAAGCGTTGTCGTACTCTAAATTGTACCCTAATCCCTCCCCATTCCTTAACCCTAACCCTAACCCCATCCCTAAACCTGACCCACTTCCGATGCCCTACCCTAACCAATGCCCTAATCTTAACCAGTACACAAACTCATGCCCTCAAACGTACGCTAACCCTTAAGCATTGTTGTACCCTATCCTGTATCCTAATCCTTCCCCATTTCCTAACCCTAACCCTAAGCGAAACCCTGAACGTGACCCTTTTCCGAGGCTTTACCCTCATCGGTGCCGTTGTCTTAACCAGTACACCAACACTAACTCGTGCCCTCACACTTACGCTAACCCTTAAGCATTGTCGTACCCTAACCTGTACCCTAATCCCTCTCCATTCCCTAACTCTAAACCTAACCCGAATCCTAACTCTGACCCTCACCCGAAGACTTACCCTCACCCGTGCCCTAATCTTAACCAGGACACCAAGACTAACTCGTGCCCTCAAACGTACGCTAACACTAAACCGCAGCGGTACCCTAACCTGTACCCTAATCCCTCTCCATTCCCTAACCCTAACCCTAACCTGAAACCTAACCATGACACTCACCCGAAACTTTACCCTCACCCCTGTCCTAATTTTAACCAGTACATCAACACTAACCCATGCCCTCTAATGTACGCCAACCCTAAGCCATTGCCGTACCCTAACCTGTACCCTAATCAATCGCCATTCCCTAACCCTAACCCTAACCCTAACCCTTAACGTGACCCTCTTACGAGGCCTTACCCTCACCCGTGCCCTAATCGTAAGCAGTACACTAACACTAACTAGTGACCTCACACGTACGCTAAACCTTAAGCGTTGTGGTACCCTAAACTGTGCCCTAATATCTCCCCATTCCTTAACCCTAACCCTAACCCGAATTCTATCCCTGACCCTCACCTGAAACCTTACCCTCACCCGTGCCCTAATCTTAACCAGGACACCAACACTAACTCGTGCCCTCACACGTACGCTAAACCTTAAGCGTTGTCGTACCCTAAATTGTACCCTAATCCCTCCCCATTTCTTAACCCTAACCCTAACCCCATCCCTAAACCTGACCCACTTCCGATGCCCTACCCTAACCAATGCCCTAATCTTAACCAGTACACAAACACTAACTCATGCCCTCAAACGTACGCTAACCCTTAAGCATTGTCGTACCCTATCCTGTACCCTAATCCCTCCCCATTCCCTAACCCTAACCCTAAGCGAAACCCTGAACTTGACCCTTTTCCGAGGCCTTACCCTCATCGGTGCCCTTGTCTTAACCAGTACACCAACACTAACTCGTGCCCTCACACTTACGCTAACCCTTAAGCATTTTCGTACCCTAACCTGTACCCTAATCCCTCTCCATTCCCTAATCCTAACCCTAACCCGAATCCTAACCCTGACCCTCACCTGAAGCCTTACCCTCACCCGTGCCCTAATCTTAACCAGGACACTAACACTAACCCTTGCCCTCACACGAACGCTAAACCTTAAGCACTGTCGTACCCTAAGCTGTACCCTAATCCCTCTGCATTCCTTAACCCTAACCCTAACCCGAATCCTAACCCTGACACAAACCCGAAGCCTTACCCTCACCCGTGCCCTAATCTTAACCAGGACACCAACACTGACTTGTGCCCTCACACGTACGTTAACCCTTAATCGTTGTCGTACCCTAAGCTGTACCCTAATCCCTCTGCATTCCTTAACCTTAACCCTAACCCGAATCTTAACCCTGACCCTCAACCGAAGCCTTACCCTCACCCGTGCCCTAATCTTAACCAGGACACCAACACTAACTCGTGCCCTCAAACGTATGCTAACACTAAACCGCAGCGGTACCCTAACCTGTACCCTAATCCCTCTCCATTCCCTAACCCTAACCCTAACCTGAAACCTAACCATGACACTCATCCGAAACTTTACACTCACCCGTGTCCTAATTTTAACCAATACATCAACACTAACCCATGCCCTCTAACGTACGCCAACCCTAAGCCATTGCCGTACCCTAACCTGTACCCTAATCAATCCCCATTCCCTAACCCTAACCCTAACCCTAACCCTTAACGTGACCCTCTTCAGAGGCCTTACCCTCACCCGTGCCCTAATCGTAAGCAGTAGACTAACAGTAACTAGTGATCTCACACGTACGCTAAACCTTAAGCGTTGTGGTACTCTAAACTGTGCCCTAATCCCTCCCCATTCCCTAACACTAACCCTAACCCGAATTCTATCCCTGACCCTCACCCGAAACCTTACCCTCACCCGTGCCCTAATGTTAACCAGGACACCAACACTAACTTGTGCCTCACACGTACGCTAACCCTTAATCGTTGTCGTACCCTAAACTGTACCCTAATCCCTCCCCATTCCCTAACCCTAACCCTAACCCGAATCCTAACCCTGACCCTCACCTGAAGCCTTACCCTCACCCGTGCCCTAATCTTAACCAGGACACCAACACTAACTCGTGCCCTCACACGTACGCTAAACCTTAAGCGTTGTCGTACCCTAAATTGTACCCTAATCCCTCCCCATTCCTTAACCCTAACCCTAACCCCATCCCTAAACCTGACCCACTTCCGATGCCCTACCCTAACCAATGCCCTAATCTTAACCAGTACACAAACACTAACTCATGCCCTCAAACGTACGCTAACCCTTAAGCATTGTCGTACCCTATCCTGTACCCTACTCCCTCCCCATTCCCTAACCCTAACCCTAAGCGAAACCCTGAACGTGACCCTTTTCCGAGGCCTTACCCTCATCGGTGCCCTTGTCTTAACCAGTACACCAACACTAACTCGTGCCCTCACACTTACGCTAACCCTTAAGCATTGTCGTACCCTAACCTGTACCCTAATCCCTCTCCATTCCCTAACCCTAACCCTAACCCGAATCCTAACCCTGACCCTCACCCGAAGCCTTTCCCTCACCCGTGCCCTAATCTTAACCAGGACACCAAGACTAACTCGTGCCCTCAAACGTACGCTAACACTAAACCGGAGCGGTACCCTAACCTGTACCCTACTCCCTCTCCATTCCCTAACCCTAACCCTAACCTGAAACCTAACCATGACACTCACCCGAAACTTTACCCTCACCCGTGTCCTAATTTTAACCAGTACATCAACACTAACTCATGCCCTCTAACGTACGCCAACCCTAAGCCATTGCCGTACCCTAACCTGTACCCTAATCAATCCCCATTCCCTAACCCTAACCCTAACCCTAACCCTTAACGTGACCCTCTTCCGAGGCCTTATCCTCACCCGGGCCCTAATCGTAAGCAGTACACTAACACTAACTAGTGACCTCACACGTACGCTAAACCTTAAGCGTTGTGGTACCCTAAACTGTGCCCTAATATCTCCCCATTCCCTAACCCTAACCCTAACCCGAATTCTATCCCTGACCCTCACCCGAAACCTTACCTTCACCCGTGCCCTAATCTTAACCAGGACACCAACACTAACTTGTGCGCTCACACGTACGCTAACCATAATCGTTGTCGTACCCTAAACTGTACCCTAATCCCTCCCCATTCCCTAACCCTAACCCTAACCCGAATCCTAACCCTGACCCTCACCTGAAGCCTTACCCTCACCCGTGCCCTAATCTTAACCAGGACACTAACACTAACAGTTGCCCTCACACGAACGCTAACCCTAAAGCACTGTCGTACCCTAAGCTGTACCCTAATCCTTCTGCATTCCTTAACCCTAACCCTAACCCGAATCCTAACCCTGACCCTCACCCGAAGCCTTACCCTCACCCGTGCCCTAATCTTAACCAGGACACCAACACTAACTCATGCCCTCACACGTACGCTAAACCTTAAGCGTTGTCGTACCCTAAATTGTACCCTAATCCCTCCCCATTCCTTAACCCTAACCCTAACCCCATCCCTAAACCTGACCCACTTCCGATGCCCTACCCTAACCAATGCCCTAATCTTAACCAGTACACAAACTCATGCCCTCAAACGTACGCTAACCCTTAAGCATTGTTGTACCCTATCCTGTACCCTAATCCCTCCCCATTCCCTAACCCTAACCCTAAGCGAAACACTGAACGTGACCCTTTTCCGAGGCTTTACCCTCATCGGTGCCGTTGTCTTAACCAGTACACCAACACTAACTCGTGCCCTCACACTTACGCTAACCCTTAAGCATTGTCGTACCCTAAACTGTACCCTAATCCCTCTCCATTCCCTAACCCTAACCCTAACCCGAATCCTAACTCTGACCCTCACCCGAAGACTTACCCTCACCCGTGCCCTAATCTTAACCAGAACACCAAGACTAACTCGTGCCCTGAAACGTATGCTAACACTAAACCGCAGCGGTACCCTAACCTGTACCCTAATACCTCTCCATTCCCTAACCCAAACCCTAACCTGAAACCTAACCATGACACTCACCCGAAACTTTACCCTCACCCGTGTCCTAATTTTAACCAGTACATCAACACTAACCCATGCCCTCTAACGTACGCCAACCCTAAGCCATTGCCGTACCCTAACCTGTACCCTAATCAATCGCCATTCCCTAACCCTAACCCTAACCCTAACCCTTAACGTGACCCTCTTCCGAGGCCTTACCCTCACCCGTGCCCTAATCGTAAGCAGTACACTAACACTAACTAGTGACCTCACACGTAAGCTAAACCTTAAGCGTTGTGGTACCCTAAACTGTGCCCTAATATCTCCCCATTCCTTAACCCTAACCCTAACCCGAATCCTAACCCTGACCCTCACCCGAAGCCTTACCCTCACCCGTGCCCTAATCTTAACCAGGACACCAACACTAACTCGTGCCCTCACACGTACGCTAAACCTTAAGCGTTCTCGTACCCTAAATTGTACCCTAATCCCTCCCCATTCCTTAACCCTAACCCTAACCCCATCCCTAAACCTGACCCACTTCCGATGCCCTACCCTAACCAATGCCCTAATCTTAACCAGTACACAAACACTAACTCATGCCCTCAAACGTACGCTAACCCTTAAGCATTGTCGTACCCTATCCTGTACCCTAATCCCTCCCCATTCCCTAACCCTAACCCTAAGCGAAACCCTGAACGTGACCCTTTTCCGAGGCCTTACCCTCATCGGTGCCGTTGTCTTAACCAGTACACCAACACTAACTCGTGCCCTCACACTTACGCTAACCCTTAAGCATTGTCGTACCCTAACCTGTACCCTAATCCCTCTCCATTCCCTAACCCTAACCCTAACCCGAATCCTAACCCTGACCCTCACCCGAAGCCTTACCCTCACCCGTGCCCTAATCTTAACCAGAACACCAACACTAACTGGTGCCCTCAAACGTATGCTAACACTAAACCGCAGCGGTACCCTAACCTGTACCCTAATCCCTCTCCATTCCCTAACCCTAACCCTAACCTGAAACCTAACCATGACACTCATCCGAAACTTTACCCTCACCCGTGTCCTAATTTTAACCAATACATCAACACTAACCCATGCACTCTAACGTACGCCAACCCTAAGCCATTGCCGTACCCTAACCTGTACCCTAATCAATCCCCATTCCCTAACCCTAACCCTAACCCTAACCCTTAACGTGACCCTCTCCAGAGGCCTTACCCTCACCCGTGCCCTAATCGTAAGCAGTAGACTAACACTAACTAGTGACCTCACACGTACGCTAAACCTTAAGCGTTGTGGTACTCTAAACTGTGCCCTAATCCCTCCCCATTCCCTAACACTAACCCTAACCCGAATTCTATCCCTGAACCTCACCCGAAACCTTACCCTCACCCGTGCCCTAATCTTAACCAGGACACCAACACTAACTTGTGCCTCACACGTACACTAACCCTTAATCGTTGTAGTACCCTAAACTGTACCCTAATCCCTCCCCATTCCCTAACCCTAACCCTAACCCGAATCCTAACCCTGACCCTCACCTGAAGCCTTACCCTCACCCGTGCCCTAATCTTAACCAGGACACTAACACTAACCCTTGCCCTCACACGAACGCTAACCCTTAAGCACTGTCGTACCCTAAGCTGTACCCTAATCCCTCTGCATTCCTTAACCCTAACCCTAACCCGAATCCTAACCCTGACACTCACCCGAAGCCTTACCCTCACCCGTGCCCTAATCTTAACCAGGACTCCAACACTAACTCGTGCCCTCACACGTACGCTAAACCTTAAGCGTTGTCGTACCCTAAATTGTACCCTAATCCCTCCCCATTCTTTAACCCTAACCCTAACCCCATCCCTAAACCTGACCCACTTCCGATGCCCTACCCTAACCAATGCCCTAATCTTAACCAGTACACAAACACTAACTCATGCCCTCAAACGTACGCTAACCCTTAAGCATTGTTGTACCCTATCCTGTACCCTAATCCCTCCCCATTCCCTAACCCTAACCCTAAGCGAAACCCTGAATGTGACCCTTTTCCGAGGCTTTACCCTCATCGGTGCCGTTGTCTTAACCAGTACACCAACACTAACTCGTGCCCTCACACTTACGCTAACCCTTAAGCATTGTCGTACCCTAACCTGTACCCTAATCCCTCTCCATTCCCTAACCCTAACCCTAACCCGAATCCTAACTCTGACCCTCACCCGAAGACTTACCCTCACCCGTGCCCTAATCTTAACCAGGACACCAAGACTAACTCGTGCACTCAAACGTACGCTAACACTAAACCGCAGTGGTATCCTAACCTGTACCCTAATCCCTCTCCATTCCCTAACCCTAACCCTAACCTGAAACCTAACCATGACACTCACCCGAAACTTTACCCTCACCCGTGTCCTAATTTTAACCAGTACATCAACACTAACCCATGCCCTGTAACGTACGCCAACCCTAAGCCATTGCCGTACCCTAACCTGTACCCTAATCAATCCCCATTCCCTAACCCTAACCCTAACCCTACCTCTTAACGTGACCCTCTTCCGAGGCCTTACCCTCACCCGTGCCCTAATCGTAAGCAGTACACTAACACTAAATAGTGACCTCACACGTACGCTAAACCTTAAGCGTTGTGGTACCCTAAACTGTGCCCTAATATCTCCCCATTCCTTAACCCTAACCCTAACCCGAATCCTAACCCTGACCCTCACCCGAAGCCTTACCCTCACCCGTGCCCTAATCTTAACCAGGACACCCACACTAACTCGTGCCCTCACACGTACCCTAAACCTTAAGCGTTGTGGTACCCTAAACTGTGCCCTAATATCTCCCCATTCCCTAACCCTAACCCTAACCCGAATTCTATCCCTGACCCTCACCCGAAACCTTACCTTTACCCGTGCCCTAATCTTAACCAGGACACCAACACTAACTTGTGCCCTCACACGTATGCTAACCATAATCGTTGTCGTACCCTAAACTGTACCCTAATCCCTCCCCATTCCCTAACCCTAACCCTAACCCGAATCCTAACCCTGACTCTCACCTGAAGCCTTACCCTCACCCGTGCCCTAATCTTAACCAGGACACTAACACTAACCCTTGCCCTCACACGAACGCTAACCCTAAAGCACTGTCGTACCCTAAGCTGTACCCTAATCCTTCTGCATTCCTTAACCCTAACCCTAACCCGAATCCTAACCCTGACCCTCACCCGAAGCCTTACCCTCACCCGTGCCCTAATCTTAACCAGGACACCAACAGTAACTCATGCCCTCACATGTACGCTAAACCTTAAGCGTTGTCGTACCCTAAATTGTACCCTAATCCCTCCCCATTCCTTAACCCTAACCCTAACCCCATCCCTAAACCTGACCCACTTCCGATGCCCTACCCTAACCAATGCCCTAATCTTAACCAGTACACAAACACTAACTCATGCCCTCAAACGTACGCTAACCCTTAAGCATTGTTGTACCCTATCCTGTACCCTAATCCCTCCCCATTCCCTAACCCTAACCCTAAGCGAAACCCTGAACGTGACCCTTTTCCGAGGCTTTACCCTCATCGGTGCCGTTGTCTTAACCAGTACACCAACACTAACGCGTGCCCTCACACTTACGCTAACCCTTAAGCATTGTCGTACCCTAACCTGTACCCTAATCCCTCTCCATTCCCTAACCCTAACCCTAACCCGAATCCTAACTCTGACCCTCACCCGAAGACTTACACTCACCCGTGCCCTAATCTTAACCAGGACACCAAGACTAACTCGTGCCCTGAAACGTACGCTAACACTAAACCGCAGCGGTTCCCTAACCTGTACCCTAATCCCTCTCCATTCCCTAACCCTAACCCTAACCTGAAACCTAACCATGACACTCACCCGAAACTTTACCCTCACCCGTGTCCTAATTTTAACCAGTACATCAACACTAACCCATGCCCTCTAACGTACGCCAACCCTAAGCCATTGCCGTACCCTAACCTGTACCCTAATCAATCGCCATTCCCTAACCCTAACCCTAACCCTAACGCTTAACGTGACCCTCTTCCGAGGCCTTACCCTCACCCGTGCCCTAATCGTAAGCAGTACACTAACACTAACTAGTGACCTCACACGTACGCTAAACCTTAAGCGTTGTGGTACCCTAAACTGTGCCCTAATATCTCCCCATTCCTTAACCCTAACCCTAACCCGAATCCTAACCCTGACCCTCACCCGAAGCCTTACCCTCACCCGTGCCCTAATCTTAACCAGGACACCAACACTAACTCGTGCCCTCACACGTACGCTAAACCTTAAGCGTTGTCGTACCCTAAATTGTACCCTAATCCCTCCCCATTCCTTAACCCTAACCCTAACCCCATCCCTAAACCTGACCCACTTCCGATGCCCTACCCTAACCAATGCCCTAATCTTAACCAGTACACAAACACTAACTCATGCCCTCAAACGTACGCTAACCCTTAAGCATTGTCGTACGCTATCCTGTACCCTAATCCCTCCCCATTCCCTAACCCTAACCCTAAGCGAAACCCTGAACGTGACCCTTTTCCGAGGCCTTACCCTCATCGGTGCCGTTGTCTTAACCAGTACACCAACACTAACTCGTGCCCTCACACTTACGCTAACCCTTAAGCATTGTCGTACCCTAACCTGTACCCTAATCCCTCTCCATTCCCTAACCCTAACCCTAACCCGAATCCTAACCCTGACACTCACCCGAAGCCTTACCCTCACCCGTGCCCTAATCTTAACCAGGACACCAACACTAACTCGTGCCCTCAAACGTATGCTAACACTAAACCGCAGCGGTACCCTAACCTGTACCCTAATCCCTCTCCATTCCCTAACCCTAACCCTAACCTGAAACCTAACCATGACACTCATCCGAAACTTTACCCTCACCCGTGTCCTAATTTTAACCAATACATCAACACTAACCCATGCCCTCTAACGTACGCCAACCCTAAGCCATTGCCGTACCCTAACCTGTACCCTAATCAATCCCCATTCCCTAACCCTAACCCTAACCCTAACCCTTAACGTGACCCTCTTCAGAGGCCTTACCCTCACCCGTGCCCTAATCGTAAGCAGTAGACTAACACTAACTAGTGACCTCACACGTACGCTAAACCTTAAGCGTTGTGGTACTCTAAACTGTGCCCTAATCCCTCCCCATTCCCTAACACTAACCCTAACCCGAATTCTATCCCTGACCCTCACCCGAAACCTTACCCTCACCCGTGCCCTAATCTTAACCAGGACACCAACACTAACTTGTGCCTCACACGTACGCTAACCCTTAATCGTTGTCGTACCCTAAACTGTACCCTAATCCCTCCCCATTCCCTAACCCTAACCCTAACCCGAATCCTAACCCTGACCCTCACCTGAAGCCTTACCCTCACCCGTGCCCTAATCTTAACCAGGACACTAACACTAACCCTTGCCCTCACACGAACGCTAACCCTTAAGCACTGTCGTACCCTAAGCTGTACCCTAATCCCTCTGCATTCCTTAACCCTAACCCTAACCCGAATCCTAACCCTGACACTCACCCGAAGCCTTACCCTCACCCGTGCCCTAATCTTAACCAGGACACCAACACTAACTCGTGCCCTCACACGTACGCTAAACCTTAAGCGTTGTCGTACCCTAAATTGTACTCTAATCCCTCCCCATTCTTTAACCCTAACGCTAACCCCATCCCTAAACCTTACCCACTTCCGATGCCCTACCCTAACCAATGCCCTAATCTTAACCAGTACACAAACACTAACTCATGCCCTCAAACGTACGCTAACCCTTAAGCATTGTTGTACCCTATCCTGTACCCTAATCCCTCCCCATTCCCTAACCCTAACCCTAAGCGAAACCCTGAACGTGACCCTTTTCCGAGGCTTTACACTCATCGGTGCCGTTGTCTTAACCAGTACACCAACACTAACTCGTGCCCTCACACTTACGCTAACCCTTAAGCATTGTCGTACCCTAACCTGTACCCTAATCCCTCTCCATTCCCTAACCCTAACCCTAACCCGAATCCTAAATCTGACCCTCACCCGAAGACTTACCCTCACCCGTGCCCTAATCTTAACCAGGACACCAAGACTAACTCGTGCCCTCAAACGTACGCTAACACTAAACCGCAGCGGTACCCTAACCTGTACCCTAATCCCTCTCCATTCCCTAACCCTAACCCTAACCTGAAACCTAACCATGACACTCACCCGAAACTTTACCCTCACCCGTGTCCTAATTTTAACCAGTACATCAACACTAACCCATGCCCTGTAACGTACGCCAACCCTAAGCCATTGCCGTATCCTAACCTGTACCCTAATCAATCGCCATTCGCTAACCCTAACCCTAACCCTAACCCTTAACGTGACCCTCTTCCGAGGCCTTACCCTCACCCGTGCCCTAATCGTAAGCAGTACACTAACACTAACTAGTGACCTCACACGTAGGCTAAACCTTAAGCGTTGTGGTACCCTAAACTGTGCCCTAATATCTCCCCATTCCCTAACTCTAACCCTAACCCGAATTCTATCCCTGACACTCACCCGAAACCTTACCCTCACCCGTGCCCTAATCTTAACCAGGACACCAACACTAACTTGTGCCCTCACACGTATGCTAACCCTTAATCGTTGTCGTACCCTAAACTGTAGCCTAATCCCTCCCCATTCCCTAACCCTAACCCTAACCCGAATCCTAACCCTGACCCTCACCTGAAGCCTTACCCTCACCCGTGCCCTAACCTTAACAAGGACACTAACACTAGCCCTTGCCCTCACACGAACACTAACCCTTAAGCACTGTCGTACCCTAAGCTGTACCCTAATCCCTCTGCATTCCTTAACCCTAACCCTAACCCGAATCCTAACCCTGACCCTCACCCGAAGCCATACCCTCACCCGTGCCCTAATCTTAACCAGGACACCAACACTAACTCGTGCCCTCACACGTACGCTAAACCTTAAGCGTTGTCGTTCCCTAAATTGTACCCTAATCCCTCCCCATTCCTTAACCCTAACCCTAACCCCATCCCTAAACCTGACCCACCTCCGATGCACTACCCTAACCAATGCCCTAATCTTAACCAGTACACAAACACTAACTCATGCCCTCAAACGTACGATAACCCTTAAGCATTGTCGTACCCTATACTGTACCCTAATCCCTACCCATTCCCTAACCCTAACCCTAAGCGAAACCCTGAACGTGACCCTTTTCCGAGGCCTTACCCTCATCGGTGCCGTTTTCTTAACCAGTACACCAACACTAACTTGTGCCCTCACACTTACGCTAACCCTTAAGCATTGTCGTACCCTAACCTGTACCCTAATCCCTCTCCATTCCCTAACCCTAACCCTAACCCGAATCCTAACCCTGACCCTCACCCGAAACCTTACCCTCACCCGTGCCCTAATCTTAACCAGGACACCAAGACTAACTCGTGCCCTCAAACGTACGCTAACACTAAACCGCAGCGGTACCCTAACCTGTACCCTAATCCCTTTCCATTCCCTAACCCTAACCCTAACCTGAAACCTAACCATGACACTCACCCGAAACTTTACCCTCACCCGTGTCCTAATTTTAACAACTACATCAACACTAACCCATGCCCTCTAACGTACGCCAACACTTAGCCATTGCCGTACCCTAACCTGTACCCTAATCAATCCCCATTCCCTAACCCTAACCCTAACCCTAACCCTTAACGTGACCCTCTTCCGAGGCCTTACCCTCACCCGTGCCCTAATCGTAAGCAGTACACTAAAACTAACTAGTGACCTCACACGTACGCTAAACCTTAAGCGTTGTGCTACCCTAAACTGTGCCCTAATATCTCCCCATTCCCTAACCTTAACCCTAACCCGAATTCTATCACTGACCCTCACGCGAAACCTTACCCTCACCCGTGCCCTAATCTTAACCAGGACACCAACACTAACTTGTGCCCTCACACGTACACTAACCCTTATTCGTTGTCGTACCCTAAACTGTACCCTAATCCCTCCCCATTCCCTAACCCTAACCCTAACCCGAATCCTAACCCTGACCCTCACCTGAAGCCTTACCCTCACCCGTGCCCTAAACTTAACCAGGACACTAACACTAACCCTTGCCCTCACACGAACGCTAACCCTTAAGCACTGTCGTACCCTAAGCTGTACCCTAATCCCTCTGCATTCCTTAACCCTAACCCTAACCCGAAGCCTAACCCTGACCCTCACCTGAAGCCTTACCCTCACCCGTGCCCTAACCTTAACCAGGACACTAACACTAGCCCTTGCCCTCACACGAACACTAACCCTTAAGCACTGTCGTACCCTAAGCTGTACCCTAATCCCTCTGCATTCCTTAACCCTAACCCTAACCCGAATCCTAACCCTGACCCTCACCCGAAGCCTTACCCTCACCCGTGCCCTAATCTTAACCAGGACACCAACACTAACTCGTGCCCTCACACGTACGCTAAACCTTAAGCGTTGTCGTACCCTAAATTGTACCCTAATCCCTCCCCATTCCTTAACCCTAACCCTAACCCCATCCCTAAACCTGACCCACCTCCGATGCACTACCCTAACCAATGCCCTAATCTTAACCAGTACACAAACACTAACTCATGCCCTCAAACGTACGCTAACCCTTAAGCATTGTCGTACCCTATACTGTACCCTAATCCCTACCCATTCCCTAACCCTAACCCTAAGCGAAATCCTGAACGTGACCCTTTTCCGAGGCCTTACCCTCATCGGTGCCGTTGTCTTAACCAGTACACCAACACTAACTCGTGCCCTCACACTTACGCTAACCCTTAAGCCTTGTCGTACCCTAACCTGTACCCTAATCCCACTCCATTCCCCAACCCTAACCCTAACCTGAATCCTAACCCTGACCCTCACCCGAAGCCTTACCCTCACCCGTGCCCTAATCATAACCAGGACACCAAGACTAACTCGTGCCCTCACACGTACGCTAACACTAAACCGCAGCGGTACACTAACCTGTACCCGAATCCCTCTCCATTCCCTAACCCTAACCCTAACCTGAAACCTA
Source organism: Inia geoffrensis (assembly GCA_036417435.1). NCBI lineage: Eukaryota > Metazoa > Chordata > Mammalia > Artiodactyla > Iniidae > Inia > Inia geoffrensis. Next base: position 110,053,543 of record CM070908.1, on the reverse strand, counting down.
ACCATGACACTCACCCGAAACTTTACCCTCACCCGTGTCCTAATTTTAACCAGTACATCAACACTAACCCATGCCATCTAACGTACGCCAACCCTAAGCCATTGCCGTACCCTAACCTGTACCCTAATCAATCCCCATTCCCTAACCCTAACCCTAACCCTAACCCTTAACGTGACCCTCTTCTGAGGCCTTACACTCACCCGTGCCCTAATCGTAATCAGTACACTAACACTAACTAGTGACCTCACACGTACGCTAAACCTTAAGCGTTGTGGTACCCTAAACTGTGCCCTAATATCTCCCCATTCCCTAACCCTAACCCTAACCCGAATTCTATCCCTGACCCTCACCCGAAACCTTACCCTCACCCGTGCCCTAATCTTAACCAGGACACCAACACTAACTTTTGTCCTCACACGTACGCTAACCCTTAATCGTTGTCGTACCCTAAACTGTACCCTAATCCCTCCCCATTCCCTAACCCTGACCCTCACCTGAAGCCTTACCCTCACCCGTGCCCTAATCTTAATCAGGACACTAACACTAACCCTTGCCCTCACACGAACGCTAACCCTTAAGCACTGTCGTACCCTAAGCTGTAAACTAATCCCTCTGCATTCCTTAACCCTAAGCCTTACCCGAATCCTAACCCTGACCCTCACCCGAAGCCTTACCCTCACCCGTGCCCTAATCTTAACCAGAACACCAACACTAACTCGTGCCCTCACACGTACGCTAAACCTTAAGCGTTATCGTACCCTAAATTGTACCCTAATCCCTCCCCATTCCTTAACCCTAACCCTAACCCCATCCCTAAACCTGACCCACTTCCGATGCCCTACCCTAACCAATGCCCTAATCTTAACCAGTACACAAACACTAACTCATGCCCTCAAACGTACGCTAACCCTTAAGCATTGTCGTATCCTATCTTGTACCCTAATCCCTCCCCATTCCCTAACCCTAAGCCTAAGCGAAACCCTGAACGTGACCCTTTTAGGAGGCCTTACCCTCATCGGTGCCGTTGTCTTAACCAGTACACCAACACTAACTCGTGCCCTCACACTTCCGCTAACCCTTAAGCATTGTCGTACCCTAACCTGTACCCTAATCCCTCTCCATTCCCTAACCCTAACCCTAACCCGAATCCTAACCCTGACCCTCACCCGAAGCCTTACCCTCACCCGTGCCCTAATCTTAACCAGGACACCAAGACTAACTCGTGCCCTCACACGTACGCTAACACTAAACCGCAGAGGTACCCTAACCTGTACCCTAATCCCTCTCCATTCCCTAACCCTAACCCTAACCTGAAACCTAACTATGACACTCACCCGATACTTTACCCTCACCCGTGTCCTGATTTTAACCAGTACATCAACACTAACCCATGCCCACTAACGTACGCCAACCCTAAGCCATTGCCGTACCCTAACCTGTACCCTAATCAATCCCCATTCCTTAACCCTAACCCTAGCCATAACCCTTAACCTGACCCTCTTCCGAGGCCTTACCCTCACCCATGGCCTAATCGTAAGCAGTACACTAACACTAACTGGTGACCTCACACGTACGCTAACCCTTAATCGTTGTCGTACCCTAAACTGTACCCTAATCCCTCCCCATTCCCTAACCCTAACCCTAACCCGAATCCTAACCCTGACCCTCACCTGAAGCCTTACCCTCACCCGTGCCCTAATCTTAACCAGGACACTAACACTAACCCTTGCCCTCACACGAACGCTAACCCTTAAGCACTGTCGTACCCAAAGCTGTACCCTAATCCCTCTGCATTCCTTAACCCTAACCCTAACCCGAATCCTAACCCTGACCCTCACCCGAAGCCTTACCCTCACCCGTGCCCTAATCTTAACCAGGACACCAACACTAACTCGTGCCCTCACACGTACGCTAAACCTTAAGCGTTGTCGTACCCTAAATTGTACCCTAATCCCTCCCCATTCCTTAACCCTAACCCTAACCCCATCCCTAAACCTGACCCACTTCCGATGCCCTACCCTAACCAATGCCCTAATCTTAACCAGTACACAAACACTAACTCATGCCCTCAAACGTACGCTAACCCTTAAGCATGTCGTACCCTATCCTGTATCCTAATCCCTCCCCATTCCCTAACCCTAACCCTAAGCGAAACCCTGAACGTGACCCTTTTCCGAGGCCTTACCCTCACCCGTGTCCTAATTTTAACCAGTACATCAACACTAACCCATGCCCTCTAACGTACGCCAACCCTAAGCCATTGCCGTACCCTATCCTGTACCCTAATCAATCCCCATTCCCTAACCCTAACCCTAACCCTAACCCTTAACGTGACCCTCTTCCGAGGCCTTACCCTCACCCGTGCCCTAATCGTAAGCAGTACACTAACACTAACTAGTGACCTCACACGTATGCTAAACCTTAAGCGTTGTGGTACCCTAAACTGTGCCCTAATATCTCCCCATTCCCTAACCCTAACCCTAACCCGAATTCTATCCCTGAGCCTCACCCGAAACCTTACCCTCACCCGTGCCCTAACCTTAACCAGGACACCAACACTAACTTGTGCCCTCACACGTACGCTAACCCTTAATCGTTGTCGTACCCTAAACTGTACCCTAATCCCTCCCCATTCCCTAACCCTAACCCTAACCCGAATCCTAACCCGGACCCTCACTTGAAGCCTTACCCTCACCCGTGCCCTAATCTTAAGCAGGACACTACCACTAACCCTTGCCCTCACACGAACGCTAACCCTTAAGAACTGTCGTACCCTAAGCTGTACCCTAATCCCTCTGCATTCCTTAACCCTAACCCGAATCCTAACCCTGACCCTCACCCAAAGCCTTACCCTCACCCGTGCCCTAATCTTAACCAGGACACCAACACTAACTCGTTCCCTCACACGTACGCTAAACCTTAAGCGTTGTCGTACCCTAAATTGTACCCTAATCCCTCCCCATTCCTTAACCCTAACCCTAACCCCATCCCTAAACCTGACCCACTTCCGATTCCCTACCCTAACCAATGCCCTAATCTTAACCAGTACACAAACACTAACTCATGCCCTCAAACGTACGCTAACCCTTAAGCATTGTTCTACCCTATCCTGTACCCTAATCCCTCCCCATTCAATAACCCTAACCCTAAGCGAAACCCTGAAGGTGACCCTTTTCCGAGGCCTTACCCTCATCGGTGCCGTTGTCTTAACCTGTACACCAACACTAACTCATGCCCTCACACTTACGCTAACCCTTAAGCATTGTCGTACCCTAACCTGTACCCTAATCCCTCTCCATTCCCTAACCCTAACCCTAACCCGAATCCTAACCCTGACCCTCACCCAAAGCCTTACCCTCACCCGTGCCCTAATCTTAACCAGGACACCAAGACTAACTCGTGCCCTCAAACGTACGCTAACACTAAACCGCAGCGGTACCCTAACCTGTAATCTAATCCCTCTCCATTCCCTAACCCTAACCCTAACCTGAAACCTAACCATGACACTCACCCGAAACTTTACCCTCACCCGTGTCCTAATTTTAACCAGTACATCAACACTAACCCATGCCCTCTAACGTACGCCAACCCTAAGCCATTGCCGTACCCTAACCTGTACCCTAATCAATCCCCATTCCCTAACCCTAACCCTAACCCTAACCCTTAACGTGACCCTCTTCCGAGACCTTACCCTCACCCGTGCCCTAATCGTAAGCAGTACACTAACACTAACTAGTGACCTCACACGTACGCTAAACCTTAAGCGTTGTGGTACCCTAAACTGTGCCCTAATATCTCCCCATTCCCTAACCCTAACCCTAACCCGTATTCTATCCCTGAGCCTCACCCAAAACCTTACCCTCACCCGTGCCCTAATCTTAACCAGGACACCACCACTAACTTGTGCCCTCACACGTACGCTAACCCTTAATCGTTGTCGTACCCTAAACTGTACCCTAATCCCTCCCCATTCCCTAACCCTAACCCTAACCCGAATCCTAACCCTGACCCTCACCTGAAGCCTTACCCTCACCCGTGCCCTAATCTTAACGAGGACACTAACACTAAACCTTGCCCTCACATGAACGCTAACCCTTAAGCACTGTCGTACCCTAAGCTGTACCCTAATCCCTCTGCATTCCTTAACCCTAACCCTAACCCGAATCCTAACCCTGACCCTCACCCGAAGCCTTACCCTCACCCGTGCCCTAATCTTAACCAGGACACCAAGACTAACTCGTGCCCTCAAACGTACGCTAACACTAAACCGCAGCGGTACCCTAACCTGTACCCTAATCCCTTTCCATTCCCTAACCCTAACCCTAACCTGAAACCTAACCATGACACTCACCCGAAACTTTACCCTCACCCGTGTCCTAATTTTAACAACTACATCAACACTAACCCATGCCCTCTAACGTACGCCAACACTTAGCCATTGCCGTACCCTAACCTGTACCCTAATCAATCCCCATTCCCTAACCCTAACCCTAACCCTAACCCTTAACGTGACCCTCTTCCGAGGCCTTACCCTCACCCGTGCCCTAATCGTAAGCAGTACACTAAAACTAACTAGTGACCTCACACGTACGCTAAACCTTAAGCGTTGTGCTACCCTAAACTGTGCCCTAATATCTCCCCATTCCCTAACCTTAACCCTAACCCGAATTCTATCACTGACCCTCACGCGAAACCTTACCCTCACCCGTGCCCTAATCTTAACCAGGACACCAACACTAACTTGTGCCCTCACACGTACACTAACCCTTATTCGTTGTCGTACCCTAAACTGTACCCTAATCCCTCCCCATTCCCTAACCCTAACCCTAACCCGAATCCTAACCCTGACCCTCACCTGAAGCCTTACCCTCACCCGTGCCCTAAACTTAACCAGGACACTAACACTAACCCTTGCCCTCACACGAACGCTAACCCTTAAGCACTGTCGTACCCTAAGCTGTACCCTAATCCCTCTGCATTCCTTAACCCTAACCCTAACCCGAAGCCTAACCCTGACCCTCACCTGAAGCCTTACCCTCACCCGTGCCCTAACCTTAACCAGGACACTAACACTAGCCCTTGCCCTCACACGAACACTAACCCTTAAGCACTGTCGTACCCTAAGCTGTACCCTAATCCCTCTGCATTCCTTAACCCTAACCCTAACCCGAATCCTAACCCTGACCCTCACCCGAAGCCTTACCCTCACCCGTGCCCTAATCTTAACCAGGACACCAACACTAACTCGTGCCCTCACACGTACGCTAAACCTTAAGCGTTGTCGTACCCTAAATTGTACCCTAATCCCTCCCCATTCCTTAACCCTAACCCTAACCCCATCCCTAAACCTGACCCACCTCCGATGCACTACCCTAACCAATGCCCTAATCTTAACCAGTACACAAACACTAACTCATGCCCTCAAACGTACGCTAACCCTTAAGCATTGTCGTACCCTATACTGTACCCTAATCCCTACCCATTCCCTAACCCTAACCCTAAGCGAAATCCTGAACGTGACCCTTTTCCGAGGCCTTACCCTCATCGGTGCCGTTGTCTTAACCAGTACACCAACACTAACTCGTGCCCTCACACTTACGCTAACCCTTAAGCCTTGTCGTACCCTAACCTGTACCCTAATCCCACTCCATTCCCCAACCCTAACCCTAACCTGAATCCTAACCCTGACCCTCACCCGAAGCCTTACCCTCACCCGTGCCCTAATCATAACCAGGACACCAAGACTAACTCGTGCCCTCACACGTACGCTAACACTAAACCGCAGCGGTACCCTAACCTGTACCCGAATCCCTCTCCATTCCCTAACCCTAACCCTAACCTGAAACCTAACCATGACACTCACCCGAAACTTTACCCTCACCCGTGTCCTAATTTTAACCAGTACATCAACACTAACCCATGCCATCTAACGTACGCCAACCCTAAGCCATTGCCGTACCCTAACCTGTACCCTAATCAATCCCCATTCCCTAACCCTAACCCTAACCCTAACCCTTAACGTGACCCTCTTCTGAGGCCTTACACTCACCCGTGCCCTAATCGTAATCAGTACACTAACACTAACTAGTGACCTCACACGTACGCTAAACCTTAAGCGTTGTGGTACCCTAAACTGTGCCCTAATATCTCCCCATTCCCTAACCCTAACCCTAACCCGAATTCTATCCCTGACCCTCACCCGAAACCTTACCCTCACCCGTGCCCTAATCTTAACCAGGACACCAACACTAACTTTTGTCCTCCACGTACGCTAACCCTTAATCGTTGTCGTACCCTAAACTGTACCCTAATCCCTCCCCATTCCCTAACCCTGACCCTCACCTGAAGCCTTACCCTCACCCGTGCCCTAATCTTAATCAGGACACTAACACTAACCCTTGCCCTCACACGAACGCTAACCCTTAAGCACTGTCGTACCCTAAGCTGTAACCTAATCCCTCTGCATTCCTTAACCCTAAGCCTTACCCGAATCCTAACCCTGACCCTCACCCGAAGCCTTACCCTCACCCGTGCCCTAATCTTAACCAGAACACCAACACTAACTCGTGCCCTCACACGTACGCTAAACCTTAAGCGTTATCGTACCCTAAATTGTACCCTAATCCCTCCCCATTCCTTAACCCTAACCCTAACCCCATCCCTAAACCTGACCCACTTCCGATGCCCTACCCTAACCAATGCCCTAATCTTAACCAGTACACAAACACTAACTCATGCCCTCAAACGTACGCTAACCCTTAAGCATTGTCGTATCCTATCTTGTACCCTAATCCCTCCCCATTCCCTAACCCTAAGCCTAAGCGAAACCCTGAACGTGACCCTTTTAGGAGGCCTTACCCTCATCGGTGCCGTTGTCTTAACCAGTACACCAACACTAACTCGTGCCCTCACACTTCCGCTAACCCTTAAGCATTGTCGTACCCTAACCTGTACCCTAATCCCTCTCCATTCCCTAACCCTAACCCTAACCCGAATCCTAACCCTGACCCTCACCCGAAGCCTTACCCTCACCCGTGCCCTAATCTTAACCAGGACACCAAGACTAACTCGTGCCCTCACACGTACGCTAACACTAAACCGCAGAGGTACCCTAACCTGTACCCTAATCCCTCTCCATTCCCTAACCCTAACCCTAACCTGAAACCTAACTATGACACTCACCCGATACTTTACCCTCACCCGTGTCCTGATTTTAACCAGTACATCAACACTAACCCATGCCCACTAACGTACGCCAACCCTAAGCCATTGCCGTACCCTAACCTGTACCCTAATCAATCCCCATTCCTTAACCCTAACCCTAGCCATAACCCTTAACCTGACCCTCTTCCGAGGCCTTACCCTCACCCATGGCCTAATCGTAAGCAGTACACTAACACTAACTGGTGACCTCACACGTACGCTAACCCTTAATCGTTGTCGTACCCTAAACTGTACCCTAATCCCTCCCCATTCCCTAACCCTAACCCTAACCCGAATCCTAACCCTGACCCTCACCTGAAGCCTTACCCTCACCCGTGCCCTAATCTTAACCAGGACACTAACACTAACCCTTGCCCTCACACGAACGCTAACCCTTAAGCACTGTCGTACCCAAAGCTGTACCCTAATCCCTCTGCATTCCTTAACCCTAACCCTAACCCGAATCCTAACCCTGACCCTCACCCGAAGCCTTACCCTCACCCGTGCCCTAATCTTAACCAGGACACCAACACTAACTCGTGCCCTCACACGTACGCTAAACCTTAAGCGTTGTCGTACCCTAAATTGTACCCTAATCCCTCCCCATTCCTTAACCCTAACCCTAACCCCATCCCTAAACCTGACCCACTTCCGATGCCCTACCCTAACCAATGCCCTAATCTTAACCAGTACACAAACACTAACTCATGCCCTCAAACGTACGCTAACCCTTAAGCATGTCGTACCCTATCCTGTATCCTAATCCCTCCCCATTCCCTAACCCTAACCCTAAGCGAAACCCTGAACGTGACCCTTTTCCGAGGCCTTACCCTCACCCGTGTCCTAATTTTAACCAGTACATCAACACTAACCCATGCCCTCTAACGTACGCCAACCCTAAGCCATTGCCGTACCCTATCCTGTACCCTAATCAATCCCCATTCCCTAACCCTAACCCTAACCCTAACCCTTAACGTGACCCTCTTCCGAGGCCTTACCCTCACCCGTGCCCTAATCGTAAGCAGTACACTAACACTAACTAGTGACCTCACACGTATGCTAAACCTTAAGCGTTGTGGTACCCTAAACTGTGCCCTAATATCTCCCCATTCCCTAACCCTAACCCTAACCCGAATTCTATCCCTGAGCCTCACCCGAAACCTTACCCTCACCCGTGCCCTAACCTTAACCAGGACACCAACACTAACTTGTGCCCTCACACGTACGCTAACCCTTAATCGTTGTCGTACCCTAAACTGTACCCTAATCCCTCCCCATTCCCTAACCCTAACCCTAACCCGAATCCTAACCCGGACCCTCACTTGAAGCCTTACCCTCACCCGTGCCCTAATCTTAAGCAGGACACTACCACTAACCCTTGCCCTCACACGAACGCTAACCCTTAAGAACTGTCGTACCCTAAGCTGTACCCTAATCCCTCTGCATTCCTTAACCCTAACCCGAATCCTAACCCTGACCCTCACCCAAAGCCTTACCCTCACCCGTGCCCTAATCTTAACCAGGACACCAACACTAACTCGTTCCCTCACACGTACGCTAAACGTTAAGCGTTGTCGTAACCTAAATTGTACCCTAATCCCTCCCCATTCCTTAACCCTAACCCTAACCCCATCCCTAAACCTGACCCACTTCCGATTCCCTACCCTAACCAATGCCCTAATCTTAACCAGTACACAAACACTAACTCATGCCCTCAAACGTACGCTAACCCTTAAGCATTGTTCTACCCTATCCTGTACCCTAATCCCTCCCCATTCAATAACCCTAACCCTAAGCGAAACCCTGAAGGTGACCCTTTTCCGAGGCCTTACCCTCATCGGTGCCGTTGTCTTAACCAGTACACCAACACTAACTCATGCCCTCACACTTACGCTAACCCTTAAGCATTGTCGTACCCTAACCTGTACCCTAATCCCTCTCCATTCCCTAACCCTAACCCTAACCCGAATCCTAACCCTGACCCTCACCCAAAGCCTTACCCTCACCCGTGCCCTAATCTTAACCAGGACACCAAGACTAACTCGTGCCCTCAAACGTACGCTAACACTAAACCGCAGCGGTACCCTAACCTGTAATCTAATCCCTCTCCATTCCCTAACCCTAACCCTAACCTGAAACCTAACCATGACACTCACCCGAAACTTTACCCTCACCCGTGTCCTAATTTTAACCAGTACATCAACACTAACCCATGCCCTCTAACGTACGCCAACCCTAAGCCATTGCCGTACCCTAACCTGTACCCTAATCAATCCCCATTCCCTAACCCTAACCCTAACCCTAACCCTTAACGTGACCCTCTTCCGAGACCTTACCCTCACCCGTGCCCTAATCGTAAGCAGTACACTAACACTAACTAGTGACCTCACACGTACGCTAAACCTTAAGCGTTGTGGTACCCTAAACTGTGCCCTAATATCTCCCCATTCCCTAACCCTAACCCTAACCCGTATTCTATCCCTGAGCCTCACCCAAAACCTTACCCTCACCCGTGCCCTAATCTTAACCAGGACACCACCACTAACTTGTGCCCTCACACGTACGCTAACCCTTAATCGTTGTCGTACCCTAAACTGTACCCTAATCCCTCCCCATTCCCTAACCCTAACCCTAACCCGAATCCTAACCCTGACCCTCACCTGAAGCCTTACCCTCACCCGTGCCCTAATCATAACGAGGACACTAACACTAAACCTTGCCCTCACATGAACGCTAACCCTTAAGCACTGTCGTACCCTAAGCTGTACCCTAATCCCTCTGCATTCCTTAACCCTAACCCTAACCCGAATCCTAACCCTGACCCTCACCCGAAGCCTTACCCTCACCCGTGCCCTAATCTTAACCAGGACACCAACACTAACTCGTGCCCTCACACGTACGCTAAACCTTAAGCGTTGTCGTACCCTAAATTGTACCCTAATCCCTCCCCATTCCTTAACCCTAACCCTAACCCCATCCCTTAACCTGACCCACTTCCGATGCCCTACCCTAACCAATGCCCTAATCTTAACCAGGACACAAACACTAACTCATGCCCTCAAACGTATGCTAACCCTTAAGCATTGTCGTACCCTATCCTGTACCCTAATCCCTCCCCATTCCCTAACCTTAACCCTAAGCGAAACCCTGAACGTGACCCTTTTCCGAGGCCTTTCCCTCATCGGTGCCGTTGTCTTAACCAGTACACCAACACTAACTCGTGCCCTCACACTTACGCTAACCCTTAAGCATTGTCGTACCCTAACCTGTACCCTAATCCCTCTCCATTCCCTAACCCTAACCCTAACCCGAATCCTAACCCTGACCCTCACACGAAGCCTTACCCTCACCCGTGCCCTAATCTTAACCAGGACACCAAGACTAACTCGTGCCCTCAAACGAACGCTAATACTAAACCGCAGCAGTACCCTAACCTGTACCCTAAACCCTCTCCATTCCCTAACCCTAACCCTAACCTGAAACCTAACCATGACTCTCACCCGAAACTTTACCCTCACCCGTGTCCTAATTTTAACCAGTACATCAACACTAACCCATGCCCTCTAACGTACGCCAACCTTAAGCCATTTCCGTACCCTAACCTGTACCCTAATCAATCCCCATTCCCTAACCCTAACCCTAACCCTAACCCTTAACGTGACGCTCTTCCGAGGCCTTACCCTCACCCGTGCCCTAATCGTAAGCAGTACACCAACACTAACTCGTACCCTCACACGTACGCTAAACCTTAAGCGTTGTCGTACCCTAAATTGTACCCTAATCCCTCCCCATTCCTTAACCCTAACCCTAACCCCATCCCTAAACCTGACCCACTTCCGATGCCCTACCCTAACCAATGCCCTAATCTTAACCAGGACACAAACACTAACTCATGCCCTCAAACGTACGCTAACCCTTAAGCATTGTCGTACCCTATCCTGTACCCTAATCCCTCCCCATTCCCTAACCCTAACACTAAGCGAAACCCTGAACGTGACCCTTTTCCGAGGCCTTACCCTCATCGGTGCCGTTGTCTTAACCAGTACACCAAGACTAACTCGTGCCCTCAAACGTACGCTAACACTAAACCGCAGCGGTACCCTAACCTGTACCCTAATCCCTCTCCATTCCCTAACCCTAACCCTAACCTGAAACCTAACCATGACACTCACCCGAAACTTTACCCTCACCCGTGTCCTAATTTTAACTAGTACATCAACACTAACCCATGCCCTCTAACGTACGTCAACCCTAAGCCATTGCCGTACCCAAACCTGTACCCTAATCAATCCCCATTCCCTAACCCTAACCCTAACCCTAACCCTTAACGTGACCCTCTTCCGAGGCCTTACCCTCACCCGTGCCCTACTCGTAAGCAGTACACTAACACTAACTAGTGACCTCACACGTACGCTAAACCTTAAGCGTTATGGTACCCTAAACTGTGCCCCAATATCTCCCCATTCCCTAACCCTAAACCTAACCCGAATTCTATCCCTGACCTTCACCCGAAACCTTACCCTCACCCGTGCCCTAATCTTAACCAGGACACCAACACTAACTTGTGCCCTCACACGTACGCTAACCCTTAATCGTTGTCGTACCCTAAACTGTACCCTATTCCCTCCCCATTCCCTAAACCTAACCCTAACCCGAATCCTAACCCTGACCCTCACCTGAAGCCTTACCCTCACCCGTGCCCTAATCTTAACCAGGACACTAACACTAACCCTTGCCCTCACACGAACGCTAACCCTTAAGCACTGTCGTACCCTAAGCTGTACCCTAATCTCTCTGCATTCCTTAACCCTAACCCTAACCCAAAACCTAACCCTGACCCTCACCCAAAGCCTTACCCTCACTCGTGCCCTAATCTTAACCAGGACACCAACACTAACTCGTGCCCTCACACGTACGCTAAACCTTAAGCGTTGTCGTACCAAAAATTGTACCCTAATCCCTCCCCATTCCTTTACCCTAACCCTAACCCCATCCCTAAACCTGACCCACTTCCGATGCCCTACCCTAACCAATGCCCTAATCTTAACCAGGACACAAACACTAACTCATGCCCTCAAACGTATGCTAACCCTTAAGCATTGTCGTACCCTATCCTGTACCCTAATCCCTCCCCATTCCCTAACCTTAACCCTAAGCGAAACCCTGAACGTGACCCTTTTCCGAGGCCTTACCCTCATCGCTGCCGTTGTCTTAACCAGTACACCAACACTAACTCGTACCCTCACACTTACGCTAACCCTTAAGCATTGTCGTACCCTAACCTGTACCCTAATCCCTCTCCATTCCCTAACCCTAACCCTAACCCGAATCCTAACCCTGACCCTCACACGAAGCCTGACCCTCACCCGTGCCCTAATCTTAACCAGGACACCAAGACTAACTCGTGCCCTCAAAAGAACGCTAACACTAAACCGCAACGGTACCCTAACCTGTACCCTAATCCCTCTCCATTCCCTAACCCTAACCCTAACCTGAAACCTAACCATGACTCTCACCCGAAACTTTACCCTCACCCGTGTCCTAATTTTAACCAGTACATCAACACTAACCCATGCTCTCTAACGTACGCCAACCCTAAGCCATTGCCGTACCCTAACCTGTACCCTAATCAATCCCCATTCCCTAACCCTAACCCTAAACCTAACCCTTAACGTGACCCTCTTCCGAGGCCTTACCCTCACCCTGCCCTAATCGTAAGCCGTACACTAACACTAACTAGTGACCTCACACGTACGCTAAACCTTAAGCGTTGTGGTACCCTAAACTGTGCCCTAATATCTCCCCATTCCATAACCCTAACCCTAACCCGAATTCTATCCCTGACCGTCACCCGAAACTTTACCCTCACCCGTGTCCTAATCTTAACCAGGACACCAACACTAACTTGTACCCTCACACGTACGCTAACCCTTAATCGTTGTCGTACCCTAAACTGTACCCTAATCCCTCCCCATTCCCTAACCCTAACCCTAACCCGAATCCTAACCCTGACCCTCACCTGAAGCCTTACCCTCACCCGTGCCCTAATCTTAACCAGGACACTAACACTAACCCTTGCCCTCACACGAACGCTAACACTTAAGCACTGTCGTACCCTAAGCTGTACCCTAATCCCTCTGCATTCCTTAACCCTAACCCTAACCCAAATCCTAACCCTGACCCTCACCCGAAACCTTACCCTCACGGGTGCTCTAATCTTAACCAGGACACCAACACTAACTTGTGCCCTCACACGTACGGTAAACCTTAAACGTTGTCGTACCCTTAATTGTACCCTAATCCCTCCCCATTCCTTAACCCTAACCCTAACCCCATCCCTATACCTGACCCACTTCCGATGCCCTACCCTAACCAATGCCCTAATCTTAACCAGTACACAAACACTAACTCATGCCTTCAAACGTACGCTAACCCTTAAGCATTGTCGTACCCTATCCTGTACCCTAATCCCTCCCCATTCCCTAACCCTAACCCTAAGCGAAACCCTGAACGTGACCCTTTTCCGAGGCCTTACCCTCATCGGTGCCGTTGTCTTAACCACTACACCAACACTAACTCGTGCCCTCACACTTACGCTAACACTTCAGCATTGTCGTACCCTAACCTGTACCCTAATCCCTCTCCATTCCCTAACCCTAACCCTAACCCGAATCCTAACCCTGACCCTCACCCGAAGCCTTACCCTCACCCGTGCCCTAATCTTAACCAGGACACCAAGACTAACTCGTGCCCTCAAACGTACGCTAACACTAAACCGCAGCGGTACCCTAACCTGTACCCTAATCCCTCTCCATTCCCTAACCCTAACCCTAACCTGAAACCTAACCATGACACTCACCCGAAACTTTACCCTCACCCGTGTCCTAATTTTAACAAGTACATCAACACTAACCCATGCCCTCTAACGTACGCCAACCCTAAGCCATTGCCGTACCCTAACCTGTACCCTAATCAATCCCCATTCCCTAACCCTAACCCTAACCCTAACCCTTAACGTGACCCTCTTCCGAGGCCGTACACTCACCCGTGCCCTAATCGTAAGCAGTACACTAACTCTAATTAGTGACCTCACACGTACGCTAAACCTTAAGCGTTGTGGTACCCTAAACTGTGCCCTAATATCTCCCCATTCCCTAACCCTAACCCTAACCCGAATTCTATCCCTGAACCTCACCCGAAACCTTACCATCACCCGTGCCCTAATCTTAACCAGGACACCAACACTAACTTGTGCCCTCACACGTATGCTAACCGTTAATCGTTGTCGTACCCTAAACTGTACCCTAATCCCTCCCCATTCCCTAACCCTAACCCTAACCCGAATCCTAACCCTGACCCTCACCTGAAGCCTTACCCTCACCCGTGCGTTAATCTTAACCAGGACACTAACACTAACCCTTCCCCTCACACGAACGCTAACCCTTAAGCACTGTCGTACCCTAAGCTGTACCCTAATCCCTCTGCATTCCTTAACCCTAACCCTAACCCGAATCCTAACCCTGACCCTCACCCGAAGCCTTACCCTCACCCGTTCCCTAATCTTAACCAGGACACCAACACTAACTCGTGCCCTCACACGTACGCTAAACCTTAAGCGTTGTCGTACCCTAAATTGTACCGTACTCCCTCCCCATTCCTTAACCCTAACCCTAACCCCATCCCTAAACCTGACCCACTTCCGATGCTCTACCCTAACCAATGCCCTAATCTTAACCAGGACACAAACACTAACTCATGCCCTCAAACGTACGCTAACCCTTAAGCATTGTCGTACCCTATCCTGTACCCTAATCCCTCCCCATTCCCTAACCCTAACCCTAAGCGAAACCCTGAACGTGACCCTTTTCCGAGGTCTTACCCTCATCGGTGCCGTTGTCTTAACCAGTATACCAACACTAACTCGTGCCCTCACACTTACGCTAACCCTTAAGCATTGTCGTACCCTAACCTGTACCCTAATCCCTCTCCATTCCCTAACCCTAACCCTAACCCGAATCCTAACCCTGACCCTCACCCGAAGCCTTACCTTCACCCGTGCCCTAATCTTAACCAGGACACCAAGACTAACTCGTGCCCTCAAATGTACGCTAACACTAAACCGCAGCGATACCCTAACCTATACCCTAATACCTCTCCATTCCCTAACCCTAACCCTAACCTGAAACCTAACCATGACACTCACCCGAAACTTTACCCTCACCCGTGTCCTAATTTTAACCAGTACATCAACACTAACCCATGCCCTCTAACGTACGCCAACCCTAATCCATTGCCGTACCCTAACCTGTACCCTAATCAATCCCCATTCCCTAACCCTATCCCTAACCCTAACCCTTAACGTGACCCTCTTCCGAGGCCTTACCCTCACCCGTGCCCTAATCGTAAGCAGTACACTAACACTAACTAGTGACCTCACACGTACGCTAAACCTTAAGCGTTGTGGTACCCTAAACTGTGCCCTAATATCTCCCCATTCCCTAACCCTAACCCTAACCCGAATTCTATCCCTGACCCTCACCCGAAACCATACCCTCACCCGTGCCCTAATCTTAACCAGGACACCAACACTAACTTGTGCCCTCACACGTACGCTAACCCTTAATCGTTGTCGTACCCTAAACTGTACCCTAATCCCTCCCCATTCCCTAACCCTAACGCTAACCCGAATCCTAACCCTGACCCTCACCTGAAGCCTTAACCTCACCCGTGCCCTAATCTTAACCAGGACACTAACACTAATCCTTGCCCTCACACGAACGCTAACCCTTAAGCACTGTCGTACCCTAAGCTGTACCCTAATCCCTCTGCATTCCTTAACCCTAACCCTAACCCGAATCCTCACCCTGACCCTCACCCGAAGCCTTACCCTCACCCGTGCCCTAATCTTAACCAGGATACCAACACTAACTCGTGCCCTCACACGTACGGTAAACCTTAAACGTTGTCGTACCCTTAATTGTACCCTAATCCCTCCCCATTCCTTAACCCTAACCCTAACCCCATCCCTAATCCTGACCCACTTCCGATGCCCTACCCTAACCAATGCCCTAATCTTAACCAGTACACAAACACTAACTCATGCCCTCAAACGTACGCTAACCCTTAAGCATTGTCGTACCCTATCCTGTACCCTAATCCCTCCCCATTCCCTAACCCTAACCCTAAGCGAAACCCTGAACGTGACCCTTTTCCGAGGCCTTACCCTCATCGGTGCCGTTGTCTTAACCACTACACCAACACTAACTCGTGCCCTCACGCTTACGCTAACACTTCAGCATTGTCGTACCCTAACCTGTACCCTAATCCCTCTCCATTCCCTAACCCTAACCCTAACCCGAATCCTAACCCTGACCCTCACCCGAAGCCTTACCCTCACCCGTGCCCTAATCTTAACCAGGACACCAAGACTAACTCGTGCCCTCAAACGTACGCTAACACTAAACCGCAGCGGTACCCTAACCTGTACCCTAATCCCTCTCCATTCCCTAACCCTAACCCTAACCTGAAACCTAACCATGACACTCACCCGAAACTTTACCCTCACCCGTGTCCTAATTTTAACAAGTACATCAACACTAACCCATGCCCTCTAACGTACGCCAACCCTAAGCCATTGCCGTACCCTAACCTGTACCCTAATCAATCCCCATTCCCTAACCCTAACCCTAACCCTAACCCTTAACGTGACCCTCTTCCGAGGCCGTACACTCACCCGTGCCCTAATCGTAAGCAGTACACTAACTCTAACTAGTGACCTCACACGTACGCTAAACCTTAAGCGTTGTGGTACCCTAAACTGTGCCCTAATATCTCCCCATTCCCTAACCCTAACCCTAACCCGAATTCTATCCCTGAACCTCACCCGAAACCTTACCATCACCCGTGCCCTAATCTTAACCAGGACACCAACACTAACTTGTGCCCTCACACGTACGCTAACCGTTAATCGTTGTCGTACCCTAAACTGTACCCTAATCCCTCCCCATTCCCTAACCCTAACCCTAACCCGAATCCTAACCCTGACCCTCACCTGAAGCCTTACCCTCACCCGTGCGTTAATCTTAACCAGGACACTAACACTAACCCTTGCCCTCACACGAACGCTAACCCTTAAGCACTGTCGTACCCTAAGCTGTACCCTAATCCCTCTGCATTCCTTAACCCGAACCCTAACCCGAATCCTAACCCTGACCCTCACCCAAAGCCTTACCCTCACTCGTGCCCTAATCTTAACCAGGACACCAACACTAACTTGTGCCCTCACACGTACGCTAAACCTTAAGCGTTGTCGTACCCTAAATTGTACCCTAATCCCTCCCCATTCCTTAACCCTAACCCTAACCCCATCCCTAAACATGACCCACTTCCGATGCCCTACCCTAACCAATGTCCTAATCTTAACCAGGACACAAACACTAACTCATGCCCTCAAACGTACGCTAACCCTTAAGCATTGTCGTACCCTATCCTGTACCCTAATCCATCCCCATTCCCTAACCTTAACCCTAAGCGAAACCCTGAACGTGACCCTTTTCCGAGGCCTTACCCTCATCGGTGCCGTTGTCTTAACCAGTACACCAACACTAACTCGTGCCCTCACACTTACGCTAACCCTTCAGCATTGTCGTACCCTAACCTGTACCCTAATCCCTCTCCATTCCCTAACCCTAACCCTAACCCGAATCCTAACCCTGACCCTCACCCGAAGCCTTACCCTCACCCGTGCCCTAATCTTAACCAGGACACCAAGACTAACTCGTGCCCTCAAACGTACGCTAACACTAAACCGCAGCGGTACCCTAACCTGTACCCTAATCCCTCTCCATTCCCTAACCCTAACCCTAACCTGAAACCTAACCATGACACTCACCCGAAACTTTACCCTCACCCGTGTCCTAATTTTAACAAGTACATCAACACTAACCCATGCCCTCTAACGTACGCCAACCCTAAGCCATTGCCGTACCCTAACCTGTACCCTAATCAATCCCCATTCCCTAACCCTAACCCTAACCCTAACCCTTAACGTGACCCTCTTCCGAGGCCGTACACTGACCCGTGCCCTAATCGTAAGCAGTACACTAACTCTAACTAGTGACCTCACACGTACGCTAAACCTTAAGCGTTGTGGTACCCTAAACTGTGCCCTAATATCTCCCCATTCCCTAACCCTAACCCTAACCCGAATTCTATCCCTGAACCTCACCCGAAACCATACCATCACCCGTGCCCTAATCTTAACCAGGACACCAACACTAACTTGTGCACTCACACGTACGCTAATCGTTAATCGTTGTCGTACCCTAAACTGTACCCTAATCCCTCTCCATTCCCTAACCCTAACCCTAACCCGAATCCTAACCCTGACCCTCACCTGAAGCCTTACCCTCACCCGTGCATTAATCTTAACCAGGACACTAACACTAACCCTTGCCCTCACACGAACACTAACCCTTAAGCACTGTCGTACCCTAAGCTGTACCCTAATCCCTCTGCATTCCTTAACCCTAACCCTAACCCGAATCCTAACCCTGACCCTCACCCGAAGCCTTACCCTCACCCGTGCCCTAATCTTAACCAGGACACCCACACTAACTCGTGCCGTCACACGTACGCTAAACCTTAAGCGTTGTCGTACCCTAAATTGTACCCTAATCCCTCCCCTTTCCTTAACCCTAACCCTAACCCCATCCCTAAACCTGACCCACTTCCGATGCCCTACCCTAACCAATGCCCTAATCTTAACCAGGACACAAACACTAACTCATGCCCTCAAACGTACGCTAACCCTTAAGCATTGTCGTACCCTATCCTGTACCCTAATCCCTCCCCATTCCCTAACCCTAACCCTAAGCGAAACCCTGAACGTGACCCTTTTCCGAGGCCTTACCCTCATCGGTGCCCTTGTCTTAACCAGTACACCAACACTAACTCGTGCCCTCACACTTACGCTAACCCTTAAGCATTGTCGTACCCTAACCTGTACCCTAATCCCTCTCCATTCCCTAACCCTAACCCTAACCCGAATCCTAACCCTGACCCTCACCCGAAGCCTTACCCTCACCCGTGCCCTAATCTTAACCAGGACACCAAGACTAACTCGTGCCTTCAAACGTACGCTAACACTAAACCGCAGCGATACCCTAACCTGTACCCTAATCCCTCTCCATACCCTAACCGTAACCCTAACCTGAAACCTAACCATGACACTCACCCGAAACTTTACCCTCACCCGTGTCCTAATTTTAACCAGTACATCAACACTAACCCATGCCCTCTAACGTACGCCAACCCTAATCCATTGCCGTACCCTAACCTGTACCCTAATCAATCCCCATTCCCTAACCCTAACCCTAACCCTAACCCTTAAAGTGACCCTCTTCCGAGGCCTTACCCTCACCCGTGCCCTAATCGTAAGCAGTACACTAACACTAACTAGTGACCTCACACGTACGCTAAACCTTAAGCGTTGTGGTACCCTAAACTGTGCCCTAATATCTCCCCATTCCCTAACACTAACCCTAACCCGAATTCTATCCCTGACCCTCACCCGAAACCATACCCTCACCCGTGCCCTAATCTTAACCAGGACACCAACACTAACTTGTGCCCTCACACGTACGCTAACCCTTAATCGTTGTCGTACCCTAAACTGTACCCTAATCCCTCCCCATTCCCTAACCTTAACCCTAACACGAATCCTAACCCTGACCCTCACCTGAAGCCTTACCCTCACCCGTGCCCTAATCTTAACCAGGACACTAACACTAATCCTTGCCCTCACACGAACGCTAACCCTTAAGCACTGTCGTACCCTAAGCTGTACCCTAATCCCTCTGCATTCCTTAACCCTAACCCTAACCCGAATCCTAACCCTGACCCTCACCCGAAGCCTTACCCTCACCCGTGCCCTAATCTTAACCAGGATACCCACACTAACTCGTGCCCTCACACGTACGCTAAACCTTAAACGTTGTCGTACCCTAAATTGTACCCTAATCCCTCCCCATTCCTTAACCCTAAACCTAACCCAATCCCTAAACCTGACCCACTTCCGATGCCCTACTCTAAGCAATGCCCTAATCTTAACCAGTACACAAACACTAACTCATGCCCTCAAACGTATGCTAACCCTTAAGCATTGTCGTACCCTATCCTGTACCCTAATCCCTCCCCATTCCCTAACCCTAACCCTAAGCGAAACCCAGAACGTGACCCTTTTCCGAGGCCTTACCCTCATCGGTGCCGTTGTCTTAACCAGTACACCAACACTAACTCGTGCCCTCTCACTTACGCTAACCCTTAAGCATTGTCGTACACTAACCTGTACCCTAATCGCTCTCCATTCCCTAACCCTAACCCTAACCCGAATCCCAACCCTGACCCTCACCCGAAGCCTTACCCTCACCCGTGCCCTAATCTTAACCAGGACACCAAGACTAACTCGTGCCCTCAAACGTACGCTAACACTAAACCGCAGCGGTACCCTAACCTGTACCCTAATCCCTCTCCATTCCCTAACCCTAACCCTAACTTGAAACCTAACCATGACACTCACCCGAAACTTTACCCTCACCCGTGTCCTAATTTTAACCAGTACATCAACACTAACCCATGCCCTCTAACGTACGCCAACCCTAAGTCATTGCCGTACCCTAACCTGTACCCTAATGAATCCCCATTCCCTAACCCTAACCCTAACCCTAACCGTTAACGTGACCCTCTTCCGAGGCCTTACCCTCACCCGTGCCCTACTTGTAAGCAGTACACTAACACTAACTAGTGACCTCACACGTACGCTAAACCTTAAGCGTTGTGGTACCCTAAACTGTGCCCTAATATCTCCCCATTCCCGAACCCTAACCCTAACCCGAATTCTAACAGTGAACCTCACCCGAAACCTTACCCTCACCCGTGCCCTAATCTTAACCAGGACACCAACACTAACTTGTGCCCTCACACGTACGCTAACCCTTAATCGTTGTCTTACCCTAAACTGTACCCTAATCCCTCCCCATTCCCTAACCCTAACCCTAACCCGAATCCTAACCCTGACCCTCACCTGAAGCCTTACCCTCACCCGTGCCCTAATCTTAACCAGGACACTAACACTAATCCTTGCCCTCACACGAACGCTAACCCTTAAGCACTGTCGTACCCTAAGCTGTACCCTAATCCCTCTGCATTCCTTAACCCTAACCCTAACCCGAATCCTAACCCTGACACTCACCCGAAGCCTTACCCTCACCCGTGCCCTAATCTTAACCAGGACACCAACACTAACTCGTGCCCTCACACGTACGCTAAACCTTAAGCGTTGTCGTACCCTAAATTGTACCCTAATCCCTCCCCATTCCGTAACCCTAACCCTAACCCCATCCCTAAACCTGACCCACTTCCGATGCCCTACCCTAACCAATGCCCTAATCTTAACCAGGACACAAACACTAACTCATGCCCTCAAACGTATGCTAACCCTTAAGCATTGTCGTACCCTCTCCTGTACCCTAATCCCTCCCCATTCCCTAACCCTAACCCTAAGCGAAACCCTGAACGTGACCCTTTTCCGAGGCCTTACCCTCATCGCTGCTGTTGTCTTAACCAGTACACCAACACTAACTCGTGCCCTCACACTTACGCTAACCCTTAAGCATTGTCGTACCCTAAACTGTACCCTAATCCCTCTCCATTCCCTAACCCTAACCCTAACCCGAATCCTAACCCTGACCCTCACCCGAAGCCTTACCCTCACCCGTACCCTAATCTTAACCAGGACACCAAGACTAACTCGTGCCCTCAAACGTACGATAACACTAAACCGCAGCGGTACCCTAACCTGTACCCTAATCCCTCTCCATTCCCTAACCCTAACCCTAACCTGAAACCTAACCATGACACTCACCCGAAACTTTACCCTCACCCGTGTCCTAATTTTAACCAGTACATCAACACTAACCCATGCCCTCTAACGTACGCCAACCCTAAGCCATTGCCGTACCCTAACCCTAACCCTAATCAATCCCCATTCCCTAACCCTAACCCTAACCCTAACCGTTAACGTGACCCTCTTCCGAGGCCTTACCCTCACCCGTGCCCTAATCGTAAGCAGTACACTAACACTAACAAGTGACCTCACACGTACGCTAAACCTTAAGCGTTGTGGTACCCTAAACTGTGCCCTAATATCTCCCCATTCCCTAACCCTAACCCTAACCCGAATTCTATCAGTGAACCTCGCCCGAAACCTTACCCGCACCTGTGCCCTAATCTTAACCAGGACACCAACACTAACTAGTGCCCTCACACGTACGCTAACCCTTAATCGTTGTCATACCCTAAACTGTACCCTAATCCCTCCCCATTCCCTAACCCTAACCCTAACCCGAATCCTAACCCTGACCCTCACCTGAAGCCTTACCCTCACCCGTGCCCTAATCTTAACCAGGACACTAACACTAACCCTTGCCCTCACACGAACGCTAACCCTTAAGCACGGTCGTACCCTAAGCTGTACCCTAATCCCTCTGCATTCCTTAACCCTAACCCTAACCCGAATCCTAACCCTGACCCTCACCCGAAGCCTTACCCTCACCCGTGCCCTAATCTTAACCAGGACACCAACACTAACTCGTGCCCTCACACGTACGCTAAACCTTAAGCGTTGTTGTACCCTAAATTGTACCCTAATCCCTCCCCATTCCGTTACCCTAACCCTAACCCCATCCCTAAACCTGAC
This sequence comes from Inia geoffrensis, assembly GCA_036417435.1. Taxonomy (NCBI): domain Eukaryota; kingdom Metazoa; phylum Chordata; class Mammalia; order Artiodactyla; family Iniidae; genus Inia; species Inia geoffrensis. The sequence continues at coordinate 110,030,583 of CM070908.1, read as the reverse complement.
CCTCTTCCGATGCCCTACCCTAACCAATGCCCTAATCTTAACCAGGACACAAACACTAACTCATGCCCTCAAACGTACGCTAACCCTTAAGCATTGTCGTACGCTATCCTGTACCCTAATCCCTCCCCATTCCCTAACCCTAACCCTAAGCGAAACCCTGAACGTGACCCTTTTCCGAGGCCTTACCGTCATCGCTGCCGTTGTCCTAACCAGTACACCAACACTAACTCGTGCCCTCACACTTACGCTAACCCTTAAGCATTGTCGTACCCTAACCTGTACCCTAATCCCTCTCCATTCCCTAACCCTAACCCTAACCCGAATCCTAACCCTGACCCTCACCCGAAGCCTTACCCTCACCCGTACCCTAATCTTAACCAGGACACCAAGACTAACTCGTGCCCTCAAACGTACGCTAACACTAAACCGCAGCGGTACCCTAACCTGTACCCTAATCCCTCTCCATTCCCTAACCCTAACCCTAACCTGAAACCTAACCATGACACTCACCCGAAACTTTACCCTCACCCATGTCCTAATTTTAACCAGTACATCAACACTAACCCATGCCCTCTAACGTACGCCAACCCTAAGCCATTGCCGTACCCTAACCCTTACCCTAATCAATCCCCATTCCCTAACCCTAACCCTAACCCTAACCCTTAACGTGACCCTCTTCCGAGGCCTTACCCTCACCCGTGCCCTAATCGTAAGCAGTACACTAACACTAACTAGTGACCTCACACGTACGCTAAACCTTAAGCGTTGTGGTACCCTAAACTGTGCCCTAATATCTCCCCATTTCCTAACCCTAACCCTAACCCGAATTCTATCCCTGAACCTCAACCGAAACCTTACCCTCACCCGTGCCCTAATCTTAACCAGGACACCAACACTAACTTGTGCCCTCACACGTACGCTAACCCTTAATCGTTGTCGCACCCTAAACTGTACCCTAATCCCTCCCCATTTCCTAACCCTAACCCTAACCCGAATCCTAACCCTGACCCTCACCTGAAGCCTTACCCTCACCCGTGCCCTAATCTTAACCAGGACACTAACACTAACCCTTGCCCTCACACGAACGCTAACCCTTAAGCACTGTCGTACCCTAAGCTGTACCCTAATCCCTCTGCATTCCTTAACCCTAACCCTAACCCGAATCCTAACCCTGACCCTCACCCGAAGCCTTACCCTCACCCGTGCCCTAATCTTAACAAGGACACCAACACTAACTCGTGCCCTCACACGTACGCTAAACCTTAAGAATTGTCATACCCTAAATTGTACCCTAATCCCTCCCCATTCCTTAACCCTAACCCTAATCCCATCCCTAAACCTGACCCACTTCCGATGCCCTACCCTAACCAATGCCCTAATCTTAACCAGTACACAAACACTAACTCATGCCCTCAAACGTACGCTAACCCTTAAGCATTGTCGTACCTTATCCTGTACCCTAATCCCTCCCCATTCCCTAACCCTAACCCTAAGCGAAACCCTGAACGTGACCCTTTTCCGAGGCCTTACCCTCATCGGTGCCATTGTCTTAACCAGTACACCAACACTAACTCGTGCCCTCACACTTACGCTAACCCTTAAGCATTGTCGTACCCTAACCTGTATCCTAATCCCTCTCCATTCCCTAACACTAACCCTAACCCGAATCCTAACCCTGACCCTCACCCGAAGCCTTACCCTCACCCGTGCCCTAATCTTAACCAGGACACCAATACTAACTCGTGCCCTCAAACGTACGCTAACACTAAACCGCAGCGGTACCCTAACCTGTACCCTAATCCCTCTCCATTCCCTAAACCTAACCCTAACCTGAAACCTAACCATGACACTCACCCGAAACTTTACCCTCACCCGTGCCCTAATCTTAACCAGGACACCAACACTAACTCGTGCCCTCACACGTACGCTAAACCTTAAGAATTGTCGTACCCTAAATTGTACCCTAATCCCTCTCCTTTCCTTAAACCTAACCCTAACCCCATCCCTAAACCTGACCCACTTCCGATGCCCTACCCTAACCAATGCCCTAATCTTAACCAGTACACAAACACTAACTCATGCCCTCAAACGTACGCTAACCCTTAAGCATTGTCGTACCCTATCCTGTACCCTAATCCCTCCCCATTCCCTAACCCTAACCCTAAGCGAAACCCTGAACGTGACCCTTTTCCGAGGCCTTACCCTCATCGGTGCCATTGTCTTAACCAGTACACCAACACTAACTCGTGCCCTCACACTTACGCTAACCCTTAAGCATTGTCGTACCCTAACCTGTATCCTAATCACTCTCCATTCCCTAACCCTAACCCTAACCCGAATTCTATCCCTGACCCTCACCCGAAACCTTACCCACACCTGTGTCCTAATCTTAACCAGGACACCAACACTAACTTGTGCCCTCACACGTACGCTAACCCTTAATCGTTGTCGTACCCTAAACTGTACCCTAATCCCTCCCCATTCCCTAACCCTAACCCTAACCCGAATCCTAACCCTGACCCTCACCTGAAGCCTTACCCTCACCCGTGCCCTAATCTTAACCAGGACACTAACAGTAACCCTTGCCCTCACACGAACGCTAACACTTAAGCACTGTCGTACCCTAAGCTGTAGCCTAATCCCTCTGCATTCCTTAACCCTAACCCTAACCCGAATCCTAACCCTGACCCTCACCCGAAGCCTCAACCTCACCCGTGCCCTAATCTTAACCAGGACACCAACACTAACTCGTGCCCTCACACGTACGCTAAACCTTAAGCGTTGTCGTACCCTAAATTGTACCCTAATCCCTCCCCATTCCTTAACCCTAACCCTAACCCCATCCCTAAACCTGACCCACTTCCGATGCCCTACCCTAACCAATGCCCTAATCTTAACCAGTAAACAAACACTAACTCATGCCCTCAAACGTACGCTAACCCTTAAGCATTGTCGTACCCTGTCCTGTACCCTAATCCCTCCCCATTCCCTAACCCTAACCCTAAGCGAAACCCTGAACGTGACCCTTTTCCGAGGCCTTACCCTCATCGGTGCCCTTGTCTTAACCAGTACACCAACACTAACTCGTGCCCTCACACTTACGCTAACCCTTAAGCATAGTCGTACCCTAACCTGTACCCTAATCCCTCTCCATTCCCTAACCCTAACCCTAACCCGAATCCTAACCCTGACCCTCACCCGAAGCCTTACCCTCACCCGTGCCCTAATCTTAACCAGGACACCAAGACTAACTCGTGCCCTCAAACGTACGCTAACACTAAACCGCAGCGGTAACCTAACCTGTACCCTAATCCCTCTCCATTCCCTAACCCTAACCCTAACCTGAAACCTAACCATGACACTCACCCGAAACTTTACCCTCACCCGTGTCCTAATTTTAACCAGTATATCAACACTAACCCATGCCCTCTAACGTACGCCAACCCTAAGCCATTGCCGTACCCTAACCTGTACCCTAATCAATCCCCATTCCCTAACCTTAACCCTAACCCTAACCCTTAACGTGACCCTCTTCCGAGGCCTTACCCTCACCCGTGCCCTAATCGTAAGCAGTACACTAACACTAACTAGTGACCTCACACGTACGCTAAACCTTAAGCGTTGTGGTACCCTAAACTGTGCCGTAATATCTCCCCATTTCCTAACCCTAACCCTAACCCGAATTCTATCCCTGACCCTCGCCCGAAACCTTACCCTCACCCGTGCCCTAATCTTAACCAGGACACCAACACGAACTTGTGCCCTCACACGTACGCTAACCCTTAATCGTTGTCGTACCCTAAACTGTACCCTAATCCCTCCCCATTCCCTAACCCTAACCCTAACCCGAATCCTAACCCTGACCCTCACCTGAAGCCTTACCCTCACCCGTGCCCTAATCTTAACCAGGACACTAACACTAACCCTTGCCCTCACACGAACGCTAACCCTTAAGCACTGTCGTACCCTAAGCTGTACCCTAATCCCTCTGCATTCCTTAACCCTAACCCTAACACGAATCCTAACCCTGACCCTCACCCGAAGCCTTACCCTCACCCGTGCCCTAATCTTAACAAGGACACCAACACTAACTCGTGCCCTCACACGTACGCTAAACCTTAAGAATTGTCATACCCTAAATTGTACCCTAATCCCTCCCTATTCCTTAACCCTCACCCTAACCCCATCCCTAAACCTGACCCACTTCCGATGCCCTACCCTAACCAATGCCCTAATCTTAACCAGTACACAAACACTAACACATGCCCTCAAACGTACGCTAACCCTTAAGCATTGTCGTACCCTATCCTGTACCCTAATCCCTCCCCATTCCCTAACCCTAACCCTAAGCGAAACCGTGAACGTGACCCTTTTCCGAGGCCTTACCCTCATCGGTGCCATTGTCTTAACCAGTACACCAACACTAACTCGTGCCCTCACACTTACGCTAACCCTTAAGCATTGTCGTACCCTAACCTGTATCCTAATCCCTCTCCATTCCCTAACCCTAACCCTAACCCGAATCCTAACCCTGACCCTCACCCGAAGCCTTACCCACACCCGTGCCCTAATCTTAACCAGGACACCAAGACTAACTCGTGCCCTCAAACGTACGCTAACACTAAACCGCAGCGGTACCCTAACCTGTACCCTAATCCCTCTCCATTCCCTAAACCTAACCCTAACCTGAAACCTAACCATGACACTCACCCGAAACTTTACCCTCACCCGTGCCCTAATCTTAACCAGGACACCAACACTAACTCGTGCCCTCACACGTACGCTAAACCTTAAGAATTGTCGTACCCTAAATTGTACCCTAATCACTCCCCTTACCTTAACCCTAACCCTAACCCCATCCCTAAACCTGACCCACTTCCGATGCCCTACCCTAACCAATGCCCTAATCTTAACCAGTACACAAACAGTAACTCATGCCCTCAAACGTACGCTAACCCTTAAGCATTGTCGTACCCTATCCTGTACCCTAATCCCTCCCCATTCCCTAACCCTAACCCTAAGCGAAACCCTGAACGTGACCCTTTTCCGAGGCCTTACCCTCATTGGTGCCATTGTCTTAACCAGTACACCAACACTAACTCGTGCCCTCACACTTACGCTAACCCTTAAGCATTGTCGTACCCTAACCTGTATCCTTATCCCTCTCCATTCCCTAACCCTAACCCTAACCCGAATCCTAACCCTGACCCTCACCCGAAGCCTTACCCTAACCCGTGCCCTAATCTTAACCAGGACACCAAGACTAACTCGTGCCCTCAAACGTACGCTAACACTAAACCGCAGCGGTACCCTAACCTGTACCCTAATCCCTCTCCATTCCCTAAACCTAACCCTAACCTGAAACCTAACCATGACACTCACCCGAAACTTTACCCTCACCCGTGCCCTAATCTTAACCAGGACACCAACACTAACTCGTGCCCTCACACGTACGCTAAACCTTAAGAATTGTCGTACCCTAAATTGTACCCTAATCCCTCTCCTTTCCTTAAACCTAACCCTAACCCCATCCCTAAACCTGACCCACTTCCGATGCCCTACCCTAACCAATGCCCTAATCTTAACCAGTACACAAACACTAACTCATGCCCTCAAACGTACGCTAACCCTTAAGCATTGTCGTACCCTATCCTGTACCCTAATCCCTCCCCATTCCCTAACCCTAACCCTAAGCGAAACCCTGAACGTGACCCTTTTCCGAGGCCTTACCCTCATCGGTGCCATTGTCTTAACCAGTACACCAACACTAACTCGTGCCCTCACACTTACGCTAACCCTTAAGCATTGTCGTACCCTAACCTGTATCCTAATCCCTCTCCATTCCCTAACCCTAACCCTAACCCGAATTCTATCCCTGACCCCCACCCGAAACCTTACCCGCACCTGTGCCCTAATCTTAACCAGGACACCAACACTAACTTGTGCCCTCACACGTACGCTAACCCTTAATCGTTGTCGTACCCTAAACTTTACCCTAATATCTCCCCATTCCCTAACCCTAACCCTAACCCGAATCCTAACCCTGACCCTCACCTGAAGCCTTACCCTCACCCGTGCCCTAATCTTAACCAGGACACTAACACTAACCCTTGCCCTCACACGAACGCTAACCCTTAAGCACTGTCGTACCCTAAGCTGTACCCTAATCCCTCTGCATTCCTTAACCCTAACCCTAACCCGAATCCTAACCCTGAACCTCACCCGAAGCCTTACCCTCACCCGTGCCCTAATCTTAACCAGGACACCAACACTAACTCGTGTCCTCACACGTACGCTAAACCTTAAGCGTTGTCGTACCCTAAATTGTACCCTAATCCCTCCCCATTCCTTAACCCTAACCCTAACCCCATCCCTAAACCTGACCCACTTCCGATGCCCTACCCTAACCAATGCCCTAATCTTAACCAGTACACAAACACTAACTCATGCCCTCACACGTACGCTAACCCTTAAGCATTGTCGTACACTATCCTGTACCCTAATCCCTCCCCATTCCCTAACCCTTACCCTAAGCGAAACCCTGAACGTGACCCTTTTCCGAGGCCTTACCCTCATCGGTGCCCTTGTCTTAACCAGTACACCAACACTAACTTGTGCCCTCACACTTACGCTAACCCTTAAGCATTGTCGTACCCTAACCTGTACCCTCATCCCTCTCCATTCCCTAACCCTAACCCTAACCCGAATCCTAACCCTGACCCTCACCCGAAGCCTTACCCTCACCCGTGCCCTAATCTTAACCAGGACACCAAGACTAACTCGTGCCCTCACACGTACGCTAACACTAAACCGCAGCGGTACCCTAACCTGTACCCTAATCCCTCTCCATTCCCTAACCCTAACCCTAACCTGAAACCTAACCATGACCCTCACCCGAAACTTTACCCTCACCCGTGTCCTAATTTTAACCAGTACATCAACACTAACCCATGCTCTCTAACGTACGCCAACCCTAAGCCATTGCCGTACCCTAACCTGTACCCTAATCAATCCCCATTCCCTAACCTTAACCCTAACCCTAACCCTTAACGTGACCCTCTTCCGAGGCCTTAACCTCACCCGTGCCCTAATCGTAAGCAGTACACTAACACTAACTAGTGACCTCACACGTACGCTAAACCTTAAGCGTTGTGGTACCCTAAACTGTGCCCTAATATCTCCCCATTTCCTAACCCTAACCCTAACTCGAATTCTATCCCTGACCCTCACCCGAAACCTTACCATCACCCGTGCCCTAATCTTAACCAGGACACCAACACTAACTTGTGCCCTCACACGTACGCTAACCCTTAATCGTTGTCGTACCCTAAACTGTACCCTAATCCCTCCCCATTCCCTAACCCTAACCCTAACCCGAATCCTAACCCTGACCCTCACCTGAAGCCTTACCCTCACCCGTGCCCTAATCTTAACCAGGACACTAACACTAACCCTTGCCCTCACACGAACGCTAACCCTTAAGCACTGTCGTACCCTAAGCTGTACCCTAATCCCTCTGCATTCCTTAACCCTAACCCTAACACGAATCCTAACCCTGACCCTCACCCGAAGCCTTACCCTCACCCGTGCCCTAATCTTAACAAGGACACCAACACTAACTCGTGCCCTCACACGTACGCTAAACCTTAAGAATTGTCATACCCTAAATTGTACCCTAATCCCTCCCTATTCCTTAACCCTCACCCTAACCCCATCCCTAAACCTGACCCACTTCCGATGCCCTACCCTAACCAATGCCCTAATCTTAACCAGTACACAAACAGTAACTCATGCCCTCAAACGTACGCTAACCCTTAAGCATTGTCGTACCCTATCCTGTACCCTAATCCCTCCCCATTCCCTAACCCTAACCCTAAGCGAAACCCTGAACGTGACCCTTTTCCGAGTTCTTACCCTCATCGGTGCCATTGTCTTAACCAGTACACCAACACTAACTCGTGCCCTCACACTTACGCTAACACTTAAGCATTGTCGTACCCTAACCTGTATCCTTATCCCTCTCCATTCCCTAACCCTAACCCTAACCCGAATCCTAACCCTGACCCTCACCCGAAGCCTTACCCTCACCCGTGCCCTAATCTTAACCAGGACACCAAGACTAACTCGTGCCCTCAAACGTACGCTAACACTAAACCGCAGCGGTACCCTAACCTGTACCCTAATCCCTCTCCATTCCCTAAACCTAACCCTAACCTGAAACCTAACCATGACACTCACCCGAAACTTTACCCTCACCCGTGCCCTAATCTTAACCAGGACACCAACACTAACTCGTGCCCTCACACGTACGCTAAACCTTAAGAATTGTCGTACCCTAAATTGTACCCTAATCCCTCTCCTTTCCTTAAACCTAACCCTAACCCCATCCCTAAACCTGACCCACTTCCGATGCCCTACCCTAACCAATGCCCTAATCTTAACCAGTACACAAACACTAACTCATGCCCTCAAACGTACGCTAACCCTTAAGCATTGTCGTACCCTATCCTGTACCCTAATCCCTCCCCATTCCCTAACCCTAACCCTAAGCGAAACCCTGAACGTGACCCTTTTCCGAGGCCTTACCCTCATCGGTGCCATTCTCTTAACCAGTACACCAACACTAACTCGTGCCCTCACACTTACGCTAACCCTTAAGCATTGTCGTACCCTAACCTGTATCCTAATCCCTCTCCATTCCCTAACCCTAACCCTAACCCGAATTCTATCCCTGACCCCCATCCGAAACCTTACCCGCACCTGTGCCCTAATCTTAACCAGGACACCAACACTAACTTGTGCCCTCACACGTACGCTAACCCTTAATCGTTGTCGTACCCTAAACTGTACCCTAATATCTCCCCATTCCCTAACCCTAACCCTAACCCGAATCCTAACCCTGACCCTCACCTGAAGCCTTACCCTCAGCCGTGCCCTAATCTTAACCAGGACACTAACACTAACCCTTGCCCTCACATGAACGCTAACCCTTAAGCACTGTCGTACCCTAAGCTGTACCCTAATCCCTCTGCATTCCTTAACCCTAACCCTAACTCGAATCCTAACCCTGAACCTCACCCGAAGCCTTACCCTCACCCGTGCCCTAATCTTAACCAGGACACCAACACTAACTCGTGTCCTCACACGTACGCTAAACCTTAAGCGTTGTCGTACCCTAAATTGTACCCTAATCCCTCCCCATTCCTTAACCCTAACCCTAACCCCATCCCTAAACCTGACCCACTTCCGATGCCCTACCCTAACCAATGCCCTAATCTTAACCAGGACACAAACACTAACTCATGCCCTCAAACGTACACTAACCCTTATGCATTGTCGTACCCTATCCTGTACCCTAATCCTTCCCCATTCCCTAACCCTAACCCTAAGCGAAACCCTGAACGTGACCCTTTTCCGAGGCCTTACCCTCATCGGTGCCGTTGTCTTAACCAGTACACCAACACTAACTCGTGCCCTCACACTTACGCTAACCCTTAAGCATTCTCGTACCCTAACCTGTACCCTAATCCCTCTCCATTCCCTAACCCTAACCCTAACCCGAATCCTAACCCTGACCCTCACTCGAAGCCTTACCCTCACCCGTGCCCTAATCTTAACCAGGACACCAAGACTAACTTGTGCCCTCAAACGTACGCTAACACTAAACCGCAGCGGTACCCTAACCTGTACCCTAATCCCACTCCATTCCCTAACCCTAACCCTAATCTGAAACCTAACCATGACACTCACCCGAAACTTTACCCTCACCCGTGTCCTAATTTTAACCAGTACATCAACACTAACCCATGCCCTCTAACGTACGCCAACCCTAAGCCATTGCCTTACCCTAACCTGTACCCTAATCAATCCCCATTCCCTAACCCTAACCCTAACCCTAACCCTTAACGTGACCCTCTTCCGAGGCCTTACCCTCACCCGTGCCCTAATCGTAAGCAGTACACTAACACTAACTACTGACCTCACACGTACGCTAACCCTTAATCGTTGTCGTACCCTAAACTGTACCCTAATCCCTCCCCATTCCCTAACCCTAACCCGAATCCTAACCCTGACCCTCACCCGAAGCCTTACCCTCACCCGTGCCTTAATCTTAACCAGGACACAAAGACTAACTCGTGCCCTCAAACGTACGATAACACTAAACCGCAGCGGTACCCTAACCTGTACCCTAACCCTCTCCATTCCCTAAACCTAACCCTAACCGGAAACCTAACCATGACACTCACCCGAAACTTTACCCTCACCCGTGTCCTAATTTTAACAAGTACATCAACACTAACCCATGCCCTCTAACGTACGCCAACCCTAAGCCATTGCCGTACCCTAACCTGTACCCTAATCAATCCCCATTCCCTAACCCTAACCCTAACCCTAACCCTTAACGTGACCCTCTTCCGAGGCCTTACCCTCACCCGTGCCCTAATCGTAAGCAGTACACTAACACTAACTAGTGACCTCACACGTACGCTAAACCTTAAGCGTTGTTGTACCCTAAACTGTGCCCTAATATCTCCCCATTCCCTAACCCTAACCCTAACCCGAATTCTATCCCTGAACCTCACCCGAAACCTTACCCTCACCCGTGCCCTAATCTTAACCAGGACACCAACACTAACTTGTGCCCTCACACGTACGCTAACCCTTAATCGTTGTCGTACCCTAAACTGTACCCTAATCCCTCGCCATTCCCTAACCCTAACCCTCATCCAAATCCTAACCCTGACCCTCACCTGAAGCCTTACACTCACCCGTGCTCTAATCTTAACCAGGACACTAACACTAACCCTTGCCCTCACACGAACGCTAACCCTTAAGCACTGTCGTACCCTAAGCTGTACCCTAATCCCTCTGCATTCCTTAACCCTAACCCTAACCCGAATCCTAACCCTGACCCTCACCCGAAGCCTTACCCTCACCCGTGCCCTAATCTTAACCAGGACACCAACACTAACTCGTGCCATCACACGTACGCTAAACCTTAAGTGTTGTCGTACCCTAAATTGTACCCTAATACCTCCCCATTCCTTAACCCTAACCCTAACCCCATCCCTAAACCTGACCCACTTCTGATGCCCTACCCTAACCAATGCCCTAATCTTAACCAGGACACAAACACTAACTCATGCCCTCAAACGTACGCTAACCCTTAAGCATTGTCGTACCCTATCCTGTACCCTAATCCCTCCCCATTCCCTAACCCTAACCCTAAGCGAAACCCTGAACGTGACCCGTTTCCGAGGCCTTACCCTCATCGGTGCCGTTGTCTTAACCAGTACACCAACACTAACTCGTGCCCTCACACTTACGCTAACCCTTAAGCATTGTCGTACCCTAACCTGTACCCTAATCCCTCTCCATTCCCTAACCCCAACCCTAACCCGAATCCTAACCCTGACCCTCACCCGAAGCCTTACCCTCACCCGTGCCCTAATCTTAACCAGGACACCAAGACTAACTCGTGCCCTCAAACGTACGCTCACACTAAACCGCAGCGGTACCCTAACCTGTACCCTGATCCCTCTCCATTAACTAACCCTAACCCTAACCTGAAACCTAACCATGACACTCACCCGAAACTTTACCCTCTCCCGTGTCCTAATTTTAACCAGTACATCAACACTAACCCATGCCCTCTAACGTACGCCAACCCTAAGCCATTGCCGTACCCTAACCTGTACCCTAATCAATCCCCATTCCCTAACCCTAACCCTAACCCTAACCCTTAACGTGACCCTCTTCCGAGACCTTACCCTCACCAGTGCCCTAATCGTAAGCAGTACACTAACACTAACTAGTGACCTCACATGTACGCTAAACCTTAAGCGTTGTGGTACCCTAAACTGTGCCCTAATATCTCCCCATTCCCTAACCCTAACCCTAACCCGAATTCTATCCCTGACCCTCACCCGAAACCTTACCCGCACCCGTGCCCTAATCTTAACCAGGAAACCAACACTAACTTGTGCCCTCACACGTACGCTAACCCTTAATCGTTGTCGTACCCTAAACTGTACCCTAATCCCTCCCCATTCCCTAACCCTAACCCTAACCCGAATCCTAACCCTGACCCTCACCTGAAGCCTTACCCTCACCCGTGCCCTAATCTTAACCAGGACACTAACACTAACCCTTGCCCTCACACGAACGCTAACCCTTAAGCACTGTCGTACCCTAAGCTGTATCCTAATCCCTCTGCATTCCTTAACCCTAACCCTAACCCGAATCCTAACCCTGACCCTCACACGAAGCCTAACCCTCACCCGTGCCCTAATCTTAACCAGGACACCAACACTAACTCGTGCCCTCACAGGTACGCTAAACCTTAAGCGTTGTCGTACCCTAAATTGTACCATAATCCCTCCCCATTCCTTAACCCTAACCCTAACCCCATCCCTAAACCTGACCCACGTCCGATGCCCTACCCTAACCAATGCCCTAATCTTAACCAGGACACAAACACTAACTCATGCCCTCAAACGTACGCTAACCCTTATGCATTGTCGTACCCTATCCTGTACCCTAATCCCTCCCCATTCCCTAACCCTAACCCTAAGCGAAACCCTGAACGTGACCCTTTTCCGAGGCCTTACCCTCATCGGTGCCGTTGTCTTAACCAGTACACCAACACTAACTCGTGCCCTCACACTTACGCTAACCCTTAAGCATTCTCGTACCCTAACCTGTACCCTAATCCCTCTCCATTCCCTAACCCTAACCCTAACCCGAATCCTAACCCTGACCCTCACCCGAAGCCTTACCCTCACCCGTGCCCTAATCTTAACCAGGACACCAAGACTAACTCGTGCCCTCAAACGTACGCTAACACTAAACCGCAGCGGTACCCTAACCTGTACCCTAATCCCACTCCATTCCCTAACCCTAACCCTAACCTGAAACCTAACCATGACACTCACCCGAAACTTTACCCTCACCCGTGTCCTAATTTTAACCAGTACATCAACACTAACCCATGCCCTCTAACGTACGCCAACCCTAAGCCATTGCCGTACCCTAACCTGTACCCTAATAAATCCCCATTCCCTAACCCTAACCCTAACCCTATCCCTTAACGTGACCCTCTTCCGAGGCCTTACCCTCACCCGTGCCCTAATCGTAAGCAGTACACTAACACTAACTAGTGACCTCACACGTACGCTAAACCTTAAGCGTTGTGGTACCCTAAACTGTGCCCTAATATCTCCCCATTCCCTAACCCTAACCCTAACCCGAATTCTATCCCTGACCCTCACCCGAAACCTTACCCTCACCCGTGCCCTAATCTTAACCAGGACACCAACACTAACTTGGGCCCTCACACGTACGCTAACCCTTAATCGTTGTCGTACCCTAAACTGTACCCTAATCCCTCCCCATTCCCTAACCCTAACCCTAACCCGAATCCTAACCCTGACCCTCACCTGAAGCCTTACCCTCACCCGTGCCCTAATCTTAACCAGGACACTAACACTAACCCTTGCTCTCACACGAACGCTAACCCTTAAGCACTGTCGTACCCTAAGCTGTACCCTAATCCCTCTCCATTCCCTAACCCTAACCCTAACCCGAATCCTAACCCTGACCCTCACCCGAAGGCTTACCCTCACCCGTGCCCTAATCTTAACCAGGACACCAAGACTAACTCGTGCCCTCAAACGTACGCTAACACTAAACCGCAGCGGTACCCTAACCTGTACCCTAATCCCTCACCATTCCCTAAACCAAACCCTAACCTGAAACCTAACCATGACACTCACCCGAAACTTTACCCTCACCCGTGCCCTAATCTTAACCAGGACACCAACACTAACTCGTGCCCTCACACGTACGCTAAACCTTAAGAATTGTCGTACCCTAAATTGTACCCTAATCCCTCCCCTTTCCTTAACCCTAACCCTAACCCCATCCCTAAACCTGACCCACTTCCGATGCCCTACCCTAACCAATGCCCTAATCTTAACCAGTACACAAACACTAACTCATGCCCTCAAACGTACGCTAACCCTTAAGCATTGTCGTACCCTATCCTGCACCCTAATCCCTCCCCATTCCCTAACCCTAACCCTAAGCGAAACCCTGAACGTGACCCTTTTCCGAGGCCTTACCCTCATCGGTGCCGTTGTCTTAACCAGTACACCAACACTAACTCGTTCCCTCACACTTACGCTAACCCTTAAGCATTGTCGTACCCTAACCTGTACCCTAATCCCTCTGCATTCCTTAACCCTAACCCTAACCCGAATCCTAACCCTGACCCTCACCCGAAGCCTTACCCTCACCCGTGCCCTAATCTTAACCAGGACACCAACACTAACTCGTGCCCTCACACGTACGCTAAACCTTAAGCGTTGTCGTACCCTAAACTGTACCCTAATCCCTCCCCATTCCCTAACCCTAACCCTAACCCGAATCCTAACCCTGACCCTCACCCGAAGCCTTACCCTCACCCGTGCCCTAATCTTAACCAGGACACCAACACTAACTCGTGCCCTCACACGTACGCTAAACCTTACGCGTTGTCGTACCCTAAATTGTACCCTAATCCCTCCCCATTCCTTAACCCTAACCCTAACCCCAAACCTAAACCTGACCCACTTCCGATGCCCTACCCTAACCAATGCCCTAATCTTAACCAGGACACAAAGACTAACTCATGCCCTCAAACGTACGCTAACCCTTAAGCTTTGTCGTACCCTATCCTGTACCCTAATCCCTCCCCATTCCCTAACCCTAACCCTAAGCGAAACCCTGAACGTTACCCTTTTCCGTGGCCTTACCCTCATCGGTGCCGTTGTCTTAACCAGTACACCAACACTAACTCGTGCCCTCACACTTACGCTAACCCTTAAGCATTGTCGTACCCTAACCTGTACCCTAATCCCTCTCCATTCCCTAACCCTAACCCTAACCCGAATCCTAACCCTGACCCTCACCCGAAGCTTTACCCTCACCGGTGCCCTAATCTTAACCAGGACACCAAGACTAACTCGTGCCCTCAAACGTACGCTAACACTAAACCGCAGTGGTACCCTAACCTGTACCCTAATCCCTCTCCATTCCCTAACCCTAAACCTAACCTGAAACCTAACCATGACACTCACCCGAAACTTTACCCTCACCCGTGTCCTAATTTTAACCAGTACATCAACACTAACCCATGCCCTCTAACGTACGCCAACCCTAAGCCTTTGCCGTACCCTAACCTGTACCCTAATCAATCCCCATTCCCTAACCCTAACCCTAACCCTAACCCTCAACGTGACCCTCTTCCGAGGCCTTACCCTCACCCGTGCCCTAATCGTAAGCAGTACACTAACACTAACTAGTGACCTCACACGTACCCTAAACCTTAAGCGTTGTGGTACCCTAAACTGTGCCCTAATATCTCCCCATTCCCTAACCCTAACCCTAACCCGAATTCTATCCCTGACCCTCACCCGAAACCTTACCCGCACCCGTTTCCTAATCTTAACCAGGACACCAACACTAACTTGTGCCCTCACACGTAAGCTAACCCTTGATCGTTGTCGTACCCTAAACTGTACCCTAATCCCTCCCCATTCCCTAACCCTAACCCTAACCCGAATCCTAAACCTGACCCTCACCTGAAGCCTTACCCTCACCCGTGCCCTAATCTTAACCAGGACACTAACACTAACCCTTGCCCTCACACGAACGCTAACCCTTAAGCACTGTCGTACCCTAAGCTGTACCCTAATCCCTCTGCATTCCTTAACCCTAACCCTAACCCGAATCCTAACCCTGACCCTCACCCGAAGCCTTAACCTCACCCGTGCCCTAATCTTAACCAGGACACCAACACTAACTCGTGCCCTCACACGTACGCTAAACCTTAAGCGTTGTCGTACCCTAAATTGTACCCTAATCCCTCCCCATTACCTAACCCTAACCCTAACCCGAATCCTAACCCTGACCCTCACCCGAAGCCTTACCCTCACCCGTGCCCTAATCTTAACCAGGACACTAACACTAACCCTTGCCCTCACACGAACGCTAACCCTTAAGCACTGTCGTACCCTAAGCTGTACCCTAATCCCTCTGCATTCCTTAACCCTAACCCTAACCCGAATCCTAACCCTGACCCTCACCCGAAGCCTTACCCTCACCCGTGCCCTAATCTTAACCAGGACACCAACACTAACTCGTGCCCTCACACGTACGCTAAACCTTAAGCGTTGTCGTACCCTAAATTGTACCCTAATCCCTCCCCATTCCCTAACCCTAACCCTAACCCCATCCCTAAACCTGACCCACTTCCGATGCCCTACCCTAACCAATGCCCTAATCTTAACCAGTACACAAACACTAACTCATGCCCTCAAACGTACGCTAACCCTTAAGCATTGTCGTACCCTATCCTGTACCCTAATCCCTCCCCGTTCCCTAACCCTAACCCTAAGCGAAACCCTGAACGTGACCCTTTTCCGAGGCCTTACCCTCATCGGTGCCGTTGTCTTAACCAGTACACCAACACTAACTCGTGCCCTCACACTTACGCTAACCCTTAAGCATTCTCGTACCCTAACCTGTACCCTAATCCCTCTCCATTCCCTAACCCTAACCCTAACCCGAATCCTAACCCTGACCCTCACCCGAAGCCTTACCCTCACCCGTGCCCTAATCTTAACCAGGACACCAAGACTAACTCGTGCCCTCAAACGTACGCTAACACTAAACCGCAGCGGTACCCTAACCTGTACCCTAATCCCACTCCATTCCCTAACCCTAACCCTAACCTGAAACCTAACCATGACACTCACCCGAAACTTTACCCTCACCCGTGTCCTAATTTTAACCAGTACATCAACACTAACCCATGCCCTCTAACGTACGCCAACCCTAAGCCATTGCCGTACCCTAACCTGTACCCTAATAAATCCCCATTCCCTAACCCTAACCCTAACCCTATCCCTTAACGTGACCCTCTTCCGAGGCCTTACCCTCACCCGTGCCCTAATCGTAAGCAGTACACTAACACTAACTAGTGACCTCACATGTACGCTAAACCTTAAGCGTTGTGGTACCCTAAACTGTGCCCTAATATCTCCCCATTCCCTAACCCTAACCCTAACCCGAATTCTATCCCTGACCCTCACCCGAAACCTTACCCTCACCCGTGCCCTAATCTTAACCAGGACACCAACACTAACTTGGGCCCTCACACGTACGCTAACCCTTAATCGTTGTCGTACCCTAAACTGTACCCTAATCCCTCCCCATTCCCTAACCCTAACCCTAACCCGAATCCTAACCCTGACCCTCACCTGAAGCCTTACCCTCACCCGTGCCCTAATCTTAACCAGGACACTAACACTAACCCTTGCTCTCACACGAACGCTAACCCTTAAGCACTGTCGTACCCTAAGCTGTACCCTAATCCCTCTCCATTCCCTAACCCTAACCCTAACCCGAATCCTAACCCTGACCCTCACCCGAAGGCTTACCCTCACCCGTGCCCTAATCTTAACCAGGACACCAAGACTAACTCGTGCCCTCAAACGTACGCTAACACTAAACCGCAGCGGTACCCTAACCTGTACCCTAATCCCTCACCATTCCCTAAACCAAACCCTAACCTGAAACCTAACCATGACACTCACCCGAAACTTTACCCTCACCCGTGCCCTAATCTTAACCAGGACACCAACACTAACTCGTGCCCTCACACGTACGCTAAACCTTAAGCGTTGTCGTACCCTAAACTGTACCCTAATCCCTCCGCATTCCCTAACCCTAACCCTAACCCGAATCCTAACCCTGACCCTCACCCGAAGCCTTACCCTCACCCGTGCCCTAATCTTAACCAGGACACCAACACTAACTCGTGCCCTCACACGTACGCTAAACCTTACGCGTTGTCGTACCCTAAATTGTACCCTAATCCCTCCCCATTCCTTAACCCTAACCCTAACCCCAAACCTAAACCTGACCCACTTCCGATGCCCTACCCTAACCAATGCCCTAATCTTAACCAGGACACAAAGACTAACTCATGCCCTCAAACGTACGCTAACCCTTAAGCTTTGTCGTACCCTATCCTGTACCCTAATCCCTCCCCATTCCCTAACCCTAACCCTAAGCGAAACCCTGAACGTTACCCTTTTCCGTGGCCTTACCCTCATCGGTGCCGTTGTCTTAACCAGTACACCAACACTAACTCGTGCCCTCACACTTACGCTAACCCTTAAGCATTGTCGTACCCTAACCTGTACCCTAATCCCTCTCCATTCCCTAACCCTAACCCTAACCCGAATCCTAACCCTGACCCTCACCCGAAGCTTTACCCTCACCGGTGCCCTAATCTTAACCAGGACACCAAGACTAACTCGTGCCCTCAAACGTACGCTAACACTAAACCGCAGTGGTACCCTAACCTGTACCCTAATCCCTCTCCATTCCCTAACCCTAAACCTAACCTGAAACCTAACCATGACACTCACCCGAAACTTTACCCTCACCCGTGTCCTAATTTTAACCAGTACATCAACACTAACCCATGCCCTCTAACGTACGCCAACCCTAAGCCTTTGCCGTACCCTAACCTGTACCCTAATCAATCCCCATTCCCTAACCCTAACCCTAACCCTAACCCTCAACGTGACCCTCTTCCGAGGCCTTACCCTCACCCGTGCCCTAATCGTAAGCAGTACACTAACACTAACTAGTGACCTCACACGTACCCTAAACCTTAAGCGTTGTGGTACCCTAAACTGTGCCCTAATATCTCCCCATTCCCTAACCCTAACCCTAACCCGAATTCTATCCCTGACCCTCACCCGAAACCTTACCCGCACCCGTTTCCTAATCTTAACCAGGACACCAACACTAACTTGTGCCCTCACACGTAAGCTAACCCTTGATCGTTGTCGTACCCTAAACTGTACCCTAATCCCTCCCCATTCCCTAACCCTAACCCTAACCCGAATCCTAAACCTGACCCTCACCTGAAGCCTTACCCTCACCCGTGCCCTAATCTTAACCAGGACACTAACACTAACCCTTGCCCTCACACGAACGCTAACCCTTAAGCACTGTCGTACCCTAAGCTGTACCCTAATCCCTCTGCATTCCTTAACCCTAACCCTAACCCGAATCCTAACCCTGACCCTCACCCGAAGCCTTAACCTCACCCGTGCCCTAATCTTAACCAGGACACCAACACTAACTCGTGCCCTCACACGTACGCTAAACCTTAAGCGTTGTCGTACCCTAAATTGTACCCTAATCCCTCCCCATTACCTAACCCTAACCCTAACCCGAATCCTAACCCTGACCCTCACCCGAAGCCTTACCCTCACCCGTGCCCTAATCTTAACCAGGACACTAACACTAACCCTTGCCCTCACACGAACGCTAACCCTTAAGCACTGTCGTACCCTAAGCTGTACCCTAATCCCTCTGCATTCCTTAACCCTAACCCTAACCCGAATCCTAACCCTGACCCTCACCCGAAGCCTTACCCTCACCCGTGCCCTAATCTTAACCAGGACACCAACACTAACTCGTGCCCTCACACGTACGCTAAACCTTAAGCGTTGTCGTACCCTAAATTGTACCCTAATCCCTCCCCATTCCCTAACCCTAACCCTAACCCCATCCCTAAACCTGACCCACTTCCGATGCCCTACCCTAACCAATGCCCTAATCTTAACCAGTACACAAACACTAACTCATGCCCTCAAACGTACGCTAACCCTTAAGCATTGTCGTACCCTATCCTGTACCCTAATCCCTCCCCGTTCCCTAACCCTAACCCTAAGCGAAACCCTGAACGTGACCCTTTTCCGAGGCCTTACCCTCATCGGTGCCTTTGTCTTAACCAGTACACCAACACTAACTGGTGCCCTCACACTTACGCTAACCCTTAAGCATTGTCTTACCCTATACTGTACCCTAATCCCTCCCCATTCCCTAACCCTAACCCTAAGCGAAACCCTGAACGTGACCCTTTTCCGAGGCCTTACCCTCATCGGTGCCGTTGTCTTAACCAGTACACCAACACTAACTCGTGCCCTCACACTTACGCTAACCCTTAAGCATTGTCGTACCCTAACCTGTACCCTAATCCCTCTCCATTCCCTAACCCTAACCCTAAACCGAATCCTAACCCTGACCCTCACCCGAAGCTTTACCCTCACCCGTGCCCTAATCTTATCCAGGACACCAAGACTAATCGTGCCCTCAAACGTACGCTAACACTAAACCGCAGCGGTACCCTTACCTGTACCCTAATCCCTCTCCATTCCCTAACCCTAACCCTAGCCTGAAACCTAACCATGACACTCACCCGAAACTTTACCCTCACCCGTGTCCTAATTTTAACCAGTACATCAACACTAACCCATGCCCTCTAACGTACGCCAACCCTAAGGCATTGCCATACCCTAACCTGTACCCTAATCAATCCCCATTCCCTAACCCTAACCCTAACCCTAACCCTTAACGTGACCCTCTTCCGAGGCCTTACCCTCACCTGTGCCCTAATCGTAAGCAGTACACTAACACTAACTAGTGACCTCACACGTACGCTAAAAATTAAGCGTTGTGGTACCCTAAACTGTGCCCTAATATCTCCCCATTCCCTAACCCTAACCCTAACCCGAATTCTATCCATGACCCTCACCCGAAACCTTACCCTCACCCTTGCCCTAATCTTAACCAGGACACCAACACTATCTTGTGCCCTCACACGTACGCTAACCCTTAATCGTTGTCGTACCCTAAACTGTACCCTAATCCCTCCCCATTCCCTAACCCTAACCCTAACCCGAATCCTAACCCTGACCCTCACCTGAAGCCTTACCCTCACCCGTGCCCTAATCTTAACCAGGACACTAACACTAACCCTTGCCCTCACACGAACGCTAACCCTTAAGCACTGTCGTACCCTATCCTGTACCCTAATCCCTCCCCATTCCCTAACCCTAACCCTAAGCGAAACCCTGAACGTGACCCTTTTCCGAGGCCTTACCCTCATCGGTGCCGTTGTCTTAACCAGTACACCAACACTAACTCGTTCCCTCACACTTACGCTAACCCTTAAGCATTGTCGTACCCTAACCTGTACCCTAATCCCTCTGCATTCCTTAACCCTAACCCTAACCCGAATCCTAACCCTGACCCTCACCCGAAGCCTTACCCTCACCCGTGCCCTAATCTTAACCAGGACACCAACACTAACTCGTGCCCTCACACGTACGCTAAACCTTAAGCGTTGTCGTACCCTAAACTGTACCCTAATCCCTCCCCATTCCCTAACCCTAACCCTAACCCGAATCCTAACCCTGACCCTCACCCGAAGCCTTACCCTCACCCGTGCCCTAATCTTAACCAGGACACCAACACTAACTCGTGCCCTCACACGTACGCTAAACCTTACGCGTTGTCGTACCCTAAATTGTACCCTAATCCCTCCCCATTCCTTAACCCTAACCCTAACCCCAAACCTAAACCTGACCCACTTCCGATGCCCTACCCTAACTAATGCCCTAATCTTAACCAGGACACAAAGACTAACTCATGCCCTCAAACGTACGCTAACCCTTAAGCTTTGTCGTACCCTATCCTGTACCCTAATCCCTCCCCATTCCCTAACCCTAACCCTAAGCGAAACCCTGAACGTTACCCTTTTCCGTGGCCTTACCCTCATCGGTGCCGTTGTCTTAACCAGTACACCAACACTAACTCGTGCCCTCACACTTACGCTAACCCTTAAGCATTGTCGTACCCTAACCTGTACCCTAATCCCTCTCCATTCCCTAACCCTAACCCTAACCCGAATCCTAACCCTGACCCTCACCCGAAGCTTTACCCTCACCGGTGCCCTAATCTTAACCAGGACACCAAGACTAACTCGTGCCCTCAAACGTACGCTAACACTAAACCGCAGTGGTACCCTAACCTGTACCCTAATCCCTCTCCATTCCCTAACCCTAAACCTAACCTGAAACCTAACCATGACACTCACCCGAAACTTTACCCTCACCCGTGTCCTAATTTTAACCAGTACATCAACACTAACCCATGCCCTCTAACGTACGCCAACCCTAAGCCTTTGCCGTACCCTAACCTGTACCCTAATCAATCCCCATTCCCTAACCCTAACCCTAACCCTAACCCTCAACGTGACCCTCTTCCGAGGCCTTACCCTCACCCGTGCCCTAATCGTAAGCAGTACACTAACACTAACTAGTGACCTCACACGTACCCTAAACCTTAAGCGTTGTGGTACCCTAAACTGTGCCCTAATATCTCCCCATTCCCTAACCCTAACCCTAACCCGAATTCTATCCCTGACCCTCACCCGAAACCTTACCCGCACCCGTTTCCTAATCTTAACCAGGACACTAACACTAACCCTTGCCCTCACACGAACGCTAACCCTTAAGCACTGTCGTACCCTAAACTGTACCCTAATATCTCCCCATTCCCTAACCCTAACCCTAACCCGAATCCTAACCCTGACCCTCACCTGAAGCCTTACCCTCACCCGTGCCCTAATCTTAACCAGGACACTAACACTAACCCTTGCCCTCACACGAACGCTAACCCTTAAGCACTGTCGTACCCTAAGCTGTACCCTAATCCCTCTGCATTCCTTAACCCTAACCCTAACCCGAATCCTAACCCTGACCCTCACCCGAAGCCTTACCCTCACCCGTGCCCTAATCTTAACCAGGACACCAACACTAACTCGTGCCCTCACACGTACGCTAAACCTTAAGCGTTGTCGTACCCTAAATTGTACCCTAATCCCTCCCCATTCCCTAACCCTAACCCTAACCCCATCCCTAAACCTGACCCACTTCCGATGCCCTACCCTAACCAATGCCCTAATCTTAACCAGTACACAAACACTAACTCATGCCCTCAAACGTACGCTAACCCTTAAGCATTGTCGTACCCTATCCTGTACCCTAATCCCTCCCCGTTCCCTAACCCTAACCCTAAGCGAAACCCTGAACGTGACCCTTTTCCGAGGCCTTACCCTCATCGGTGCCTTTGTCTTAACCAGTACACCAACACTAACTGGTGCCCTCACACTTACGCTAACCCTTAAGCATTGTCTTACCCTATACTGTACCCTAATCCCTCCCCATTCCCTAACCCTAACCCTAAGCGAAACCCTGAACGTGACCCTTTTCCGAGGCCTTACCCTCATCGGTGCCGTTGTCTTAACCAGTACACCAACACTAACTCGTGCCCTCACACTTACGCTAACCCTTAAGCATTGTCGTACCCTAACCTGTACCCTAATCCCTCTCCATTCCCTAACCCTAACCCTAAACCGAATCCTAACCCTGACCCTCACCCGAAGCTTTACCCTCACCCGTGCCCTAATCTTATCCAGGACACCAAGACTAATCGTGCCCTCAAACGTACGCTAACACTAAACCGCAGCGGTACCCTTACCTGTACCCTAATCCCTCTCCATTCCCTAACCCTAACCCTAGCCTGAAACCTAACCATGACACTCACCCGAAACTTTACCCTCACCCGTGTCCTAATTTTAACCAGTAAATCAACACTAACCCATGCCCTCTAACGTACGCCAACCCTAAGCCATTGCCATACCCTAACCTGTACCCTAATCAATCCCCATTCCCTAACCCTAACCCTAACCCTAACCCTTAACGTGACCCTCTTCCGAGGCCTTACCCTCACCTGTGCCCTAATCGTAAGCAGTACACTAACACTAACTAGTGACCTCACACGTACGCTAAATATTAAGCGTTGTGGTACCCTAAACTGTGCCCTAATATCTCCCCATTCCCTAACCCTAACCCTAACCCGAATTCTATCCATGACCCTCACCCGAAACCTTACCCTCACCCTTGCCCTAATCTTAACCAGGACACCAACACTATCTTGTGCCCTCACACGTACGCTAACCCTTAATCGTTGTCGTACCCTAAACTGTACCCTAATCCCTCCCCATTCCCTAACCCTAACCCTAACCCGAATCCTAACCCTGACCCTCACCTGAAGCCTTACCCTCACCCGTGCCCTAATCTTAACCAGGACACTAACACTAACCCTTGCCCTCACACGAACGCTAACCCTTAAGCACTGTCGTACCCTAAGCTGTACCCTAATCCCTCTGCATTCCTTAACCCTAACCCTTACCCGAATCCTAACCCTGACCCTCACCCGAAGCCTTACCCTCACCCGTGCCCTAATCTTAACCAGGACACCAACACTAACTCGTGCCCTCACACGTACGCTAAACCTTAAGCGTTGTCGTACCCTAAATTGTACCCTAATCCCTACCCATTCCCTAACCCTAACCCTAACCCCATCCCTAAACCTGACCCACTTCCGATGCCCTACCCTAACCAATGCCCTAATCTTAACCAGTACACAAACACTGACTCATGCCCTCAAACGTACGCTAACCCTTAAGCATTGTCGTACCCTATCCTGTACCCTAATCCCTCCCCATTCCCTAACCCTAACCCTAAGCGAAACCCTGAACGTGACCCTTTTCCGAGGCCTTACCCTCATCGGTGCCGTTGTCT
Organism: Inia geoffrensis; assembly: GCA_036417435.1. Classification (NCBI taxonomy): domain Eukaryota; kingdom Metazoa; phylum Chordata; class Mammalia; order Artiodactyla; family Iniidae; genus Inia; species Inia geoffrensis. The sequence continues at coordinate 110,006,026 of CM070908.1, read as the reverse complement.
TAACCAGTACACCAACACTAACTCGTGCCCTCACACTTACGCTAACCCTAAGCATTGTCGTACCCTAACATGTACCCTAATCCCTCTCCATTCCCTAACCCTAACCCTAACCCGAATCCTAACCCTGACCCTCACCGGAAGCCTTACCCTCACCCGTGCCCTAATCTTAACCAGGACACCAAGACTAACTCGTGCCCTCAAACGTACACTAACACTAAACCGCAGCGGTACCCTAACCTGTACCCTAATCCCTCTCCATTCCCTAACCCTAACCCTAACCTGAAACCTAACCATGACACTCACCCGAAACTTTACCCTCACCCGTGTCCTAATTTTAACCAGTACATCAACACTAACTCATGCCCTCTAACGTACGCCAACCCTAAGCCATTGCCGTACCCTAACCTGTACCCTAATCAATCCCCATTCCCTAACCCTAACCCTAACCCTAACCCTTAACGTGACCCACTTCCGAGGCCTTACCCTCACCCGTGCCCTAATCGTAAGCAGTACACTAACACTAACTAGTGACCTCACACGTACGCTAAACCTTAAGCGTTGTCTTACCCTAAACAGTGCCCTAATATCTCCCCATTCCCTAACCCTAACCCTAACCCGAATTCTATCCCTGACTCTCACCCGAAACCTTACCCTCACCCGTGCCCTAATCTTAACCAGGACACCAACACTAACTTGTGCCCTCACACGTACGCTAACCCTTAATCGTTGTCGTACCCTAAACTGTACCCTAATCCCTCCCCATTCCCTAACCCTAACCCTAACCCGAATCCTAACCCTGACCCTCACCTGAAGCCTTACCCTCACCCGTGCCCTAATCTTAACCAGGACACTAACACTAACCCTTGCCCTCACACGAACGCTAACCCTTAAGCACTGTCGTACCCTAAGCTGTACCCTAATCCCTCTGCATTCCTTAAACCTAACCCTAACCCGAATCCTAACCCTGACCCTCACCCGAAGCCTTACCCTCACCCGTGCCCTAATCTTAACCAGGACACCAACACTAACTCGTGCCCTCACACGTACGCTAAACCTTAAGCGTTGTCGTACCCTAAATTGTACCCTAATCCCTCCCCATTCCTTAACCCTAACCCTAACCCCAAACCTAAACCTGACCCACTTCCGATGCCCTACCCTAACCAATGCCCTAATCTTAACCAGGACACAAACTCTAACTCATGCCCTCAAACGTACGCTAACCCTTAAGCTTTGTCGTACCCTATACTGTACCCTAATCCCTCCCCATTCCCTAACCCTAACCCTAAGCGAAACCCTGAACGTGACCCTTTTCCGAGGCCTTACCCTCATCGGTGCCGTTGTCTTAACCAGTACACCAACACTAACTCGTGCCCTCACACTTACGCTAACCCTTAAGCATTGTCTTACCCTATCCTGTACCCTAATCCCTCCCCATTCCCTAACCCTAACCCTAAGCGAAACCCTGAACGTGACCCTTTTCCGAGGCCTTACCCTCATCGGTGCCCTTGTCTTAACCAGTACACCAACACTAACTCGTGCCCTCACACTTACGCTAACCCTTAAGCATTGTCGTACCCTAACCTGTACCCTAATCCCTCTCCATTCCCTAACCCTAACCCTAACCCGAATCCTAACCCTGACCCTCACCCGAAGCTTTACCCTCACCCGTGCCCTAATCTTAACCAGAACACCAAGACTAATCGTGCCCTCAAACGTACGCTAACACTAAACCGCAGCGGTACCCTTACCTGTACCCTAATCCCTCTCCATTCCCTAACCCTAACCCTAGCCTGAAACCTAACCATGACACTCACCCGAAACTTTACCCTCACCCGTGTCCTAATTTTAACCAGTACATCAACACTAACCCATGCCCTCTAACGTACGCCAACCCTAAGCCTTTGCCGTACCCTAACCTGTACCCTAATCAATCCCCATTCCCTAACCCTAACCCTAACCCTAACCCTCAACGTGACCCTCTTCCGAGGCCTTACCCTCACCCGTGCCCTAATCGTAAGCAGTACACTAACACTAACTAGTGACCTCACACGTACCCTAAACCTTAAGCGTTGTGGTACCCTAAACTGTGCCCTAATATCTCCCCATTCCCTAACCCTAACCCTAACCCGAATTCTATCCCTGACCCTCACCCGAAACCTTACCCTCACCCGTGCCCTAATCTTAACCAGGACACCAACACTAACTTGTGCCCTCACACGTACGCTAACCCTTAATCGTTGTCGTACCCTAAACTGTACCCTAATCCCTCCCCATTCCCTAACCCTAACCCTAAACCGAATCCTAACCCTGACCCTCACCTGAAGCCTTACCCTCACCCGTGCCCTAATCTTAACAAGGACACCAACACTAACTCGTGCCCTCACACGTACGCTAAACCTTAAGAATTGTCATACCCTAAATTGTACCCTAATCCCTCCCCATTCCTTAACCCTAACCCTAACCCCATCCCTAAACCTGACCCACTTCCGATGCCCTACCCTAACCAATGCCCTAATCTTAACCAGTACACAAACACTAACTCATGCCCTCAAACGTACGCTAACCCTTAAGCATTGTCGTACCCTATCCTGTACCCTAATCCCTCCCCATTCCCTAACCCTAACCCTAAGCGAAACCCTGAACGTGACCCTTTTCCGAGGCCTTACCCTCATCGGTGCCATTGTCTTAACCAGTACACCAACACTAACTCGTGCCCTCACACTTACGCTAACCCTTAAGCATTGTCGTACCCTAACCTGTATCCTAATCCCTCTCCATTCCCTAACCCTAACCCTAACCCGAATCCTAACCCTGACCCTCACCCGAAGCCTTACCCACACCCGTGCCCTAATCTTAACCAGGACACCAAGACTAACTCGTGCCCTCAAACGTACGCTAACACTAAACCGCAGCGGTACCCTAACCTGTACCCTAATCCCTCTCCATTCCCTAAACCTAACCCTAACCTGAAACCTAACCATGACACTCACCCGACACTTTACCCTCACCCGTGCCCTAATCTTAACCAGGACACCAACACTAACTCGTGCCCTCACACGTACGCTAAACCTTAAGAATTGTCGTACCCTAAATTGTACCCTAATCCCTCTCCTTTCCTTAAACCTAACCCTAACCCCATCCCTAAACCTGACCCACTTCCGATGCCCTACCCTAACCAATGCCCTAATCTTAACCAGTACACAAACACTAACTCATGCCCTCAAACGTACGCTAACCCTTAAGCATTGTCGTACCCTATCCTGTACCCTAATCCCTCCCCATTCCCTAACCCTAACCCTAAGCGAAACCCTGAACGTGACCCTTTTCCGAGGCCTTACCCTCATCGGTGCCATTGTCTTAACCAGTACACCAACACTAACTCGTGCCCTCACACTTACGCTAACCCTTAAGCATTGTCGTACCCTAACCTGTATCCTAATCCCTCTCCATTCCCTAACCCTAACCCTAACCCGAATTCTATCCCTGACCCCCACCCGAAACCTTACCCGCACCTGTGCCCTAATCTTAACCAGGACACCAACACTAACTTGTGCCCTCACACGTACGCTAACCCTTAATCGTTGTCGTACCCTAAACTGTACCCTAATATCTCCCCATTCCCTAACCCTAACCCTAACCCGAATCCTAACCCTGACCCTCACCTGAAGCCTTACCCTCACCCGTGCCCTAATCTTAACCAGGACACTAACACTAACCCTTGCCCTCACACGAACGCTAACCCTTAAGCACTGTCGTACCCTAAGCTGTACCCTAATCCCTCTGCATTCCTTAACCCTAACCCTAACCCGAATACTAACCCTGAACCTCACCCGAAGCCTTAACCTCACCCGTGCCCTAATCTTAACCAGGACACCAACACTAACTCGTGTCCTCACACGTACGCTAAACCTTAAGCGTTGTCGTACCCTAAATTGTACCCTAATCCCTCCCCATTCCTTAACCCTAACCCTAACCCCATCCCTAAACCTGACCCACTTCCGATGCCCTACCCTAACCAATGCCCTAATCTTAACCAGTACACAAACACTAACTCATGCCCTCAAACGTACGCTAACCCTTAAGCATTGTCGTACACTATCCTGTACCCTAATCCCTCCCCATTCCCTAACCCTTACCCTAAGCGAAACCCTGAACGTGACCCTTTTCCGAGGCCTTACCCGCATCGGTGCCCTTGTCTTAACCAGTACACCAACACTAACTTGTGCCCTCACACTTACGCTAACCCTTAAGCATTGTCGTACCCTAACCTGTACCCTCATCCCTCTCCATTCCCTAACCCTAACCCTAACCCGAATCCTAACCCTGACCCTCACCCGAAGCCTTACCCTCACCCGTGCCCTAATCTTAACCAGGACACCAAGACAAACTCGTGCCCTCACACGTACGCTAACACTAAACCGCAGCGGTACCCTAACCTGTACCCTAATCCCTCTCCATTCCCTAACCCTAACCCTAACCTGAAACCTAACCATGACCCTCACCCGAAACTTTACCCTCACCCGTGTCCTAATTTTAACCAGTACATCAACACTAACCCATGCTCTCTAACGTACGCCAACCCTAAGCCATTGCCGTACCCTAACCTGTACCCTAATCAATCCCCATTCCCTAACCTTAACCCTAACCCTAACCCTTAACGTGACCCTCTTCCGAGGCCTTACCCTCACCCGTGCCCTAATCGTAAGCAGTACACTAACACTAACTAGTGACCTCACACGTACCCTAAACCTTAAGCGTTGTGGTACCCTAAACTGTGCCCTAATATCTCCCCATTCCCTAACCCTAACCCTAACCCGAATTCTATCCCTGACCCTCACCCGAAACCTTACCCTCACCCGTGCCCTAATCTTAACCAGGACACCAACACTAACTTGTGCCCTCACACGTACGCTAACCCTTAATCGTTGTCGTACCCTAAACTGTACCCTAATCCCTCCCCATTCCCTAACCCTAACCCTAAACCGAATCCTAACCCTGACCCTCACCTGAAGCCTTACCCTCACCCGTGCCCTAATCTTAACCAGGACACTAACACTAACCCTTGCCCTCACACGAACGCTAACCCTTAAGCACTGTCGTACCCTAAGCTGTACCCTAATCTCTCTGCATTCCTTAACCCTAACCCTAACACGAATCCTAACCCTGACCCTCATCCGAAGCCTTACCCTCACCCGTGCCCTAATCTTAACAAGGACACCAACACTAACTCGTGCCCTCACACGTACGCTAAACCTTAAGAATTGTCATACCCTAAATTGTACCCTAATCCCTCCCCATTCCTTAACCCTAACCCTAACCCCATCCCTAAACCTGACCCACTTCCGATGCCCTACCCTAACCAATGCCCTAATCTTAACCAGTACACAAACACTAACTCATGCCCTCAAACGTACGCTAACCCTTAAGCATTGTCGTACCCTATCCTGTACCCTAATCCCTCCCCATTCCCTAACCCTAACCCTAAGCGAAACCCTGAACGTGACCCTTTTCCGAGGCCTTACCCTCATCGGTGCCATTGTCTTAACCAGTACACCAACACTAACTCGTGCCCTCACACTTACGCTAACCCTTAAGCATTGTCGTACCCTAACCTGTATCCTAATCCCTCTCCATTCCCTAACCCTAACCCTAACCCGAACCCTAACCCTGACCCTCACCCGAAGCCTTACCCACACCCGTGCCCTAATCTTAACCAGGACACCAAGACTAACTCGTGCCCTCAAACGTACGCTAACACTAAACCGCAGCGGTACCCTAACCTGTACCCTAATCCCTCTCCATTCCCTAAACCTAACCCTAACCTGAAACCTAACCATGACACTCACCCGACACTTTACCCTCACCCGTGCCCTAATCTTAACCAGGACACCAACACTAACTCGTGCCCTCACACGTACGCTAAACCTTAAGAATTGTCGTACCCTAAATTGTACCCTAATTCCTCTCCTTTCCTTAAACCTAACCCTAACCCCATCCCTAAACCTGACCCACTTCCGATGCCCTACCCTAACCAATGCCCTAATCTTAACCAGTACACAAACACTAACTCATGCCCTCAAACGTACGCTAACCCTTAAGCATTGTCGTACCCTATCCTGTACCCTAATCCCTCCCCATTCCCTAACCCTAACCCTAAGCGAAACCCTGAACGTGACCCTTTTCCGAGGCCTTACCCTCATCGGTGCCATTGTCTTAACCAGTACACCAACACTAACTCGTGCCCTCACACTTACGCTAACCCTTAAGCATTGTCGTACCCTAACCTGTATCCTAATCCCTCTCCATTCCCTAACCCTAACCCTAACCCGAATTCTATCCCTGACCCCCACCCGAAACCTTACCCGCACCTGTGCCCTAATCTTAACCAGGACACCAACACTAACTTGTGCCCTCACACGTACGCTAACCCTTAATCGTTGTCGTACCCTAAACTGTACCCTAATATCTCCCCATTCCCTAACCCTAACCCTAACCCGAATCCTAACCCTGACCCTCACCTGAAGCCTTACCCTCACCCGTGCCCTAATCTTAACCAGGACACTAACACTAACCCTTGCCCTCACACGAACGCTAACCCTTAAGCACTGTCGTACCCTAAGCTGTACCCTAATCCCTCTGCATTCCTTAACCCTAACCCTAACCCGAATACTAACCCTGAACCTCACCCGAAGCCTTACCCTCACCCGTGCCCTAATCTTAACCAGGACACCAACACTAACTCGTGTCCTCACACGTACGCTAAACCTTAAGCGTTGTCGTACCCTAAATTGTACCCTAATCCCTCCCCATTCCTTAACCCTAACCCTAACCCCATCCCTAAACCTGACCCACTTCCGATGCCCTACCCTAACCAATGCCCTAATCTTAACCAGTACACAAACACTAACTCATGCCCTCAAACGTACGCTAACCCTTAAGCATTGTCGTACCCTATCCTGTACCCTAATCCCTCCCCATTCCCTAACCCTAACCCTAAGCGAAACCCTGAACGTGACCCTTTTCCGAGTTCTTAACCTCATCGGTGCCATTGTCTTAACCAGTACACCAACACTAACTCGTGCCCTCACACTTACGCTAACCCTTAAGCATTGTCGTACCCTAACCTGTATCCTTATCCCTCTCCATTCCCTAACCCTAACCCTAACCCGAATCCTAACCCTGACCCTCACCCGAAGCCTTACCCTCACCCGTGCCCTAATCTTAACCAGGACACCAAGACTAACTCGTGCCCTCAAACGTACGCTAACACTAAACCGCAGCGGTACCCTAACCTGTACCCTAATCCCTCTCCATTCCCTAAACCTAACCCTAACCTGAAACCTAAACATGACACTCACCCGAAACTTTACCCTCACCCGTGCCCTAATCTTAACCAGGACACCAACACTAACTCGTGCCCTCACACGTACACTAAACCTTAAGAATTGTCGTACCCTAAATTGTACCCTAATCCCTCTCCTTTCCTTAAACCTAACCCTAACCCCATCCCTAAACCTGACCCACTTCCGATGCCCTACCCTAACCAATGCCCTAATCTTAACCAGTACACAAACACTAACTCATGCCCTCAAACGTACGCTAACCCTTAAGCATTGTCGTACCCTATCCTGTACCCTAATCCCTCCCCATTCCCTAACCCTAACCCTAAGCGAAACCCTGAACGTGACCCTTTTCCGAGGCCTTACCCTCATCGGTGCCATTGTCTTAACCAGTACACCAACACTAACTCGTGCCCTCACACTTACGCTAACCCTTAAGCATTGTCGTACCCTAACCTGTATCCTAATCCCTCTCCATTCCCTAACCCTAACCCTAACCCGAATTCTATCCCTGACCCCCACCCGAAACCTTACCCGCACCTGTGCCCTAATCTTAACCAGGACACCAACACTAACTTGTGCCCTCACACGTACGCTAACCCTTAATCGTTGTCGTACCCTAAACTGTACCCTAATATCTCCCCATTCCCTAACCCTAACCCTAACCCGAATCCTAACCCTGACCCTCACCTGAAGCCTTACCCTCACCCGTGCCCTAATCTTAACCAGGACACTAACACTAACCCTTGCCCTCACACGAACGCTAACCCTTAAGCACTGTCGTACCCTAAGCTGTACCCTAATCCCTCTGCATTCCTTAACCCTAACCCTAACCCGAATCCTAACCCTGAACCTCACCCGAAGCCTTACCCTCACCCGTGCCCTAATCTTAACCAGGACACCAACACTAACTCGTGTCCTCACACGTACGCTAAACCTTAAGCGTTGTCGTACCCTAAATTGTACCCTAATCCCTCCCCATTCCTTAACCCTAACCCTAACCCCATCCCTAAACCTGACCCACTTCCGATGCCCTACCCTAACCAATGCCCTAATCTTAACCAGTACACAAACACTAACTCATGCCCTCAAACGTACACTAACCCTTAAGCATTGTCGTACACTATCCTGTACCCTAATCCCTCCCCATTCCCTAACCCTTACCCTAAGCGAAACCCTGAACGTGACCCTTTTCCGAGGCCTTACCCGCATCGGTGCCCTTGTCTTAACCAGTACACCAACACTAACTTGTGCCCTCACACTTACGCTAACCCTTAAGCATTGTCGTACCCTAACCTGTACCCTCATCCCTCTCCATTCCCTAACCCTAACCCTAACCCGAATCCTAACCCTGACCCTCACCCGAAGCCTTACCCTCACCCGTGCCCTAATCTTAACCAGGACACCAAGACTAACTCGTGCCCTCACACGTACGCTAACACTAAACCGCAGCGGTACCCTAACCTGTACCCTAATCCCTCTCCATTCCCTAACCCTAACCCTAACCTGAAACCTAACCATGACCCTCACCCGAAACTTTACCCTCACCCGTGTCCTAATTTTAACCAGTACATCAACACTAACCCATGCTCTCTAACGTACGCCAACCCTAAGCCATTGCCGTACCCTAACCTGTACCCTAATCAATCCCCATTCCCTAACCTTAACCCTAACCCTAACCCTTAACGTGACCCTCTTCCGAGGCCTTACCCTCACCCGTGCCCTAATCGTAAGCAGTACACTAACACTAACTAGTGACCTCACACGTACCCTAAACCTTAAGCGTTGTGGTACCCTAAACTGTGCCCTAATATCTCCCCATTCCCTAACCCTAACCCTAACCCGAATTCTATCCCTGACCCTCACCCGAAACCTTACCCTCACCCGTGCCCTAATCTTAACCAGGACACCAACACTAACTTGTGCCCTCACACGTACGCTAACCCTTAATCGTTGTCGTACCCTAAACTGTACCCTAATCCCTCCCCATTCCCTAACCCTAACCCTAAACCGAATCCTAACCCTGACCCTCACCTGAAGCCTTACCCTCACCCGTGCCCTAATCTTAACCAGGACACTAACACTAACCCTTGCCCTCACACGAACGCTAACCCTTAAGCACTGTCGTACCCTAAGCTGTACCCTAATCTCTCTGCATTCCTTAACCCTAACCCTAACACGAATCCTAACCCTGACCCTCATCCGAAGCCTTACCCTCACCCGTGCCCTAATCTTAACAAGGACACCAACACTAACTCGTGCCCTCACACGTACGCTAAACCTTAAGAATTGTCATACCCTAAATTGTACCCTAATCCCTCCCCATTCCTTAACCCTAACCCTAACCCCATCCCTAAACCTGACCCACTTCCGATGCCCTACCCTAACCAATGCCCTAATCTTAACCAGTACACAAACACTAACTCATGCCCTCAAACGTACGCTAACCCTTAAGCATTGTCGTACCCTATCCTGTACCCTAATCCCTCCCCATTCCCTAACCCTAACCCTAAGCGAAACCCTGAACGTGACCCTTTTCCGAGGCCTTACCCTCATCGGTGCCATTGTCTTAACCAGTACACCAACACTAACTCGTGCCCTCACACTTACGCTAACCCTTAAGCATTGTCGTACCCTAACCTGTATCCTAATCCCTCTCCATTCCCTAACCCTAACCCTAACCCGAACCCTAACCCTGACCCTCACCCGAAGCCTTACCCACACCCGTGCCCTAATCTTAACCAGGACACCAAGACTAACTCGTGCCCTCAAACATACGCTAACACTAAACCGCAGCGGTACCCTAACCTGTACCCTAATCCCTCTCCATTCCCTAAACCTAACCCTAACCTGAAACCTAACCATGACACTCACCCGACACTTTACCCTCACCCGTGCCCTAATCTTAACCAGGACACCAACACTAACTCGTGCCCTCACACGTACGCTAAACCTTAAGAATTGTCGTACCCTAAATTGTACCCTAATTCCTCTCCTTTCCTTAAACCTAACCCTAACCCCATCCCTAAACCTGACCCACTTCCGATGCCCTACCCTAACCAATGCCCTAATCTTAACCAGTACACAAACACTAACTCATGCCCTCAAACGTACGCTAACCCTTAAGCATTGTCGTACCCTATCCTGTACCCTAATCCCTCCCCATTCCCTAACCCTAACCCTAAGCGAAACCCTGAACGTGACCCTTTTCCGAGGCCTTACCCTCATCGGTGCCATTGTCTTAACCAGTACACCAACACTAACTCGTGCCCTCACACTTACGCTAACCCTTAAGCATTGTCGTACCCTAACCTGTATCCTAATCCCTCTCCATTCCCTAACCCTAACCCTAACCCGAATTCTATCCCTGACCCCCACCCGAAACCTTACCCGCACCTGTGCCCTAATCTTAACCAGGACACCAACACTAACTTGTGCCCTCACACGTACGCTAACCCTTAATCGTTGTCGTACCCTAAACTGTACCCTAATATCTCCCCATTCCCTAACCCTAACCCTAACCCGAATCCTAACCCTGACCCTCACCTGAAGCCTTACCCTCACCCGTGCCCTAATCTTAACCAGGACACTAACACTAACCCTTGCCCTCACACGAACGCTAACCCTTAAGCACTGTCGTACCCTAAGCTGTACCCTAATCCCTCTGCATTCCTTAACCCTAACCCTAACCCGAATACTAACCCTGAACCTCACCCGAAGCCTTACCCTCACCCGTGCCCTAATCTTAACCAGGACACCAACACTAACTCGTGTCCTCACACGTACGCTAAACCTTAAGCGTTGTCGTACCCTAAATTGTACCCTAATCCCTCCCCATTCCTTAACCCTAACCCTAACCCCATCCCTAAACCTGACCCACTTCCGATGCCCTACCCTAACCAATGCCCTAATCTTAACCAGTACACAAACACTAACTCATGCCCTCAAACGTACGCTAACCCTTAAGCATTGTCGTACCCTATCCTGTACCCTAATCCCTCCCCATTCCCTAACCCTAACCCTAAGCGAAACCCTGAACGTGACCCTTTTCCGAGTTCTTACCCTCATCGGTGCCATTGTCTTAACCAGTACACCAACACTAACTCGTGCCCTCACACTTACGCTAACCCTTAAGCATTGTCGTACCCTAACCTGTATCCTTATCCCTCTCCATTCCCTAACCCTAACCCTAACCCGAATCCTAACCCTGACCCTCACCCGAAGCCTTACCCTCACCCGTGCCCTAATCTTAACCAGGACACCAAGACTAACTCGTGCCCTCAAACGTACGCTAACACTAAACCGCAGCGGTACCATAACCTGTACCCTAATCCCTCTCCATTCCCTAAACCTAACCCTAACCTGAAACCTAACCATGACACTCACCCGAAACTTTACCCTCACCCGTGCCCTAATCTTAACCAGGACACCAACACTAACTCGTGCCCTCACACGTACGCTAAACCTTAAGAATTGTCGTACCCTAAATTGTACCCTAATCCCTCTCCTTTCCTTAAACCTAACCCTAACCCCATCCCTAAACCTGACCCACTTCCGATGCCCTACCCTAACCAATGCCCTAATCTTAACCAGTACACAAACACTAACTCATGCCCTCAAACGTACGCTAACCCTTAAGCATTGTCATACCCTATCCTGTACCCTAATCCCTCCCCATTCCCTAACCCTAACCCTAAGCGAAACCCTGAACGTGACCCTTTTCCGAGGCCTTACCCTCATCGGTGCCATTGTCTTAACCAGTACACCAACACTAACTCGTGCCCTCACACTTACGCTAACCCTTAAGCATTGTCGTACCCTAACCTGTATCCTAATCCCTCTCCATTCCCTAACCCTAACCCTAACCCGAATTCTATCCCTGACCCCCACCCGAAACCTTACCCGCACCTGTGCCCTAATCTTAACCAGGACACCAACACTAACTTGTGCCCTCACACGTACGCTAACCCTTAATCGTTGTCGTACCCTAAACTGTACCCTAATATCTCCCCATTCCCTAACCCTAACCCTAACCCGAATCCTAACCCTGACCCTCACCTGAAGCCTTACCCTCACCCGTGCCCTAATCTTAACCAGGACACTAACACTAACCCTTGCCCTCACACGAACGCTAACCCTTAAGCACTGTCGTACCCTAAGCTGTACCCTAATCCCTCTGCATTCCTTAACCCTAACCCTAACCCGAATCCTAACCCTGAACCTCACCCGAAGCCTTACCCTCACCCGTGCCCTAATCTTAACCAGGACACCAACACTAACTCGTGTCCTCACACGTACGCTAAACCTTAAGCGTTGTCGTACCCTAAATTGTACCCTAATCCCTCCCCATTCCTTAACCCTAACCCTAACCCCATCCCTAAACCTGACCCACTTCCGATGCCCTACCCTAACCAATGCCCTAATCTTAACCAGTACACAAACACTAACTCATGCCCTCAAACGTACGCTAACCCTTAAGCATTGTCGTACACTATCCTGTACCCTAATCCCTCCCCATTCCCTAACCCTTACCCTAAGCGAAACCCTGAACGTGACCCTTTTCCGAGGCCTTACCCTCATCGGTGCCCTTGTCTTAACCAGTACACCAACACTAACTTGTGCCCTCACACTTACGCTAACCCTTAAGCATTGTCGTACCCTAACCTGTACCCTCATCCCTCTCCATTCCCTAACCCTAACCCTAACCCGAATCCTAACCCTGACCCTCACCCGAAGCCTTACCCTCACCCGTGCCCTAATCTTAACCAGGACACCAAGACTAACTCGTGCCCTCACAGGTACGCTAACACTAAACCGCAGCGGTACCCTAACCTGTACCCTAATCCCTCTCCATTCCCTAACCCTAACCCTAACCTGAAACCTAACCATGACCCTCACCCGAAACTTTACCCTCACCCGTGTCCTAATTTTAACCAGTACATCAACACTAACCCATGCTCTCTAACGTACGCCAACCCTAAGCCATTGCCGTACCCTAACCTGTACCCTAATCAATCCCCATTCCCTAACCTTAACCCTAACCCTAACCCTTAACGTGACCCTCTTCCGAGGCCTTACCCTCACCCGTGCCCTAATCGTAAGCAGTACACTAACACTAACTAGTGACCTCACACGTACGCTAAACCTTAAGCGTTGTGGTACCCTAAACTGTGCCCTAATATCTCCCCATTTCCTAACCCTAACCCTAACTCGAATTCTATCCCTGACCCTCACCCGAAACCTTACCCTCACCCGTGCCCTAATCTTAACCAGGACACCAACACTAACTTGTGCCCTCACACGTACGCTAACCCTTAATCGTTGTCGTACCCTAAACTGTACCCTAATCCCTCCCCATTCCCTAACCCTAACTCTAACCCGAATCCTAACCCTGACCCTCACCTGAAGCCTTACCCTCACCCGTGCCCTAATCTTAACCAGGACACTAACACTAACCCTTGCCCTCACACGAACGCTAACCCTTAAGCACTGTCGTACCCTAAGCTGTACCCTAATCCCTCTGCATTCCTTAACCCTAACCCTAACACGAATCCTAACCCTGACCCTCACCCGAAGCCTTACCCTCACCCGTGCCCTAATCTTAACAAGGACACCAACACTAACTCGTGCCCTCACACGTACGCTAAACCTTAAGAATTGTCATACCCTAAATTGTACCCTAATCCCTCCCTATTCCTTAACCCTCACCCTAACCCCATCCCTAAACCTGACCCACTTCCGATGCCCTACCCTAACCAATGCCCTAATCTTAACCAGTACAAAAACAGTAACTCATGCCCTCAAACGTACGCTAACCCTTAAGCATTGTCGTACCCTATCCTGTACCCTAATCCCTCCCCATTCCCTAACCCTAACCCTAAGCGAAACCCTGAACGTGACCCTTTTCCGAGTTCTTACCCTCATCGGTGCCATTGTTTTAACCAGTACACCAACACTAACTCGTGCCCTCACACTTACGCTAACCCTTAAGCATTGTCGTACCCTAACCTGTATCCTTATCCCTCTCCATTCCCTAACCCTAACCCTAACCCGAATCCTAACCCTGACCCTCACCCGAAGCCTTACCCTCACCCGTGCCCTAATCTTAACCAGGACACCAAGACTAACTCGTGCCCTCAAACGTACGCTAACACTAAACCGCAGCGGTACCCTAACCTGTACCCTAATCCCTCTCCATTCCCTAAACCTAACCCTAACCTGAAACCTAACCATGACACTCACCCGAAACTTTACCCTCACCCGTGCCCTAATCTTAACCAGGACACCAACACTAACTCGTGCCCTCACACGTACGCTAAACCTTAAGAATTGTCGTACCCTAAATTGTACCCTAATCCCTCTCCTTTCCTTAAACCTAACCCTAACCCCATCCCTAAACCTGACCCACTTCCGATGCCCTACCCTAACCAATGCCCTAATCTTAACCAGTACACAAACACTAACTCATGCCCTCAAACGTACGCTAACCCTTAAGCATTGTCGTACCCTATCCTGTACCCTAATCCCTCCCCATTCCCTAACCCTAACCCTAAGCGAAACCCTGAACGTGACCCTTTTCCGAGGCCTTACCCTCATCGGTGCCATTGTCTTAACCAGTACACCAACACTAACTCGTGCCCTCACACTTACGCTAACCCTTAAGCATTGTCGTACCCTAACCTGTATCCTAATCCCTCTCCATTCCCTAACCCTAACCCTAACCCGAATTCTATCCCTGACCCCCACCCGAAACCTTACCCGCACCTGTGCCCTAATCTTAACCAGGACACCAACACTAACTTGTGCCCTCACACGTACGCTAACCCTTAATCGTTGTCGTACCCTAAACTGTACCCTAATATCTCCCCATTCCCTAACCCTAACCCTAACCCGAATCCTAACCCTGACCCTCACCTGAAGCCTTACCCTCAGCCGTGCCCTAATCTTAACCAGGACACTAACACTAACCCTTGCCCTCACATGAACGCTAACCCTTAAGCACTGTCGTACCCTAAGCTGTACCCTAATCCCTCTGCATTCCTTAACCCTAACCCTAACCCGAATCCTAACCCTGAACCTCACCCGAAGCCTTACCCTCACCCGTGCCCTAATCTTAACCAGGACACCAACACTAACTCGTGTCCTCACACGTACGCTAAACCTTAAGCATTGTCGTACCCTAAATTGTACCCTAATCCCTCCCCATTCCTTAACCCTAACCCTAACCCCATCCCTAAACCTGACCCACTTCCGATGCCCTACCCTAACCAATGCCCTAATCTTAACCAGGACACAAACACTAACTCATGCCCTCAAACGTACACTAACCCTTATGCATTGTCGTACCCTATCCTGTACCCTAATCCTTCCCCATTCCCTAACCCTAACCCTAAGCGAAACCCTGAACGTGACCCTTTTCCGAGGCCTTACCCTCATCGGTGCCGTTGTCTTAACCAGTACACCAACACTAACTCGTGCCCTCACACTTACGCTAACCCTTAAGCATTCTCGTACCCTAACCTGTACCCTAATCCCTCTCCATTCCCTAACCCTAACCCTAACCCGAATCCTAACCCTGACCCTCACTCGAAGCCTTACCCTCACCCGTGCCCTAATCTTAACCAGGACACCAAGACTAACTCGTGCCCTCAAACGTACGCTAACACTAAACCGCAGCGGTACCCTAACCTGTACCCTAATCCCACTCCATTCCCTAACCCTAACCCTAATCTGAAACCTAACCATGACACTCACCCGAAACTTTACCCTCACCCGTGTCCTAATTTTAACCAGTACATCAACACTAACCCATGCCCTCTAACGTACGCCAACCCTAAGCCATTGCCGTACCCTAACCTGTACCCTAATCAATCCCCATTCCCTAACCCTAACCCTAACCCTAACCCTTAACGTGACCCTCTTCCGAGGCCTTACCCTCACCCGTGCCCTAATCGTAAGCAGTACACTAACACTAACTACTGACCTCACACGTACGCTAACCCTTAATCGTTGTCGTACCCTAAACTGTACCCTAATCCCTCCCCATTCCCTAACCCTAACCCGAATCCTAACCCTGACCCTCACCCGAAGCCTTACCCTCACCCGTGCCTTAATCTTAACCAGGACACCAAGACTAACTCGTGCCCTCAAACGTACGATAACACTAAACCGCAGCGGTACCCTAACCTGTACCCTAACCCTCTCCATTCCCTAAACCTAACCCTAACCGGAAACCTAACCATGACACTCACCCGAAACTTTACCCTCACCCGTGTCCTAATTTTAACAAGTACATCAACACTAACCCATGCCCTCTAACGTACGCCAACCCTAAGCCATTGCCGTACCCTAACCTGTACCCTAATCAATCCCCATTCCCTAACCCTAACCCTAACCCTAACCCTTAACGTGACCCTCTTCCGAGGCCTTACCCTCACCCGTGCCCTAATCGTAAGCAGTACACTAACACTAACTAGTGACCTCACACGTACGCTAAACCTTAAGCGTTGTTGTACCCTAAACTGTGCCCTAATATCTCCCCATTCCCTAACCCTAACCCTAACCCGAATTCTATCCCTGAACCTCACCCGAAACCTTACCCTCACCCGTGCCCTAATCTTAACCAGGACACCAACACTAACTTGTGCCCTCACACGTACGCTAACCCTTAATCGTTGTCGTACCCTAAACTGTACCCTAATCCCTCGCCATTCCCTAACCCTAACCCTCATCCGAATCCTAACCCTGACCCTCACCTGAAGCCTTACACTCACCCGTGCTCTAATCTTAACCAGGACACTAACACTAACCCTTGCCCTCACACGAACGCTAACCCTTAAGCACTGTCGTACCCTAAGCTGTACCCTAATCCCTCTGCATTCCTTAACCCTAACCCTAACCCGAATCCTAACCCTGACCCTCACCCGAAGCCTTACCCTCACCCGTGCCCTAATCTTAACCAGGACACCAACACTAACTCGTGCCATCACACGTACGCTAAACCTTAAGTGTTGTCGTACCCTAAATTGTACCCTAATACCTCCCCATTCCTTAACCCTAACCCTAACCCCATCCCTAAACCTGACCCACTTCTGATGCCCTACCCTAACCAATGCCCTAATCTTAACCAGGACACAAACACTAACTCATGCCCTCAAACGTACGCTAACCCTTAAGCATTGTCGTACCCTATCCTGTACCCTAATCCCTCCCCATTCCCTAACCCTAACCCTAAGCGAAACCCTGAACGTGACCCGTTTCCGAGGCCTTACCCTCATCGGTGCCGTTGTCTTAACCAGTACACCAACACTAACTCGTGCCCTCACACTTACGCTAACCCTTAAGCATTGTCGTACCCTAACCTGTACCCTAATCCCTCTCCATTCCCTAACCCCAAACCTAACCCGAATCCTAACCCTGACCCTCACCCGAAGCCTTACCCTCACCCGTGCCCTAATCTTAACCAGGACACCAAGACTAACTCGTGCCCTCAAACGTACGCTCACACTAAACCGCAGCGGTACCCTAACCTGTACCCTGATCCCTCTCCATTAACTAACCCTAACCCTAACCTGAAACCTAACCATGACACTCACCCGAAACTTTACCCTCACCCGTGTCCTAATTTTAACCAGTACATCAACACTAACCCATGCCCTCTAACGTACGCCAACCCTAAGCCATTGCCGTACCCTAACCTGTACCCTAATCAATCCCCATTCCCTAACCCTAACCCTAACCCTAACCCTTAACGTGACCCTCTTCCGAGACCTTACCCTCACCAGTGCCCTAATCGTAAGCAGTACACTAACACTAACTAGTGACCTCACATGTACGCTAAACCTTAAGCGTTGTGGTACCCTAAACTGTGCCCTAATATCTCCCCATTCCCTAACCCTAACCCTAACCCGAATTCTATCCCTGACCCTCACCCGAAACCTTACCCGCACCCGTGCCCTAATCTTAACCAGGAAACCAACACTAACTTGTGCCCTCACACGTACGCTAACCCTTAATCGTTGTCGTACCCTAAACTGTACCCTAATCCCTCCCCATTCCCTAACCCTAACCCTAACCCGAATCCTAACCCTGACCCTCACCTGAAGCCTTACCCTCACCCGTGCCCTAATCTTAACCAGGACACTAACACTAACCCTTGCCCTCACACGAACGCTAACCCTTAAGCACTGTCGTACCCTAAGCTGTATCCTAATCCCTCTGCATTCCTTAACCCTAACCCTAACACGAATCCTAACCCTGACCCTCACACGAAGCCTAACCCTCACCCGTGCCCTAATCTTAACCAGGACACCAACACTAACTCGTGCCCTCACAGGTACGCTAAACCTTAAGCGTTGTCGTACCCTAAATTGTACCATAATCCCTCCCCATTCCTTAACCCTAACCCTAACCCCATCCCTAAACCTGACCCACGTCCGATGCCCTACCCTAACCAATGCCCTAATCTTAACCAGGACACAAACACTAACTCATGCTCTCAAACGTACGCTAACCCTTATGCATTGTCGTACCCTATCCTGTACCCTAATCCCTCCCCATTCCCTAACCCTAACCCTAAGCGAAACCCTGAACGTGACCCTTTTCCGAGGCCTTACCCTCATCGGTGCCGTTGTCTTAACCAGTACACCAACACTAACTCGTGCCCTCACACTTACGCTAACCCTTAAGCATTCTCGTACCCTAACCTGTACCCTAATCCCTCTCCATTCCCTAACCCTAACCCTAACCCGAATCCTAACCCTGACCCTCACCCGAAGCCTTACCCTCACCCGTGCCCTAATCTTAACCAGGACACCAAGACTAACTCGTGCCCTCAAACGTACGCTAACACTAAACCGCAGCGGTACCCTAACCTGTACCCTAATCCCACTCCATTCCCTAACCCTAACCCTAACCTGAAACCTAACCATGACACTCACCCGAAACTTTACCCTCACCCGTGTCCTAATTTTAACCAGTACATCAACACTAACCCATGCCCTCTAACGTACGCCAACCCTAAGCCATTGCCGTACCCTAACCTGTACCCTAATCCCTCTCCATTCCCTAACCCTAACCCTAACCCGAATCCTAACCCTGACCCTCACCCGAAGCTTTACCCTCACCGGTGCCCTAATCTTAACCAGGACACCAAGACTAACTCGTGCCCTCAAACGTACGCTAACACTAAACCGCAGTGGTACCCTAACCTGTACCCTAATCCCTCTCCATTCCCTAACCCTAAACCTAACCTGAAACCTAACCATGACACTCACCCGAAACTTTACCCTCACCCGTGTCCTAATTTTAACCAGTACATCAACACTAACCCATGCCCTCTAACGTACGCCAACCCTAAGCCTTTGCCGTACCCTAACCTGTACCCTAATCAATCCCCATTCCCTAACCCTAACCCTAACCCTAACCCTCAACGTGACCCTCTTCCGAGGCCTTACCCTCACCCGAGCCCTAATCGTAAGCAGTACACTAACACTAACTAGTGACCTCACACGTACCCTAAACCTTAAGCGTTGTGGTACCCTAAACTGTGCCCTAATATCTCCCCATTCCCTAACCCTAACCCTAACCCGAATTCTATCCCTGACCCTCACCCGAAACCTTACCCGCACCCGTTTCCTAATCTTAACCAGGACACCAACACTAACTTGTGCCCTCACACGTAAGCTAACCCTTGATCGTTGTCGTACCCTAAACTGTACCCTAATCCCTCCCCATCCCTAACCCTAACCCTAACCCGAATCCTAAACCTGACCCTCACCTGAAGCCTTACCCTCACCCGTGCCCTAATCTTAACCAGGACACTAACACTAACCCTTGCCCTCACACGAACGCTAACCCTTAAGCACTGTCGTACCCTAAACTGTACCCTAATCCCTCTGCATTCCTTAACCCTAACCCTAACCCGAATCCTAACCCTGACCCTCACCCGAAGCCTTAACCTCACCCGTGCCCTAATCTTAACCAGGACACCAACACTAACTCGTGCCCTCACACGTACGCTAAACCTTAAGCGTTGTCGTACCCTAAATTGTACCCTAATCCCTCCCCATTACCTAACCCTAACCCTAACCCGAATCCTAACCCTGACCCTCACCCGAAGCCTTACCCTCACCCGTGCCCTAATCTTAACCAGGACACTAACACTAACCCTTGCCCTCACACGAACGCTAACCCTTAAGCACTGTCGTACCCTAAGCTGTACCCTAATCCCTCTGCATTCCTTAACCCTAACCCTAACCCGAATCCTAACCCTGACCCTCACCCGAAGCCTTACCCTCACCCGTGCCCTAATCTTAACCAGGACACCAACACTAACTCGTGCCCTCACACGTACGCTAAACCTTAAGCGTTGTCGTACCCTAAATTGTACCCTAATCCCTCCCCATTCCCTAACCCTAACCCTAACCCCATCCCTAAACCTGACCCACTTCCGATGCCCTACCCTAACCAATGCCCTAATCTTAACCAGTACACAAACACTAACTCATGCCCTCAAACGTACGCTAACCCTTAAGCATTGTCGTACCCTATCCTGTACCCTAATCCCTCCCCGTTCCCTAACCCTAACCCTAAGCGAAACCCTGAACGTGACCCTTTTCCGAGGCCTTACCCTCATCGGTGCCTTTGTCTTAACCAGTACACCAACACTAACTGGTGCCCTCACACTTACGCTAACCCTTAAGCATTGTCTTACCCTATACTGTACCCTAATCCCTCCCCATTCCCTAACCCTAACCCTAAGCGAAACCCTGAACGTGACGCTTTTCCGAGGCCTTACCCTCATCGGTGCCGTTGTCTTAACCAGTACACCAACACTAACTCGTGCCCTCACACTTACGCTAACCCTTAAGCATTGTCGTACCCTAACCTGTACCCTAATCCCTCTCCATTCCCTAACCCTAACCCTAAACCGAATCCTAACCCTGACCCTCACCCGAAGCTTTACCCTCACCCGTGCCCTAATCTTATCCAGGACACCAAGACTAATCGTGCCCTCAAACGTACGCTAACACTAAACCGCAGCGGTACCCTTACCTGTACCCTAATCCCTCTCCATTCCCTAACCCTAACCCTAGCCTGAAACCTAACCATGACACTCACCCGAAACTTTACCATCACCCGTGTCCTAATTTTAACCAGTACATCAACACTAACCCATGCCCTCTAACGTACGCCAACCCTAAGCCATTGCCATACCCTAACCTGTACCCTAATCAATCCCCATTCCCTAACCCTAACCCTAACCCTAACCCTTAACGTGACCCTCTTCCGAGGCCTTACCCTCACCTGTGCCCTAATCGTAAGCAGTACACTAACACTAACTAGTGACCTCACACGTACGCTAAAAATTAAGCGTTGTGGTACCCTAAACTGTGCCCTAATATCTCCCCATTCCCTAACCCTAACCCTAACCCGAATTCTATCCATGACCCTCACCCGAAACCTTACCCTCACCCTTGCCCTAATCTTAACCAGGACACCAACACTATCTTGTGCCCTCACACGTACGCTAACCCTTAATCGTTGTCGTACCCTAAACTGTACCCTAATCCCTCCCCATTCCCTAACCCTAACCCTAACCCGAATCCTAACCCTGACCCTCACCTGAAGCCTTACCCTCACCCGTGCCCTAATCTTAACCAGGACACTAACACTAACCCTTGCCCTCACACGAACGCTAACCCTTAAGCACTGTCGTACCCTAAGCTGTACCCTAATCCCTCTGCATTCCTTAACCCTAACCCTTACCCGAATCCTAACCCTGACCCTCACCCGAAGCCTTACCCTCACCCGTGCCCTAATCTTAACCAGGACACCAACACTAACTCGTGCCCTCACACGTACGCTAAACCTTAAGCGTTGTCGTACCCTAAATTGTACCCTAATCCCTACCCATTCCCTAACCCTAACCCTAACCCCATCCCTAAACCTGACCCACTTCCGATGCCCTACCCTAACCAATGCCCTAATCTTAACCAGTACACAAACACTAACTCATGCCCTCAAACGTACGCTAACCCTTAAGCATTGTCGTACCCTATCCTGTACCCTAATCCCTCCCCATTCCCTAACCCTAACCCTAAGCGAAACCCTGAACGTGACCCTTTTCCGAGGCCTTACCCTCATCGGTGCCGTTGTCTTAACCAGTACACCAACACTAACTCGTGCCCTCACACTTACGCTAACCCTAAGCATTGTCGTACCCTAACATGTACCCTAATCCCTCTCCATTCCCTAACCCTAACCCTAACCCGAATCCTAACCCTGACCCTCACCGGAAGCCTTACCCTCACCCGTGCCCTAATCTTAACCAGGACACCAAGACTAACTCGTGCCCTCAAACGTACACTAACACTAAACCGCAGCGGTACCCTAACCTGTACCCTAATCCCTCTCCATTCCCTAACCCTAACCCTAACCTGAAACCTAAACATGACACTCACCCGAAACTTTACCCTCACCCGTGTCCTAATTTTAACCAGTACATCAACACTAACTCATGCCCTCTAACGTACGCCAACCCTAAGCCATTGCCGTACCCTAACCTGTACCCTAATCAATCCCCATTCCCTAACCCTAACCCTAACCCTAACCCTTAACGTGACCCACTTCCGAGGCCTTACCCTCACCCGTGCCCTAATCGTAAGCAGTACACTAACACTAACTAGTGACCTCACACGTACGCTAAACCTTAAGCGTTGTCTTACCCTAAACAGTGCCCTAATATCTCCCCATTCCCTAACCCTAACCCTAACCCGAATTCTATCCCTGACTCTCACCCGAAACCTTACCCTCACCCGTGCCCTAATCTTAACCAGGACACCAACACTAACTTGTGCCCTCACACGTACGCTAACCCTTAATCGTTGTCGTACCCTAAACTGTACCCTAATCCCTCCCCATTCCCTAACCCTAACCCTAACCCGAATCCTAACCCTGACCCTCACCTGAAGCCTTACCCTCACCCGTGCCCTAATCTTAACCAGGACACTAACACTAACCCTTGCCCTCACACGAACGCTAACCCTTAAGCACTGTCGTACCCTAAGCTGTACCCTAATCCCTCTGCATTCCTTAAACCTAACCCTAACCCGAATCCTAACCCTGACCCTCACCCGAAGCCTTACCCTCACCCGTGCCCTAATCTTAACCAGGACACCAACACTAACTCGTGCCCTCACACGTACGCTAAACCTTAAGCGTTGTCGTACCCTAAATTGTACCCTAATCCCTCCCCATTCCTTAACCCTAACCCGAACCCCAAACCTAAACCTGACCCACTTCCGATGCCCTACCCTAACCAATGCCCTAATCTTAACCAGGACACAAACACTAACTCATGCCCTCAAACGTACGCTAACCCTTAAGCTTTGTCGTACCCTATACTGTACCCTAATCCCTCCCCATTCCCTAACCCTAACCCTAAGCGAAACCCTGAACGTGACCCTTTTCCGAGGCCTTACCCTCATCGGTGCCGTTGTCTTAACCAGTACACCAACACTAACTCGTGCCCTCACACTTACGCTAACCCTTAAGCATTGTCTCACCCTATCCTGTACCCTAATCCCTCCCCATTCCCTAACCCTAACCCTAAGCGAAACCCTGAACGTGACCCTTTTCCGAGGCCTTACCCTCATCGGTGCCGTTGTCTTAACCAGTACACCAACACTAACTCGTGCCCTCACACTTACGCTAACCCTTAAGCATTGTCGTACCCTAACCTGTACCCTAATCCCTCTCCATTCCCTAACCCTAACCCTAACCCGAATCCTAACCCTGACCCTCACCCGAAGCTTTACCCTCACCCGTGCCCTAATCTTAACCAGAACACCAAGACTAATCGTGCCCTCAAACGTACGCTAACACTAAACCGCAGCGGTACCCTTACCTGTACCCTAATCCCTCTCCATTCCCTAACCCTAACCCTAGCCTGAAACCTAACCATGACACTCACCCGAAACTTTACCCTCACCCGTGTCCTAATTTTAACCAGTACATCAACACTAACCCATGCCCTCTAACGTACGCCAACCCTAAGCCTTTGCCGTACCCTAACCTGTACCCTAATCAATCCCCATTCCCTAACCCTAACCCTAACCCTAACCCTCAACGTGACCCTCTTCCGAGGCCTTACCCTCACCCGTGCCCTAATCGCAAGCAGTACACTAACACTAACTAGTGACCTCACACGTACCCTAAACCTTAAGCGTTGTGGTACCCTAAACTGTGCCCTAATATCTCCCCATTCCCTAACCCTAACCCTAACCCGAATTCTATCCCTGACCCTCACCCGAAACCTTACCCGCACCCGTTTCCTAATCTTAACCAGGACACTAACACTAACCCTTGCCCTCACACGAACGCTAACCCTTAAGCACTGTCGTACCCTAAGCTGTACCCTAATCCCTCTGCATTCCTTAACCCTAACCCTAACCCGAATCCTAACCCTGACCCTCACCCGAAGCCTTACCCTCACCCGTGCCCTAATCTTAACCAGGACACCAACACTAACTCGTGCCCTCACACGTACGCTAAACCTTAAGCGTTGTCGTACCCTAAATTGTACCCTAATCCCTCCCCATTACCTAACCCTAACCCTAACCCGAATCCTAACCCTGACCCTCACCCGAAGCCTTACCCTCACCCGTGCCCTAATCTTAACCAGGACACTAACACTAACCCTTGCCCTCACACGAACGCTAACCCTTAAGCACTGTCGTACCCTAAGCTGTACCCTAATCCCTCTGCATTCCTTAACCCTAACCCTAACCCGAATCCTAACCCTGACCCTCACCCGAAGCCTTACCCTCACCCGTGCCCTAATCTTAACCAGGACACCAACACTAACTCGTGCCCTCACACGTACGCTAAACCTTAAGCGTTGTCGTACCCTAAATTGTACCCTAATCCCTCCCCATTCCCTAACCCTAACCCTAACCCCATCCCTAAACCTGACCCACTTCCGATGCCCTACCCTAACCAATGCCCTAATCTTAACCAGTACACAAACACTAACTCATGCCCTCAAACGTACGCTAACCCTTAAGCATTGTCGTACCCTATCCTGTACCCTAATCCCTCCCCGTTCCCTAACCCTAACCCTAAGCGAAACCCTGAACGTGACCATTTTCCGAGGCCTTACCCTCATCGGTGCCTTTGTCTTAACCAGTACACCAACACTAACTGGTGCCCTCACACTTACGCTAACCCTTAAGCATTGTCTTACCCTATACTGTACCCTAATCCCTCCCCATTCCCTAACCCTAACCCTAAGCGAAACCCTGAACGTGACCCTTTTCCGAGGCCTTACCCTCATCGGTGCCGTTGTCTTAACCAGTACACCAACACTAACTCGTGCCCTCACACTTACGCTAACCCTTAAGCATTGTCGTACCCTAACCTGTACCCTAATCCCTCTCCATTCCCTAACCCTAACCCTAAACCGAATCCTAACCCTGACCCTCACCCGAAGCTTTACCATCACCCGTTCCCTATTCTTAACCAGGACACCAAGACTAATCGTGCCCTCAAACGTACGCTAACACTAAACCGCAGCGGTACCCTTACCTGTACCCTAATCCCTCTCCATTCCCTAACCCTAACCCTAGCCTGAAACCTAACCATGACACTCACCCGAAACTTTACCCTCACCCGTGTCCTAATTTTAACCAGTACATCAACACTAACCCATGCCCTCTAACGTACGCCAACCCTAAGCCATTGCCATACCCTAACCTGTACCCTAATCAATCCCCATTCCCTAACCCTAACCCTAACCCTAACCCTTAACGTGACCCTCTTCCGAGGCCTTACCCTCACCTGTGCCCTAATCGTAAGCAGTACACTAACACTAACTAGTGACCTCACACGTACGCTAAAAATTAAGCGTTGTGGTACCCTAAACTGTGCCCTAATATCTCCCCATTCCCTAACCCTAACCCTAACCCGAATTCTATCCCTGACCCTCATCCGAAACCTTACCCTCACCCTTGCCCTAATCTTAACCAGGACACCAACACTATCTTGTGCCCTCACACGTACGCTAACCCTTAATCGTTGTCGTACCCTAAACTGTACCCTAATCCCTCCCCATTCCCTAACCCTAACCCTAACCCGAATCCTAACCCTGACCCTCACCTGAAGCCTTACCCTCACCCGTGCCCTAATCTTAACCAGGACACTAACACTAACCCTTGCCCTCACACGAACGCTAACCCTTAAGCACTGTCGTACCCTAAGCTGTACCCTAATCCCTCTGCATTCCTTAACCCTAACCCTTACCCGAATCCTAACCCTGACCCTCACCCGAAGCCTTACCCTCACCCGTGCCCTAATCTTAACCAGGACACCAACACTAACTCGTGCCCTCACACGTACGCTAAACCTTAAGCGTTGTCGTACCCTAAATTGTACCCTAATCCCTACCCATTCCCTAACCCTAACCCTAACCCCATCCCTAAACCTGACCCACTTCCGATGCCCTACCCTAACCAATGCCCTAATCTTAACCAGTACACAAACACTAACTCATGCCCTCAAACGTACGCTAACCCTTAAGCATTGTCGTACCCTATCCTGTACCCTAATCCCTCCCCATTCCCTAACCCTAACCCTAAGCGAAACCCTGAACGTGACCCTTTTCCGAGGCCTTACCCTCATCGGTGCCGTTGTCTTAACCAGTACACCAACACTAACTCGTGCCCTCACACTTACGCTAACCCTAAGCATTGTCGTACCCTAACATGTACCCTAATCCCTCTCCATTCCCTTACCCTAACCCTAACCCGAATCCTAACCCTGACCCTCACCGGAAGCCTTACCCTCACCCGTGCCCTAATCTTAACCAGGACACCAAGACTAACTCGTGCCCTCAAACGTACACTAACACTAAACCGCAGCGGTACCCTAACCTGTACCCTAATCCCTCTCCATTCCCTAACCCTAACCCTAACCTGAAACCTAACCATGACACTCACCCGAAACTTTACCCTCACCCGTGTCCTAATTTTAACCAGTACATCAACACTAACTCATGCCCTCTAACGTACGCCAACCCTAAGCCATTGCCGTACCCTAACCTGAACCCTAATCAATCCCCATTCCCTAACCCTAACCCTAACCCTAACCCTTAACGTGACCCACTTCCGAGGCCTTACCCTCACCCGTGCCCTAATCGTAAGCAGTACACTAACACTAACTAGTGACCTCACACGTACGCTAAACCTTAAGCGTTGTCTTACCCTAAACAGTGCCCTAATATCTCCCCATTCCCTAACCCTAACCCTAACCCGAATTCTATCCCTGACTCTCACCCGAAACCTTACCCTCACCCGTGCCCTAATCTTAACCAGGACACCAACACTAACTTGTGCCCTCACACGTACGCTAACCCTTAATCGTTGTCGTACCCTAAACTGTACCCTAATCCCTCCCCATTCCCTAACCCTAACCCTAACCCGAATCCTAACCCTGACCCTCACCTGAAGCCTTACCCTCACCCGTGCCCTAATCTTAACCAGGACACTAACACTAACCCTTGCCCTCACACGAACGCTAACCCTTAAGCACTGTCGTACCCTAAGCTGTACCCTAATCCCTCTGCATTCCTTAAACCTAACCCTAACCCGAATCCTAACCCTGACCCTCACCCGAAGCCTTACCCTCACCCGTGCCCTAATCTTAACCAGGACACCAACACTAACTCGTGCCCTCACACGTACGCTAAACCTTAAGCGTTGTCGTACCCTAAATTGTACCCTAATCCCTCCCCATTCCTTAACCCTAACCCTAACCCCAAACCTAAACCTGACCCACTTCCGATGCCCTACCCTAACCAATGCCCTAATCTTAACCAGGACACAAACACTAACTCATGCCCTCACACTTACGCTAACCCTTAAGCATTGTCTTACCCTATCCTGTACCCTAATCCCTCCCCATTCCCTAACCCTAACCCTAAGCGAAACCCTGAACGTGACCCTTTTCCGAGGCCTTACCCTCATCGGTGCCGTTGTCTTAACCAGTACACCAACACTAACTCGTGCCCTCACACTTACGCTAACCCTTAAGCATTGTCGTACCCTAACCTGTACCCTAATCCCTCTCCATTCCCTAACCCTAACCCTAACCCGAATCCTAACCCTGACCCTCACCCGAAGCTTTACCCTCACCCGTGCCCTAATCTTAACCAGAACACCAAGACTAATCGTGCCCTCAAACGTACGCTAACACTAAACCGCAGCGGTACCCTTACCTGTACCCTAATCCCTCTCCATTCCCTAACCCTAACCCTAGCCTGAAACCTAACCATGACACTCACCCGAAACTTTACCCTCACCCGTGTCCTAATTTTAACCAGTACATCAACACTAACCCATGCCCTCTAACGTACGCCAACCCTAAGCCTTTGCCGTACCCTAACCTGTACCCTAATCAATCCCCATTCCCTAACCCTAACCCTAACCCTAACCCTCAACGTGACCCTCTTCCGAGGCCTTACCCTCACCCGTGCCCTAATCGTAAGCAGTACACTAACACTAACTAGTGACCTCACACGTACCCTAAACCTTAAGCGTTGTGGTACCCTAAACTGTGCCCTAATATCTCCCCATTCCCTAACCCTAACCCTAACCCGAATTCTATCCCTGACCCTCACCCGAAACCTTACCCGCACCCGTTTCCTAATCTTAACCAGGACACCAACACTAACTTGTGCCCTCACACGTAAGCTAACCCTTAATCGTTGTCGTACCCTAAACTGTACCCTAATCCCTCCCCATTCCCTAACCCTAACCCTAACCCGAATCCTAAACCTGACCCTCACCTGAAGCCTTACCCTCACCCGTGCCCTAATCTTAACCAGGACACTAACACTAACCCTTGCCCTCACACGAACGCTAACCCTTAAGCACTGTCGTACCCTAAGCTGTACCCTAATCCCTCTGCATTCCTTAACCCTAACCCTAACCCGAATCCTAACCCTGACCCTCACCCGAAGCCTTACCCTCACCCGTGCCCTAATCTTAACCAGGACACCAACACTAACTCGTGCCCTCACACGTACGCTAAACCTTAAGCGTTGTCATACCCTAAATTGTACCCTAATCCCTCCCCATTACCTAACCCTAACCCTAACCCGAATCCTAACCCTGACCCTCACCCGAAGCCTTACCCTCACCCGTGCCCTAATCTTAACCAGGACACTAACACTAACCCTTGCCCTCACACGAACGCTAACCCTTAAGCACTGTCGTACCCTAAGCTGTACCCTAATCCCTCTGCATTCCTTAACCCTAACCCTAACCTGAATCCTAACCCTGACCCTCACCCGAAGCCTTACCCTCACCCGTGCCCTAATCTTAACCAGGACACCAACACTAACTCGTGCCCTCACACGTACGCTAAACCTTAAGCGTTGTCGTACCCTAAATTGTACCCTAATCCCTCCCCATTCCCTAACCCTAACCCTAACCCCATCCCTAAACCTGACCCACTTCCGATGCCCTACCCTAACCAATGCCCTAATCTTAACCAGTACACAAACACTAACTCATGCCCTCAAACGTACGCTAACCCTTAAGCATTGTCGTACCCTATCCTGTACCCTAATCCCTCCCCGTTCCCTAACCCTAACCCTAAGCGAAACCCTGAACGTGACCCTTTTCCGAGGCCTTACCCTCATCGGTGCCTTTGTCTTAACCAGTACACCAACACTAACTCGTGCCCTCACACTTACGCTAACCCTTAAGCATTGTCTTACCCTATACTGTACCCTAATCCCTCCCCATTCCCTAACCCTAACCCTAAGCGAAACCCTGAACGTGACCCTTTTCCGAGGCCTTACCCTCATCGGTGCCGTTGTCTTAACCAGTACACCAACACTAACTCGTGCCCTCACACTTACGCTAACCCTTA
Organism: Inia geoffrensis; assembly: GCA_036417435.1. NCBI lineage: Eukaryota > Metazoa > Chordata > Mammalia > Artiodactyla > Iniidae > Inia > Inia geoffrensis. Next base: position 109,975,751 of record CM070908.1, on the reverse strand, counting down.
AGCATTGTCGTACCCTAACCTGTACCCTAATCCCTCTCCATTCCCTAACCCTAACCCTAACCCGAATCCTAACCCTGACCCTCACCCGAAGCTTTACCCTCACCCGTGCCCTAATCTTAACCAGGACACCAAGACTAATCGTGCCCTCAAACGTACGCTAACACTAAACCGCAGCGGTACCCTTACCTGTACCCTAATCCCTCTCCATTCCCTAACCCTAACCCTAGCCTGAAACCTAACCATGACACTCACCCGAAACTTTACCCTCACCCGTGTCCTAATTTTAACCAGTACATCAACACTAACCCATGCCCTCTAACGTACGCCAACCCTAAGCCATTGCCATACCCTAACCTGTACCCTAATCAATCCCCATTCCCTAACCCTAACCCTAACCCTAACCCTTAATGTGACCCTCTTCCGAGGCCTTACCCTCACCTGTGCCCTAATCGTAAGCAGTACACTAACACTAACTAGTGACCTCACACGTACGCTAAAAATTAAGCGTTGTGGTACCCTAAACTGTGCCCTAATATCTCCCCATTCCCTAACCCTAACCCTAACCCGAATTCTATCCCTGACCCTCACCCAAAACCTTACCCTCACCCTTGCCCTAATCTTAACCAGGACACCAACACTATCTTGTGCCCTCACACGTACGCTAACCCTTAATCGTTGTCGTACCCTAAACTGTACCCTAATCAATCCCCATTCCCTAACCCTAACCCTAACCCTAACCCTTAACGTGACCCACTTCCGAGGCCTTACCCTCACCCGTGCCCTAATCGTAAGCAGTACACTAACACTAACTTGTGACCTCACACGTACGCTAAACCTTAAGCGTTGTCTTACCCTAAACAGTGCCCTAATATCTCCCCATTCCCTAACCCTAACCCTAACCCGAATTCTATCCCTGACTCTCACCCGAAACCTTACCCTCACCCGTGCCCTAATCTTAACCAGGACACCAACACTAACTTGTGCCCTCACACGTACGCTAACCCTTAATCGTTGTCGTACCCTAAACTGTACCCTAATCCCTCCCCATTACCTAACCCTAACCCTAACCCGAATTCTAACCCTGACCCTCACCTGAAGCCTTACCCTCACCCGTGCCCTAATCTTAACCAGGACACTAACACTAACCCTTGCCCTCACACGAACGCTAACCCTTAAGCACTGTCGTACCCTAAGCTGTACCCTAATCCCTCTGCATTCCTTAAACCTAACCCTAACCCGAATCCTAACCCTGACCCTCACCCGAAGCCTTACCCTCACCCGTGCCCTAATCTTAACCAGGACACCAACACTAACTCGTGCCCTCACACGTACGCTAAACCTTAAGCGTTGTCGTACCCTAAATTGTACCCTAATCCCTCCCCATTCCTTAACCCTAACCCTAACCCCAAACCTAAACCTGACCCACTTCCGATGCCCTACCCTAACCAATGCCCTAATCTTAACCAGGACACAAACACTAACTCATGCCCTCAAACGTACGCTAACCCTTAATCTTTGTCGTACCCTATCCTGTACCCTAATCCCTCCCCATTCCCTAACCCTAACCCTAAGCGAAACCCTGAACGTGACCCTTTTCCGAGGCCTTACCCTCATCGGTGCCGTTGTCTTAACCAGTACACCAACACTAACTCGTGCCCTCACACTTACGCTAACCCTTAAGCATTGTCTTACCCTATCCTGTACCCTAATCCCTCCCCATTCCCTAACCCTAACCCTAAGCGAAACCCTGAACGTGACCCTTTTCCGAGGCCTTACCCTCATCGGTGCCGTTGTCTTAACCAGTACACCAACACTAACTCGTGCCCTCACACTTACGCTAACCCTTAAGCATTGTCGTACCCTAACCTGTACCCTAATCCCTCTCCATTCCCTAACCCTAACCCTAACCCGAATCCTAACCCTGACCCTCACCCGAAGCTTTACCCTCACCCGTGCCCTAATCTTAACCAGAACACCAAGACTAATCGTGCCCTCAAACGTACGCTAACACTAAACCGCAGCGGTACCCTTACCTGTACCCTAATCCCTCTCCATTCCCTAACTCTAACCCTAGCCTGAAACCTAACCATGACACTCACCCGAAACTTTACCCTCACCCGTGTCCTAATTTTAACCAGTACATCAACACTAACCCATGCCCTCTAACGTACGCCAACCCTAAGCCATTGCCGTACCCTAACCTGTACCCTAATCAATCCCCATTCCCTAACCCTAACCCTAACCCTAATCCTTAACGTGACCCTCTTCCGAGGCCTTACCCTCACCTGTGCCCTAATCGTAAGCAGTACACTAACACTAACTAGTGACCTCACACGTACGCTAAAAATTAAGCGTTGTGGTACCCTAAACTGTGCCCTAATATCTCCCCATTCCCTAACCCTAACCCTAATCCGAATTCTATCCCTGACCCTCACCCGAAACCTTACCCTCACCCTTGCCCTAATCTTAACCAGGACACCAACACTATCTTGTGCCCTCACACGTACGCTAACCCTTAATCGTTGTCGTACCCTAAACTGTACCCTAATCCCTCCCCATTCCCTAACCCTAACCCTAACCCGAATCCTAACCCTGACCCTCACCTTAAGCCTTACCCTCACCCGTGCCCTAAACTTAACCAGGACACTAACACTAACCCTTGCCCTCACACGAACGCTAACCCTTAAGCACTGTCGTACCCTAAGCTGTAGCCTAATCCCTCTGCATTCCTTAACCCTAACCCTAAGCCGAATCCTGACCCTGACCCTCACCCGAAGCCTTACCCTCACCCGTGCCCTAATCTTAACCAGGACACCAAGACTAACTCGTGCCCTCAAACGTACGTTAACACTAAACCGCAGCGGTACCCTAACCTGTACCCTAATCCCTCTCCATTCCCTAACCCTAACCCTAACCTGAAACCAAACCATGACCCTCACCCGAAACTTTACCCTCACCCGTGTCCTAATTTTAACCAGTACATCAACACTAACCCATGCCCTCTAACGTACGCCAACCCTAAGCAATTGCCGTACCCTAACCTGTACCCTAATCAATCCCCATTCCCTAACCCTAACCCTAACCCTAACCCTCACACTTACGCTAACCCTTAAGCATTGTCGTACCCTAACCTGTACCCTAATCCCTCTCCATTCTCTAACCCTAACCCTAACCCGAATCCTAACCCTGACCCTCACCCGAAGCCTTACCCTCACCCGTGCCCTAATCTTAACCAGGACACCAAGACTAACTCGTGCCCTCAAACGTACGCTAACACTAAACCGCAGCGGTACCCTAACCTGTACCCTAATCCCTCTCCATTCCCTAACCCTAACCCTAACCTGAAACCTAAACATGACACTCACCCGAAACTTTACCCTCACCCGTGTCCTAATTTTAACCAGTACATCAACAGTAACCCATGCCCTCTAACGTACGCCAACCCTAAGCAATTGCCGTACCCTAACCTGTACCCTAATCAATCCCCATTCCCTAACCCTAACCCTAACCCTTAACGTGACCCTCTTCCGAGGCCTTACCCTCACCTGTGCCCTAATCATAAGCAGTACACTAACACTAACTAGTGACCTCACACGCACGCTAAACCTTAAGTGTTGTGGTACTCTAAACTGTGCCCTAATATCTCCCCATTCCCTAACCCTAAACCTAACCCGAATTCTATCCCTGACCCTCACCCGAAACCTTACCCTCACCCGTGCCCTAATCTTAACCAGGACACTAACACTAACTTGTGCCCTCACACGTACGCTAACACTTAATCGTTGTCGTACCCTACACTGTACCCTAATCCCTCCCCATTCCCTAACCCTAACCCTAACCCGAATCCTAACCCTGACCCTCACCTGAAGCCTTACCCTCACCCGTGCCCTAATCTTAACCAGGACACTAACACTAACCCTTGCCCTCACACGAACGCTAACCCTTAAGCACTGTCGTACCCTAAGCTGTACCCTAATCCCTCTTCATTCCTTAACCCTAACCCTAACCCGAATCCTAACCCTGACCCTCACCCGAAGCCTTACCCTCACCCGTGCCCTAATCTTAACCAGGACACCAACACTAACTCGTGCCCTCACACGTACGCTAAACCTTAAGCGTTGTCGTACCCTAAATTGTACCCTAATCCCTCCCCAATCCTTAATCCTAACCCTAACCCCATCCCTAAACCTGACCCACTTCCGATGCCCTACCCTAACCAATGCCCTAATCTTAACCAGTACACAAACACTAAATCATGCCCTCAAACGTACGCTAACCCTTAAGCTTTGTCGTACCCTATCCTGTACCCTAATCCCTCCCCATTCCCTAACACTAACCCTAAGCGAAACCCTGATCTTGACCCTTTTCCGAGGCCTTACCCTCATCGGTGCCCTTGTCTTAACCAGTACACCAACACTAAGTCGTGCCCTCACACTTACGCTAACCCTTAAGCATTGTCGAACCCTAACCTGTACCCTAATCCCTCTCCATTCCCTAATCCTAACCCTAACCCGAATCCTAACCCTGACCCTCACCCGAAGCCTTACCCTCCCCCGTGCCCTAATCTTAACCAGGACACCAACACTAACTCGTGCCCTCAAACGTATGCTAACACTAAACCGCAGCGGTACCCTAACCTGTACCCTAATCCCTCTCCATTCCCTAACCCTAACCCTAACCCGAATCCTAACTCTGACCCTCACCCGAAGACTTACCCTCACCCGTGCCCTAATCTTAACCAGGACACCAAGATTAACTCGTGCCCTCAAACGTACGCTAACACTAAACCGCAGCGGTACCCTAACCTGTACCCTAATCCATCTCCATTCCCTAACCCTAACCCTAACCCGAATCCTAACCCTGACCCTCACCTGAAGCCTTACCCTCACCCGTGCCCTAATCTTAACCAGGACACCAAGACTAACTCGTGCCCTCAAACGTATGCTAACACTAAACCGCAGCGGTACCCTAACCTGTACCCTAATACCTCTCCATTCCCTAACCCTAACCCTAACCTGAAACCTAACCATGACACTCACCCGAAACTTTACCCTCACCCGTGTCCTAATTTTAACCAGTACATCAACACTAACCCATGCCCTCTAACGTACGCCAACCCTAAGCCATTGCCGTACCCTAACCTGTACCCTAATCAATCCCCATTCCCTAACCCTAACCCTAACCCTAACCCTTAACGTGACCCTCTTCCGAGGCCTTACCCTCACCCGTGCCCTAATCGTAAGAGGTACACTAACACTAACTAGTGACCTCACACGTACGCTAAACCTTAAGCGTTGTGGTACCCTAAACTGTTCCCTAATATCTCCCCATTCCCTAACCCTAACCCTAACCCGAATTCTATCCCTGACCCTCTCCGAAACCTTACCCTCACCCGTGCCCTAAACTTAACCAGGACACCAACACTAACTTGTGTCCTCACACGTACGCTAACCCTTAATCGTTGTCGTACCCTAAACTGTACCCTAATCCCTCCCCATTCCCTAACCCTAACCCTAACCCGAATCCTAACCCTGACCCTCACCCGAAGCCTTACCCTCACCCGTGCCCTAATCTTAACCAGGACACCAACACTAACTCGTGCCCTCACACGTACGCTAAACCTTACGCGTTGTCGTACCCTAAATTGTACCCTAATCTCTCCCCATTCCTTAACCCTAACCCTAACCCCAAACCTAAACCTGACCCACTTCCGATGCCCTACCCTAACCAATGCCCTAATCTTAACCAGGACACCAACACTAACTTGTGCCCTCACACGTACGCTAACCCTTAATCGTTGTCGTACCCTAAACTGTACCCTAATCCCTCCCCATTCCCTAACCCTAACCTTAACCCGAATCCTAACCCTGACCCTCATCTGAAGCCTTACCCTCACCCGTGCCCTAATCTTAACCAGGACCCTAACACTAACCCTTGCCCTCACACGAACGCTAACCCTTAAGCACTGTCGTACCCTAAGCTGTACCCTAATCCCTCTGCATTCCTTAACCCTAACCCTAACCCGAATCCTAACCCTGACCCTCACCCGAAGCCTTACCCTCACCCGTGCCCTAATCTTAACCAGGACACCAACACTAACTCGTGCCCTCACACGTACGCTAAACCTTAAGCGTTGTCGTACCCTAAATTGTACCCTAATCCCTCCCCATTCCCTAACCCTAACCCTAACCCCATCCCTAAACCTGACCCACTTCCGATGCCCTACCCTAACCAATGCCCTAATCTTAACCAGTACACAAACACTAACTCATGCCCTCAAACGTACGCTAACACTTAAGCATTGTCGTACCCTATCCTGTACCCTAATCCCTCCCCATTCCCTAACCCTAACCCTAAGCGAAACCCTGAACGTGACCCTTTTCCGAGGCCTTACCCTCATCGGTGCCCTTGTCTTAACCAGTACACCAACACTAACTCGTGCCCTCACACTTACGCTAACCCTTAAGCATTGTCGTACCCTAACATGTACCCTAATCCCTCTCCATTCCCTAACCCTAACCCTAACCCGAATCCTAACCCTGACCCTCACCGGAAGCCTTACCCTCACCCGTGCCCTAATCTTAACCAGGACACCAAGACTAACACGTGCCCTCAAACGTACGCTAACACTAAACCGCAGCGGTACCCTAACCTGTACCCTAATCCCTCTCCATTCCCTAACCCTAACCCTAACCTGAAACCTAACCATGACACTCACCCGAAACTTTACCCTCACCCGTGTCCTAATTTTAACCAGTACATCAACACTAACCCATGCCCTCTAACGTACGCCAACCCTAAGCCATTGCCGTACCCTAACCTGTACCCTAATCAATCCCCATTCCCTAACCCTAACCCTAACCCTAACCCTTAACGTGACCCTCTTCCGAGGCCTTACACTCACCCGTGCCCTAATCGTAAGCAGTACACTAACACTAACTAGTGACCTCACACGTACACTAAACCTTAAGCGTTGTGGTACCCTAAACAGTGCCCTAATATCTCCCCATTCCGTAACCCTAACCCTAACCCGAATTCTATCCCTGACTCTCACCCGAAACCTTACCCTCACCCGTGCCCTAATCTTAACCAGGACACCAACACTAACTTGTGCCCTCACACGTACGCTAACCCTTAATCGTTGTCGTACCCTAAACTGTACCCTAATCCCTCCCCATTACCTAACCCTAACCCTAACCCGAATCCTACCCCTGACCCTCACCTGAAGCCTTACCATCACCCGTGCCCTAATCTTAACCAGGACACTAACACTAACCCTTGCCCTCACACGAATGCTAACCCTTAAGCACTGTCGTACCCTAAGCTGTACCCTAATCCCTCTGCATTCCTTAAACCTAACCCTAACCCGAATCCTAACCCTGACCCTCACCCGAAGCCTTACCCTCACCCGTGCCCTAATCTTAACCAGGACACCAACACTAACTCGTGCCCTCACACGTACGCTAAACCTTAAGCGTTGTCGTACCCTAAATTGTACCCTAATCCCTCCCCATTCCTTAACCCTAACCCTAACCCCAAACCTAAACCTGACTCACTTCCGATGCCCTACCCTAACCAATGCCCTAATCTTAACCAGGACACAAACACTAACTCATGCCCTCAAACGTACGCTAACCCTTATGCTTTGTCGTACCCTATCCTGTACCCTAATCCCTCCCCATTCCCTAACCCTAACCCTAAGCGAAACCCTGAACGTGACCCTTTTCCGAAGCCTTACCCTCATCGGTGCCGTTGTCTTAACCAGTACACCAACAATAACTCGTGCCCTCACACTTACGCTAACCCTTAAGCATTGTCTTACCCTATCCTGTACCCTAATCCCTCCCCATTCCCTAACCCTAACCCTAAGCGAAACCCTGAACGTGACCCTTTTCCGAGGCCTTACCCTCATCGGTGCCGTTGTCTTAACCAGTACACCAACACTAACTCGTGCCCTCACACTTACGCTAACCCTTAAGCATTGTCGTACCCTAACATGTACCCTAATCCCTCTCCATTCCCTAACCCTAACCCTAACCCGAATCCTAACCCTGACCCTCACCCGAAGCTTTACCCTCACCCGTGCCCAAATCTTAACCAGGACACCAAGACTAATCGTGCCCTCAAACGTACGCTAACACTAAACCGCAGCGGTACCCTTACCTGTACCCTAATCCCTCTCCATTCCCTAACCCTAACCCTAGCCTGAAACCTAACCATGACACTCACCCGAAACTTTACCCTCACCCGTGTCCTAATTTTAACCAGTACATCAACACTAACCCATGCCCTCTAACGTACGCCAACCCTAAGCCATTTCCGTACCCTAACCTGTACCCTAATCAATCCCCATTCCCTAACCCTAACCCTAACCCTAACCCTTAACGTGACCCTCTTCCGAGGCCTTACCCTCACCTGTGCCCTAATCGTAAGCAGTACACTAACACTAACTAGTGACCTCACACATACGCTAAAAATTAAGCGTTGTGGTACACTAAACTGTGCCCTAATATCTCCCCATTCCCTAACCCTAACCCTAACCCGAATTCTATCCCTGACCCTCACCCGAATCCTTACCCTCACCCTTGCCCTAATCTTAACCAGGACACCAACACTATCTTGTGCCCTCACACGTACGCTAACCCTTAATCGTTGTCGTACCCTAAACTGTACCCTAATCCCTCCCCATTCCCTAACCCTAACCCTAACCCGAATCCTAACCCTGACCCTCACCTTAAGCCTTACCCTCACCCGTGCCCTAAACTTAACCAAGACACTAACACTAACCCTTGCCCTCACACGAACGCTAACCCTTAAGAACTGTCGTACCCTAAGCTGTAGCCTAATCCCTCTGCATTCCTTAACCCTAACCCTAAGCCGAATCCTGACCCTGACCCTCACCCGAAGCCTTACCCTCACCCGTGCCCTAATCTTAACCAGGACACCAAGACTAACTCGTGCCCTCAAACGTATGTTAACACTAAACCGCAGCGGTACCCTAACCTGTACCCTAATCCCTCTCCATTCCCTAACCCTAACCCTAACCTGAAACCAAACCATGACCCTCACCCGAAACTTTACCCTCACCCGTGTCCTAATTTTAACCAGTACATCAACACTAACCCATGCCCTCTAACGTACGCCAACCCTAAGCAATTGCCGTACCCTAACCTGTACCCTAATCAATCCCCATTCCCTAACCCTAACCCTAACCCTAACCCTAACCCTCACACTTACGCTAACCATTAAGCATTGTCGTACCCTAACCTGTACCCTAATCCCTCTCCATTCTCTAACCCTAACCCTAACCCGAATCCTAACCCTGACCCTCACCCGAAGCCTTACCCTCACCCGTGCCCTAATCTTAACCAGGACACCAAGACTAACTCGTGCCCTCAAACGTACGCTAACACAAAACCGCAGCGGTACCCTAACCTGTACCCTAATCCCTCTCCATTCCCTAACCCTAACCCTAACCTGAAACCTAAACATGACACTCACCCGAAACTTTACCCTCACCCGTGTCCTAATTTTAACCAGTACATCAACAGTAACCCATGCCCTCTAACGTACGCCAACCCTAAGCAATTGCCGTACCCTAACCTGTACCCTAATCAATCCCCATTCCCTAACCCTAACCCTAACCCTTAACGTGACCCTCTTCCGAGGCCTTACCCTCACCCGTGCCCTAATCGTAAGCAGTACACTAACACTAACTAGTGACCTCACACGCACGCTAAACCTTAAGTGTTGTGGTACTCTAAACTGTGCCCTAATATCTCCCCTTCCCTAACCCTAACCCTAACCCGAATTCTATCCCTGACCCTCACCCGAAACCTTACCCTCACTCGTGCCCTAATCTTAACCAGGACACCAACACTAACTTGTGCCCTCACACGTACACTAACACTTAATCGTTGTCGTACCCTACACTGTACCCTAATCCCTCCCCATTCCCTAACCCTAACCCTAACCCGAATCCTAACCCTGAAGCTCACCTGAAGCCTTACCCTCACCCGTGCCCTAATCTTAACCAGGACACTAACACTAACCCTTGCCCTCACACGAATGCTAACCCTTATGCACTGTCGTACCCTAAGCTGTACCCTAATCCCTCTTCATTCCTTAACCCTAACCCTAACCCGAATCCTAACCCTGACCCTCACCCGAAGCCTTACACTCACCCGTGCCCTAATCTTAACCAGGACACCAACACTAACTCATGCCCTCACACGTACGCTAAACCTTAAGCGTTGTCGTACCCTAAATTGTACCCTAATCCCTCCCCATTCCTTAACCCTAACCCTAACCCCAAACCTAAACCTGACTCACTTCCGATGCCCTACCCTAACCAATGCCCTAATCTTAACCAGGACACAAACACTAACTCATGCCCTCAAACGTACGCTAACCCTTAAGCTTTGTCGTACCCTATCCTGTACCCTAATCCCTCCCCATTCCCTAACCCTAACCCTAAGCGAAACCCTGAACGTGACCCTTTTCCGAGGCCTTACCCTCATCGGTGCCGTTGTCTTAACCAGTACACCAACAATAACTCGTGCCCTCACACTTACGCTAACCCTTAAGCATTGTCTTACCCTATCCTGTACCCTAATCCCTCCCCATTCCCTAACCCTAACCCTAAGCGAAACCCTGAACGTGACCCTTTTCCGAGGCCTTACCCTCATCGGTGCCGTTGTCTTAACCAGTACACCAACACTAACTCGTGCCCTCACACTTACGCTAACCCTTAAGCATTGTCGTACCCTAACATGTACCCTAATCCCTCTCCATTCCCTAACCCTAACCCTAACCCGATTCCTAACCCTGACCCTCACCCGAAGCTTTACCCTCACCCGTGCCCAAATCTTAACCAGGACACCAAGACTAATCGTGCCCTCAAACGTACGCTAACACTAAACCGCAGCGGTACCCTTACCTGTACCCTAATCCCTCTCCATTCCCTAACCCTAACCCTAGCCTGAAACCTAACCATGACACTCACCCGAAACTTTACCCTCACCCGTGTCCTAATTTTAACCAGTACATCAACACTAACCCATGCCCTCTAACGTACGCCAACCCTAAGCCATTGCCGTACCCTAACCTGTACCCTAATCAATCCCCATTCCCTAACCCTAACCCTAACCCTAACCCTTAACGTGACCCTCTTCCGAGGCCTTACCCTCACCTGTGCCCTAATCGTAAGCAGTACACTAACACTAACTAGTGACCTCACACATACGCTAAAAATTAAGCGTTGTGGTACACTAAACTGTGCCCTAATATCTCCCCATTCCCTAACCCTAACCCTAACCCGAATTCTATCCCTGACCCTCACCCGAATCCTTACCCTCACCCTTGCCCTAATCTTAACCAGGACACCAACACTATCTTGTGCCCTCACACGTACGCTAACCCTTAATCGTTGTCGTACCCTAAACTGTACCCTAATCCCTCCCCATTCCCTAACCCTAACCCTAACCCGAATCCTAACCCTGACCCTCACCTTAAGCCTTACCCTCACCCGTGCCCTAAACTTAACCAAGACACTAACACTAACCCTTGCCCTCACACGAACGCTAACCCTTAAGAACTGTCGTACCCTAAGCTGTAGCCTAACCCCTCTGCATTCCTTAACCCTAACCCTAAGCCGAATCCTGACCCTGACCCTCACCCGAAGCCTTACCCTCACCCGTGGCCTAATCTTAACCAGGACACCAAGACTAACTCGTGCCCTCAAACGTATGTTAACACTAAACCGCAGCGGTACCCTAACCTGTACCCTAATCCCTCTCCATTCCCTAACCCTAACCCTAACCTGAAACCAAACCATGACCCTCACCCGAAACTTTACCCTCACCCGTGTCCTAATTTTAACCAGTACATCAACACTAACCCATGCCCTCTAACGTACGCCAACCCTAAGCAATTGCCGTACCCTAACCTGTACCCTAATCAATCCCCATTCCCTAACCCTAACCCTAACCCTAACCCTAACCCTCACACTTACGCTAACCATTAAGCATTGTCGTACCCTAACCTGTACCCTAATCCCTCTCCATTCTCTAACCCTAACCCTAACCCGAATCCTAACCCTGACCCTCAACCGAAGCCTTACCCTCACCCGTGCCCTAATCTTAACCAGGACACCAAGACTAACTCGTGCCCTCAAACGTACGCTAACACTAAACCGCAGCGGTACCCTAACCTGTACCCTAATCCCTCTCCATTCCCTAACCCTAACCCTAACCTGAAACCTAAACATGACACTCACCCGAAACTTTACCCTCACCCGTGTCCTAATTTTAACCAGTACATCAACAGTAACCCATGCCCTCTAACGTACGCCAACCCTAAGCAATTGCCGTACCCTAACCTGTACCCTAATCAATCCCCATTCCCTAACCCTAACCCTAACCCTTAACGTGACCCTCTTCCGAGGCCTTACCCTCACCCGTGCCCTAATCGTAAGCAGTACACTAACACTAACTAGTGACCTCACACGCACGCTAAACCTTAAGTGTTGTGGTACTCTAAACTGTACCCTAATCCCTCCCCATTCCCTAACCCTAACCCTAACCCGAATCCTAACCCTGACCCTCACCCGAAACCTTACCCTCACCCGTGCCCTAATCTTAACCAGGACACTAACACTAACCCTTGCCCTCACACGAATGCTAACCCTTATGCACTGTCGTACCCTAAGCTGTACCCTAATCCCTCTTCATTCCTTAACCCTAACCCTAACCCGAATCCTAACCCTGACCCTCACCCGAAGCCTTACCCTCACCCGTGCCCTAATCTTAACCAGGACACCAACACTAACTCATGCCCTCACACGTACGCTAAACCTTAAGCGTTGTCGTACCCTAAATTGTACCCTAATCCCTCCCCATTCCTTAACCCTAACCCTAACCCCATCCCTAAACCTGACCCACTTCCGATGCCCTACCCTAACCAATGCCCTAATCTTAACCAGTACACAAACACTAACTCATGCCCTCAAACGTACGCTAACCCTTAAGCATTGTTGTACCCTATCCTGTACCCTAATCCCTCCCCATTCCCTAAACCTAACCCTAAGCGAAACCCTGAACGTGACCCTTTTCCGAGGCTTTACCCTCATCGGTGCCGTTGTCTTAACCAGTACACCAACACTAACACGTGCCCTCACACTTACGCTAACCCTTAAGCATTGTCGTACCCTAAACTGTACCCTAATCCCTCTCCATTCCCTAACCCTAAACCTAACCCGAATACTAACTCTGACCCTCACCCGAAGACTTACCCTCACCCGTGCCCTAATCTTAACCAGGACACCAAGACTAACTCGTGCCCTCAAACGTACGCTAACACTAAACCGCAGCGGTACCGTAACCTGTACCCTAATCCCTCTCCATTCCCTAACCCTAACCCTAACCTGAAACCTAACCATGACACTCACCCGAAACTTTACCCTCACCCCTGTCCTAATTTTAACCAGTACATCAACACTAACTCATGCCCTCTAACGTACGCCAACCCTAAGCCATTGCCGTACCCTAACCTGTACCCTAATCAATCGCCATTCCCTAACCCTAACCCTAACCCTAACCCTTAACATGACCCTCTTCCGAGGCCTTACCCTCACCCGTGCCCTAATCGTAAGCAGTACACTAACTCTAACTAGTGACCTCACACGTACGCTAAACCTTAAGCGTTGTGGTACCCTAAACTGTGCCCTAATATCTCCCCATTCCTTAACCCTACCCCTAACCCGAATTCTATCCCTGACCCTCACCTGAAACCTTACCCTCACCCGTGCCCTAATCTTAACCAGGACACCAACACTAACTCGTGCCCTCACACGTACGCTAAACCTTAAGCGTTGTCGTACCCTAAATTGTACCCTAATCCCTCCCAATTTCTTAACCCTAACCCTAACCCCATCCCTAAACCTGACCCACTTCCGATGCTCTACCCTAACCAATGCCTTAATCTTAACCAGTACACAAACACTAAATCATGCCCTCAAACGTACGCTAACCCTTAAGCATTGTCGTACCCTATCCTGTACCCTAATCCCTCCCCATTCTCTAACACTAACCCTAAGCGAAACCCTGAACTTGACCCTTTTCCGAGGGCTTACCCTCATCGGTGCCCTTGTCTTAACCAGTACACCAACACTAACTCGTGCCCTCACACTTACGCTAACCCTTAAGCATTGTCGTACCCTAACCTGTACCCTAATCCTTCTGCATTCCCTAATCCTAACCCTAACCCGAATCCTAACCCTGACCCTCACCCGAAGCCTTACCCTCACCCGTGCCCTAATCTTAACCAGGACACCAACACTAACTCGTGCCCTCACACGTACGCTAAACCTTAAGCGTTGTCGTACCCTAAATTGTACCCTAATCCCTCCCCATTCCTTAACCCTAACCCTAACCCCATCCCTAAACCTGACCCACTTCCGATGCCCTACCCTAACCAATGCCCTAATCTTAACCAGTACACAAACACTAACTCATGCCCTCAAACGTACGCTAACCCTTAAGCATTGTCGTACCCTATCCTGTACCCTAATCCCTCCCCATTCCCTAACCCTAACACTAAGCGAAACCCTGAATGTGACCCTTTTCCGAGGCCTTACCCTCATCGGTGCCATTGTCTTAACCAGTACACCAACACTAAATCGTGCCCTCACACTTACGCTAACCCTTAAGCATTGTCGTACCCTAACCTGTACCCTAATCCCTCTCCATTCCCTAACCCTAACCCTAACCCGAATCCTAACCCTGACCCTCACCCGAAGCCTTACCCTCACCCGTGCCCTAATCTTAACCAGGACACCAAGACTAACTCGTGCCCTCAAACGTACACTAACACTAAACCGCAGCGGTACCCTAACCTCTACCCTAATCCCTCTCCATTCCCTAACCCTAACCCTAACCTGAAACCTAACCATGACACTCACCAGAAACTTTACCCTCACCCGTGTCCTAATTTTAACCAGTACATCAACACTAACCCATGCGCTCTAACGTACGCCAACCCTAAGCCATTGCCGTACCCTAACCTGTACCCTAATCAATCCCCATTCCCTAACCCTAACCCTAACCCTAACCCTTAACGTGACCCTCTTCCGAGGCCTTACCCTCACCCGTGCCCTAATCGTAAGCAGTACACTAACACTAACTAGTGACCTCACACGTACGCTAAACCTTAAGCGTTGTGGTACCCTAAACTGTGCCCTAATATCTCCCCATTCCCTAACCCTAACCCTAACCCGAATTCTATCCCTGACCCTCACCCGAAACCTTACCCTCACCCGTGCCCTAATCTTAACCAGGACACCAACACTAACTTGTGCCCTCACACGTATGCTAACCCTTAATCGTTGTCGTACCCTAAGCTGTAACCTAATCCCTCTGCATTCCTTAACCCTAACCCTAACCCGCATCTTAACCCTGACCCTCACCCGAAGCCTTACCCTCACCCGTGCCCTAATCTTAACCAGGACACCAACACTAACTCGTGCCCTCACACGTACGCTAAACCTTAAGCGTTGTCGTACCCTAAATTGTGCCCTAATCCTTCCCCATTCCTTAACCCTAAACCTAACCCCATCCCTAAACCTGACCCACTTCCGATGCCCTACCCTAACCAATGCCCTAATCTTAACCAGTACACAAACACTAACTCATGCCCTCAAACGTACGCTAACCCTTAAGCATTGTCGTACCCTATCCTGTACCCTAATCCCTCCCCATTCCCTAACCCTAACCCTAAGCGAAACCCTGAACGTGACCCTTTTCCGAGGCCTTACCCTCATCGGTGCCCTTGTCTTAACCAGTACACCAACACTAACTCGTGCCCTCACACTTACGCTAACCCTTAAGCATTGTCGTACCCTACCCTGTACCCTAATCCCTCTCCATTCCCGAACCCTAACCTTAACCTGAATCCTAACCCTGACCCTCACCCGAAGCCTTACCCTCACCCGTGCCCTAATCTTAACCAGGACACTAACACTAACCCTTGCCCTCACACGAACGCTAACCCTTAAGCACTGTCATACCCTAAGCTGTACCCTAATCCCTCTGCATTCCTTAACCCTAACCTTAACCCGAATCCTAACCCTGACCCTCACCCGAAGCCTTACCCTCACCCGTGCCCTAATCTTAACCAGGACACCAACACTAACTCGTGCCCTCACACGTACGCTAAACCTTAAGCGTTGTCGTACCCTAAATTGTACCCTAATCCCTCCCCATTCCTTAACCCTAACCCTAACCCCATCCCTAAACCTGACCCACTTCCGATGCCCTACCCTAACCAATGCCCTAATCTTAACCAGTACACAAACACTAACTCATGCCCTCAAACGTACGCTAACCCTTCAGCATTGTCGTACCCTATCCTGTACCCTACTCCCTACCCATTCCCTAACCCTAACCCTAAGCGAAACCCTGAACGTGACCCTTTTCCGAGGCCTTACCCTCATCGGTGCCCTTGTCTTAACCAGTACACCAACACTAACTCGTGCCCTCACACTTACGCTAACCCTTAAGCATTGTCGTACCCTAACCTGTACCCTAATCCCTCTCCATTCCCTAACCCTAAACCTAACCCGAATCCTAACCCTGACCCTCACCTGAAGCCTTACCCTCACCCGTGCCCTAATCTTAACCAGGACACCAAGACTAACTCGTGCCCTTAAACGTACACTAACACTAAACCGCAGCGGTACCCTAACCTGTACCCTAATCCCTCTCCATTCCCTAACCCTAACCCTAACCTGAAACCTAACCATGACACTCACCCGAAACTTTACCCTCACCCGTGTCCTAATTTTAACCAGTACATCAACACTAACCCATGCCCTCTAACGTACGCCAACCCTAAGCCATTGCCGTACCCTAACCTGTACCCTAATCAATCCCCATTCCCTAACCCTAACCCTAACCCTAACCCTTAACGTGACCCTCTTCCGAGGCCTTACCCTCATCCGTGCCCTAATCGTAAGAGGTACACTAACACTAACTAGTGACCTCACACGTACGCTAAACCTTAAGCGTTGTGGTACCCTAAACTGTGCCCTAATATCTCCCCATTCCCTAACCCTAACCCTAACCCGAATTCTATCCCTGACCCTCACCCGAAACCTTACCCTCACCCGTGCCCTAAACTTAACCAGGACACCAACACTAACTTGTGCCCTAAAACGTACGCTAACCCTTAATCGTTGTCGTACCCTAAACTGTACCCTAATCCCTCCCCATTCCCTAACCCTAACCCTAACCCGAATCCTAACCCTGACCCTCACCCGAAGCCTTACCCTCACCCGTGCCCTAATCTTAACCAGGACACCAACACTAACTCGTGCCCTCACACGTACGCTAAACCTTAAGCGTTGTCGTACCCTAAATTGTACCCTAATCCCTCCCCATTCCTTAACCCTAACCCTAACCCCAAACCTAAACCTGACCCACTTCCGATGCCCTACCCTAACCAATGCCCTAATCTTAACCAAGACACAAACACTAACTCATGCCCTCAAACGTACGCTAACCCTTAAGCTTTGTCGTACCCTATCCTGTACCCTAATCCCTCCCCATTCCCTAACCCTAACCCTAAGCGAAACCCTGAACGTTACCCTTTTCCGTGGCCTTACCCTCATCGGTGCCGTTGTCTTAACCAGTACACCAACACTAACTCGTGCCCTCACACTTACGCTAACCCTTAAGCATTGTCGTACCCTAACCTGTACCCTAATCACTCTCCATTCCCTAACCCTAACCCTAACCCGAATCCTAACCCTGACGCTCACCCGAAGCCTTACCCTCACCCGTGCCCTAATCTTAACCAGGACACCAAGACTAAATTGTGCCCTCAAACGTACGCTAACACTAAACCGCAGTGGTACCCTAACCTGTACCCTAATCCCTCTCCATTCCCTAACCCTAACCCTAACCTGAAACCTAACCATGACACTCACCCGAAACTTTACCCTCACCCGTGTCCTAATTTTAACCAGTACATCAACACTAACCCATGCCCTCTAACGTACGCCAACCCTAAGCCATTGCCGTACCCTAACCTGTACCCTAATCAATCCCCATTCCCTAACCCTAACCCTAACCCTAACCCTTAACGTGACCCTCTTCCGAGGCCTTACCCTCACCCGTGCCCTAATCGTAAGCAGTACACTAACACTAACTAGTGACCTCACACGTACGCTAAACCTTAAGCGTTGTGGTACCCTAAACTGTGCCCTAATATCTCCCCATTCCCTAACCCTAACCCTAACCCGAATTCTATCCCTGACCCTCACCCGAAACCTTACCCTCACCCGTGCCCTAATCTTAACCAGGACATCAACACTAACTTGTGCCTTCACACGTACGCTAACCCTTAATCGTTGTCGTACCCTAAGCTGTACCCTAATCCCTCTGCATTCCTTAACCCTAACCCTAACCCGCATCTTAACCCTGACCCTCACCCGAAGCCTTACCCTCACCCGTGCCCTAATCTTAACCAGGACACCAACACTAACTCGTGCCCTCACACGTACGCTAAACCTTAAGCGTTGTCGTACCCTAAATTGTACCCTAATCCCTCCCCATTCCTTAACCCTAACCCTAACCCCATCCCTAAACCTGAACCACTTCCCATGCCCTACCCTAACCAATGCCCTAATCTTAACCAGTACACAAACACTAACTCATGCCCTCAAACGTACGCTAACCCTTAAGCATTGTCGTACCCTATCCTGTACCCTAATCCCTCCCCATTCCCTAACCCTAACCCTAAGCGAAACCCTGAACGTGACCCTTTTCCGAGGCCTTACCCTCATCGGTGCCCTTGTCTTAACCAGTACACCAACACTAACTCGTGCCCTCACACTTACGCTAACCCTAAAGCATTGTCGTACCCTAACCTGTACCCTAATCCCTCTCCATTCCCGAACCCTAACCTTAACCTGAATCCTAACCCTGACCCTCACCCGAAGCCTTACCCTCACCCGTGCCCTAATCTTAACCAGGACACTAACACTAACCCTTGCCCTCACACGAACGCTAACCCTTAAGCACTGTCATACCCTAAGCTGTACCCTAATCCCTCTGCATTCCTTAACCCTAACCCTAACGCGAATCCTAACCCTGACCCTCACCCGAAGCCTTACCCTCACCCGTGCCCTAATCTTAACCAGGACACCAACACTAACTCGTGCCCTCACACGTACGCTAAACCTTAAGCGTTGTCGTACCCTAAATTGTACCCTAATCCCTCCCCATTCCTTAACCCTAACCCTAACCCCATCCCTAAACCTGACCCACTTCCGATGCCCTACCCTAACCAATGCCCTAATCTTAACCAGTACACAAACACTAACTCATGCCCTCAAACGTACGCTAACCCTTAAGCATTGTCGTACCCTATCCTGTACCCTACTCCCTACCCATTCCCTAACCCTAACCCTAAGCGAAACCCTGAACGTGACCCTTTTCCGAGGCCTTACCCTCATCGGTGCCCTTGTCTTAACCAGTACACCAACACTAACTCGTGCCCTCACACTTACGCTAACCCTTAAGCATTGTCGTACCCTAACCTGTACCTTAATCCCTCTCCATTCCCTAACCCTAAACCTAACCCGAATCCTAACCCTGACCCTCACCTGAAGCCTTACCCTCACCCGTGCCCTAATCTTAACCAGGACACCAAGACTAACTCGTGCCCTCAAACGTACGCTAACACTAAACCGCAACGGTACCCTAACCTGTACCCTAATCCCACTCCATTCCCTAACCCTAACCCTAACCTGAAACCTAACCATGACACTCACCCGAAACTTTACCCTCACCCGTGTCCTAATTTTAACCAGTACATCAACACTAACCCATGCCCTGTAACGTACGCCAACCCTAAGCCATTGCCGTACCCTAACCTGTACCCTAATCAATCCCCATTCCCTAACCCTAACCCTAACCCTAACCCTTAACGTGACCCTCTTCCGAGGCCTTACCCTCACCCGTGCCCTAATCGTAAGCAGTACACTAACACTAACTAGTGACCTCACACGTACGCTAAACCTTAAGTGTTGTGGTACCCTAAACTGTGCCCTAATATCTCCCCATTCCCTAACCCTAACCCTAACCCGAATTCTATCCCTGACCCTCACCCGAAACCTTACCCGCACCCGTGCCCTAATCTTAACCAGGACACCAACACTAACTTGTGCCCTCACACGTACGCTAACCCTTAATCGTTGTCGTACCCTAAACTGTACCCTAATCCCTCCCCATTCCCTAACCCTAAACCTAACCCGAATCCTAACCCTGACCCTCACCTGAAGCCCTACCCTCACCCGTGCCCTAATCTTAACCAGGACACTAACACTAACCCTTGCCCTCACACGAACGCTAACCCTTAAGCACTGTCGTACCCTAAGCTGTACCCTAATCCCTCTGCATTCCTTAACCCTAACCCTAACCCGAATCCTAACACTGACCCTCACCCGAAGCCTTACCCTCACCCGTACCCTAATCTTAACCAGGACACCAACACTAACTCATGCCCTCACACGTACGCTAAACCTTAAGCGTTGTCGTACCCTAAATTGTACCCTAATCCCTCCCCATTCCTTAACCCTAACCCTAAACCCATCCCTAAACCTGACCCACTTCCGATGCCCTACCCTAACCAATGCCCTAATCTTAACCAGGACACAAACACTAACTCATGCCCTCAAACGTACGCTAACACTTAAGCATTGTCGTACCCTATCCTGTACCCTAATCCCTCCCCATTCCCTAACCCTAACCCTAAGCCAAACCCTGAACGTGACCCTTTTCCGAGGCCTTACCCTCATCGGTGCCCTTGTCTTAACCAGTACATCAACACTAACTCGTGCCCTCACACTTACGCTAACCCTTAAGCATTGTCGTACCCTAACCTGTACCCTAATCCCTCTCCATTCCCTAACCCTAACCCTAACCCGAATCCTAACCCTGACCGTCACCTGAAGCCTTACCCTCACCCGTGCCCTAATCTTAACCAGGACACCAAGACTAACTCGTGCCCTTAAACGTACGCTAACACTAAACCGCAGCGGTACCCTAACCTGTACCCTAATCCCTCTCCATTCCCTAACCCTAACCCTAACCTGAAACCTAACCATGACACTCACCCGAAACTTTACCCTCACCCGTGTCCTAATTTTAACCAGTACATCAACACTAACCCATGCCCTCTAACGTACGCCAACCCTAAGCCATTGCCGTACCCTAACCTGTACCCTAATCAATCCCCATTCCCTAACCCTAACCCTAACCCTAACCCTTAACGTGACCCTCTTCCGAGGCCTTACCCTCATCCGTGCCCTAATCGTAAGAGGTACACTAACACTAACTAGTGACCTCACACGTACGCTAAACCTTAAGCGTTGTGGTACACTAAACTGTGCCCTAATATCTCCCCATTCCCTAACCCTAACCCTAACCCGAATTCTATCCCTGACCCTCACCCGAAACCTTACCCTCACCCGTGCCCTAAACTTAAGCAGGACACCAACACTAACTTGTGTCCTCACACGTACGCTAACCCTTAATCGTTGTCGTACCCTAAACTGTACCCTAATCCCTCCCCATTCCCTAACCCTAACCCTAACCCGAATCCTAACCCTGACCCTCACCCGAAGCCTTACCCTCACCCGTGCCCTAATCTTAACCAGGACACCAACACTAACTCGTGCCCTCACACGTACGCTAAACCTTAAGCGTTGTCGTACCCTAAATTGTACCCTAATCCCTCCCCATTCCTTAACCCTAACCCTAACCCCAAACCTAAACCTGACCCACTTCCGATGCCCTACCCTAACCAATGCCCTAATCTTAACCAAGACACAAACACTAACTCATGCCCTCAAACGTACGCTAACCCTTAAGCTTTGTCGTACCCTATCCTGTACCCTAATCCCTCCCCATTCCCTAACCCTAACCCTAAGCGAAACCCTGAACGTTACCCTTTTCCGTGGCCTTACCCTCATCGGTGCCGTTGTCTTAACCAGTACACCAACACTAACACTTGCCCTCACACTTACGCTAACCCTTAAGCATTGTCGTACCCTAACCTGTACCTTAATCACTCTCCATTCCCTAACCCTAAACCTAACCCGAATCCTAACCCTGACCCTCACCCGAAGCCTTACCCTCACCCGTGCCCTAATCTTAACCAGGACACCAAGACTAAATCGTGCCCTCAAACGTACGCTAACACTAAACCGCAGTGGTACCCTAACCTGTACCCTAATCCCTCTCCATTCCCTAACCATAACCCTAACCTGAAACCTAACCATGACACTCACCCGAAACTTTACCCTCACCCGTGTCCTAATTTTAACCAGTACATCAACACTAACCCATGCCCTCTAACGTACGCCAACCCTAAGCCATTGCCGTACCCTAACCTGTACCCTAATCAATCCCCATTCCCTAACCCTAACCCTAACCCCATCCCTAAACCTGACCCACTTCCGCTGCCCTACCCTAACCAATGCCCTAATCTTAACCAGTACACAAACAGTAACTCATGCCCTCAAACGTACGCTAAACCTTAAGCATTGTCGTACCCTATCCTGTAACCTAATCCCTCCCCATTCCCTAACCCTAACCCTAAGCGAAACCCTGAACGTGACCCTTTTCCGAGGCCTTAACCTCATCGGTGCCCTTGTCTTAACCAGTACACCAACACTAACTCGTGCCCTCACACTTACGCTAACCATTAAGCATTGTCGTACCCTAACATGTACCCTAATCCCTCTCCATTCCCTAACCCTAACCCTAACCCGAATCCTAACCCTGACCCTCACCCGAAGCCTTACCCTCACCCGTGCCCTAATCTTAACCAGGACACCAAGACTAACTCGTGCCCTCAAACGTACGCTAACACTAAACCGCAGCGGTACCCTAACCTGTACCCTAATCCCTCTCCATTCCCTAACCCTAACCCTAACCTTAAACCTAACCATGACACTCACCCGAAACTTTACCCTCACCCGTGTCCTAATTTTAACCAGTACATCAACACTAACCCATGCCCTCTAACGTACGCCAACCCTAAGCCATTGCCGTACCCTAACCTGTACCCTAATCAATCCCCATTCCCTAACCCTAACCCTAACCCTAACCCTTAACGTGACCCTCTTCCGAGGCCTTACCCTCACCCGTGCCCTAATCGTAAGCAGTACACTAACACTAACTAGTGACCTCACACGTACGCTAAACCTTAAGCGTTGTGGTACCCTAAACAGTGCCCTAATATCTCCCCATTCCCTAACCCTAACCCTAACCCGAATTCTATCCCTGATTCTCACCCGAAACCTTACCCTCACCCGTGCCCTAATCTTAACCAGGACACCAACACTAACTTTTGCCCTCACACGTACGCTAACCCTTAATCGTTGTCGTACCCTAAACTGTACCCTAATCCCTCCCCATTACCTAACCCTAACCCTAACCCGAATCCTAACCCTCACCCTCACCTGAAGCCTTACCCTCACCCGTGCCCTAATCTTAACCAGGACACTAACACTAACCCTTGCCCTCACACGAACGCTAACCCTTAAGCACTGTCGTACCCTAAGCTGTACCCTAATCACTCTGCATTCCTTAAACCTAACCCTAACCCGAATCCTAACCCTGACCCTCACCCGAAGCCTTACCCTCACCCGTGCCCTAATCTTAACCAGGACACCAACACTAACTCGTGCCCTCACACGTACGCTAAACCTTAAGCGTTGTCGTACCCTAAATTGTACCCTAATCCCTCCCCATTCCTTAACCCTAACCCTAACCCCAAACCTAAACCTGACCCACTTCCGATGCCCTACCCTAACCAATGCCCTAATCTTAACCAGGACACAAACACTAACTCATGCCCTCAAACGTACGCTAACCCTTAAGCTTTCTCGTACCCTATCCTGTACCCTAATCCCTCCCCATTCCCTAACCCTAACCTTAAGCGAAACCCTGAACGTGACCCTTTTCCGAGGCCTTACCCTCATCGGTGCCGTTGTCTTAACCAGTACACCAACACTAACTCGTGCCCTCACACTTACGCTAACCCTTAAGCATTGTCTTACCCTATCCTGTACCCTAATCCCTCCCCATTCCCTAACCCTAACCCTAAGCGAAACCCTGAACGTGACCCTTTTCCGAGGCCTTACCCTCATCGGTGCCGTTGTCTTAACCAGTACACCAACACTAACTCGTGCCCTCACACTTACGCTAACCCTTAAGCATTGTCGTACCCTAACCTGTACCCTAATCGCTCTCCATTCCCTAACCCTAACCCTAACCCGAATCCTAACCCTGACCCTCACCCGAAGCTTTCCCCTCACCCGTGCCCTAATCTTAACCAGGACACCAAGACTAATCGTGCCCTCAAACGTACGCTAACACTAAACCGCAGCGGTACCCTTACCTGTACCCTAATCCCTCTCCATTCCCTAACCCTAACCCTAGCCTGAAACCTAACCATGACACTCACCCGAAACTTTACCCTCACCCGTGTCCTAATTTTAACCAGTACATCAACACTAACCCATGCCCTCTAACGTACGCCAACACTAAGCCATTGCCGTACCCTAACCTGTACCCTAATCAATCCCCATTCCCTAACCCTAACCCTAACCCTAACCCTTAACGTGACCCTCTTCCGAGGCCTTACCCTCACCTGTGCCCTAATCGTAAGCAGTACACTAACACTAACTAGTGACCTCACACGTACGCTAAAAATTAAGCGTTGTGGTACCCTAAACTGTGCCCTAATATCTCCCCATTCCCTAACCCTAACCCTAACCCGAATTCTATCCCTGACCCTCACCCGAAACCTTACCCTCACCCTTGCCCTAATCTTAACCAGGACACCAACACTATCTTGTGCCCTCACACGTACGCTAACCCTTAATCGTTGTCGTACCCTAAACTGTACCCTAATCCCTCCCCATTCCCTAACCCTAACCCTAACCCGAATCCTAACCCTGACCCTCACCTGAAGCCTTACCCTCACCCGTGCCCTAATCTTAACCAGGACACTAACACTAACCCTTGCCCTCACACGAACGCTAACCCTTAAGCACTGTCGTACCCTAAGCTGTAGCCTAATCCCTCTGCATTCCTTAACCCTAACCCTAAGCCGAATCCTGACCCTGACCCTCACCCGAAGCCTTACCCTCACCCGTGCCCTAATCTTAACCAGGACACCAAGACTAATCGTGCCCTCAAACGTACGCTAACACTAAACCGCAGCGGTACCCTTACCTGTACCCTAATCCCTCTCCATTCCCTAACCCTAACCCTAGCCTGAAACCTAACCATGACACTCACCCGAAACTTTACCCTCACCCGTGTCCTAATTTTAACCAGTACATCAACACTAACCCATGCCCTCTAACGTACGCCAACACTAAGCCATTGCCGTACCCTAACCTGTACCCTAATCAATCCCCATTCCCTAACCCTAACCCTAACCCTAACCCTTAACGTGACCTTCTTCCGAGGCCTTACCCTCAACTGTGCCCTAATCGTAAGCAGTACACTAACACTAACTAGTGACCTCACACGTACGCTAAACCTTATGCGTTGTGGTACCCTAAACTGTGCCCTAATATCTCCCCATTCCCTAACCCTAACCCTAACCCGAATTCTATCCCTGACCCTCACCCGAAACCTTACCCTCACCCGTGCCCTAATCTTAACCAGTACACCAACACTAACTCGTGCCCTCACACGTACGCTAACCCTTAAGCACTGTCGTACCCTAACCTGTACCCTAATCCCTCTCCATTCCCTAACCCTAACCCTAACACGAATCCTAACCCTGACCCTCACCCGAAGCCTTACCCTCACCCGTGCCCTAATCTTAACCAGGACACCAACACTAACTCGTGCCCTCACACGTACGCTAAACCTTAAGCGTTGTCGTACCCTAAATTGTACCCTAATCCCTCCCCATTCCTTAACCCTAACCCTAACCCCATCCCTAAACCTGACCCACTTCCGATGCCCTACCCTAACCAATGCCCTAATCTTAACCAGTACACAAGCACTAACTCATGCCCTCAAACGTACGCTAACCCTTAAGCATTGTCGTACCCTATCCTGTACCCTAAGCGCGCCCCATTCCCTAAACCTAACCCTAAGCGAAACCCTGAACGTGACCCTTTTCCGAGGCCTTACTCTCATCGGTGCCGTTGTCTTAACCAGTACACCAACACTAACTCGTGCCCTCACACTTACGCTAACCCTTATGCATTGTCGTACCCTATCCTGTACCCTAATCCCTCTCCATTCCCTCAACCTAACCCTAACCAGAATCCTAACCCTGACCCTCACCCGAAGCCTTACCCTCACCCGTGCCCTAATCTTAACCAGGACACCAACACTAACTCGTGCCCTCAAACGTACGCTAACACTAAACCGCAGCGGTACCCTTACCTGTACCCTAATCCCTCTCCATTCCCTAACCCTAACCCTAGCCTGAAACCTAACCATGACACTCACCTGAAACTTTACCCTCACCCGTGTCCTAATTTTAACCAGTACATCAACACTAACCCATGCCCTCTAACGTACGCCAACCCTAAGCAATTGCCGTACCGTAACGTGTACCCTAATCAATCCCCATTCCCTAACCCTAACCCTAACCCTAACCCTAACCCTCACACTTACGCTAACCCTTAAGCATTGTCGTACCCTAACCTGTACCCTAATCCCTCTCCATTCCCTAACCCTAACCCTAACCCGAATCCTAACTCTGACCCTCACCCGAAGACTTACCCTCACCCGTGACCTAATCTTAACCAGGACACCAAGACTAACTCGTGCCCTCAAACGTACGCTAACACTAAACCGCAGCGGTACCCTAACCTGTACCCTAATCCCTCTCCATTCCCTAACCCTAACCCTAACCTGAAACCTAACCATGACACTCACCCGAAACTTTACCCTCACCCCTGTCCTAATTTTAACCAGTACATCAACACTCACCCATGCCCTCTAACGTACGCCAACCCTAAGCCATTGCCGTACCCTAACCTGTACCCTAATCAATCGCCATTCCCTAACCCTAACCCTAACCCTAACCCTTAACGTGACCCTCTTCCGAGGCCTTACCCTCACCCGTGCCCTAATCGTAAGCAGTACACTAACACTAACTAGTGACCTCACACGTACGCTAAACCTTAAGCGTTGTGGTACCCTAAACTGTGCCCTAATATCTCCCCATTCCTTAACCCTAACCCTAACCCGAATTCTATCCCTGACCCTCACCTGAAACCTTACCCTCACCCGTGCCCTAATCTTAACCAGGACACCAACACTAACTCGTGCCCTCACACTTACGCTAACCCTTAAGCATTGTCGTACCCTAACCTGTACCCTAATCCCTCTCCATTCCCTAATCCTAACCCTAACCCGAATCCTAACCCTGACCCTCACCTGAAGCCTTACCCTCACCCGTGCCCTAATCTTAACCAGGACACTAACACTAACCCTTGCCCTCACACGAACGCTAACACTTAAGCACTGTCGTACCCTAAGCTGTACCCTAATACCTCTGCATTCCTTAACCCTAACCCTAACCCGAAATCTAACCCTGACACAAACCCGAAGCCTTACCCTCACCCGTGCCCTAATCTTAACCAGGACACCAACACTAACTTGTGCCCTCACACGTACGCTAACCCTTAATCGTTGTCGTACCCTAAGCTGTACCCTAATCCCTCTGCATTCCTTAACTCTAACCCTAACCCGAATCTTAACCCTGACCCTCACCCGAAGCCTTACCCTCACCCGTGCCCTAATCTTAACCAGGACACCAACACTAACTCGTGCCCTCACACGTACGCTAAACCTTAAGCGTTGTCGTACCCTAAATTGTACCCTAATCCCTCCCCATTCCTTAACCCTTACCCTAACCCCATCCCTAAACCTGACCCACTTCCGATGCCCTACCCTAACCAATGCCCTAATCTTAACCAGTACACAAACACTAACTCATGCCCTCAAACGTACGCTAACCCTTAAGCATTGTCGTACCCTATCCTGTACCCTAATCCCTCCCCATTCCCTAACCCTAACCCTAAGCGAAACCCTGAACGTGACCCTTTTCCGAGGCCTTACCCTCATCGGTGCCCTTGTCTTAACCAGTACACCAACACTAACTCGTGCCCTCACACTTACGCTAACCCTTAAGCATTGTCGTACCCTAACCTGTACCCTAATCCCTCTCCATTCCCTAACCCTAACCCTAACCCGAATCCTAACCCTGACCCTCACCCGAAGCCTTACCCTCACCCGTGCCCTAATCTTAACCAGGACACCAACACTAACTCGAGCCCTCAAACGTATGCTAACACTAAACCGCAGCGGTACCCTAACCTGTACCCTAATCCCTCTCCATTCCCTAACCCTAACCCTAACATGAAAACTAACCATGACACTCATCCGAAACTTTACCCTCACCCGTGTTCTAATTTTAACCAATACATCAACACTAACCCATGCCCTCTAACGTACGCCAACCCTAAGCCATTGCCGTACCCTAACCTGTACCCTAATCAATCCCCATTCCCTAACCCTAACCCTAACCCTAACCCTTAACGTGACCCTCTTTACAGGCCTTACCCTCACCCGTGCCCTAATCGTAAGCAGTAGACTAACACTAACTAGTGACCTCACACGTACAATAAACCTTAAGCGTTGTGGTACTCTAAACTGTGCCCTAATCCCTCCCCATTCCCTAACACTAACCCTAACCCGAATTCTATCCCTGACCCTCACCCGAAACCTTAGCCGCACCCGTGCCCTAATCTTAACCAGGACACCAACACTAACTTGTGCCCTCACATGTACGCTAACCCTTAATCGTTGTCGTACCCTAAACTGTACCCTAATCCCTCCCCATTCCCTAACCCTAACCCTAACCCGAATCCTAACCCTGACCCTCACCTGAAGCCTTACCCTCACCCGTGCCCTAATCTTAACCAGGACACTAACACTAACCCTTGCCCTCACACGAACGCTAACCCTTAAGCACTGTCGTACCCTAAGCTGTACCCTAATCACTCTGCATTCCTTAAACCTAACCCTAACCCGAATCCTAACCCTGACCCTCACCCGAAGCCTTACCCTCACCCGTGCCCTAATCTTAACCAGGACACCAACACTAACTCGTGCCCTCACACGTACGCTAAACCTTAAGCGTTGTCGTACCCTAAATTGTACCCTAATCCCTCCCCATTCCTTAACCCTAACCCTAACCCCAAACCTAAACCTGACCCACTTCCGATGCCCTACCCTAACCAATGCCCTAATCTTAACCAGGACACAAACACTAACTCATGCCCTCAAACGTACCCTAACCCTTAAGTTTTGTCGTACCCTATCCTGTACCCTAATCCCTCCCCATTCCCTAACCCTAACCCTAAGCGAAACCCTGAACGTGACCCTTTTCCGAGGCCTTACCCTCATCGGTGCCGTTGTCTTAACCAGTACACCAACACTAACTCGTGCCCTCACACTTACGCTAACCCTTAAGCATTGTCTTACCCTATCCTGTACCCTAATCCCTCCCCATTCCCTAACCCTAACCCTAAGCGAAACCCTGAACGTGACCATTTTCAGAGGCCTTACCCTCATCGGTGCCGTTGTCTTAACCAGTACACCAACACTAACTCGTGCCCCCACACTTACGCTAACCCTTAAGCATTGTCCTACCCTAACCTGTACCCTAATCCCTCTCCATTCCCTAACCCTAACCCTAACCCGAATCCTAACCCTGACCCTCACCCGAAGCCTTACCCTCACCCGTGCCCTAATCTTAACCAGGACACCAACACTAACTCGTGCCCTCACACGTACGCTAAACCTTAAGCGTTGTCGTACCCTAAATTGTACCCTAATCCCTCCCCATTCCTTAACCCTAACCCTAACCCCATCCCTAAACCTGACCCACTTCCGATGCCCTACCCTAACCAATGCCCTAATCTTAACCAGTACACAAGCACTAACTCATGCCCTCAAACGTACGCTAACCCTTAAGCATTGTCGTACCCTATCCTGTACCCTAAGCGCGCCCCATTCCCTAAACCTAACCCTAAGCGAAACCCTGAACGTGACCCTTTTCCGAGGCCTTACTCTCATCGGTGCCGTTGTCTTAACCAGTACACCATCACTAACTCGTGCCCTCACACTTACGCTAACCCTTAAGCATTGTCATACCCTAACCTGTACCCTAATCCCTCTCCATTCCCTCAACCTAACCCTAACCAGAATCCTAACCCTGACCCTCACCCGAAGCCTTACCCTCACACGTGCCCTAATCTTAACCAGGACACCAACACTAACTCGTGCCCTCAAACGTACGCTAACACTAAACCGCAGCGGTACCCTTACCTGTAACCTAATCCCTCTCCATTCCCTAACCATAACCCTAGCCTGAAACCTAACCAAGACACTCACCTGAAACTTTACCCTCACCCGTGTCCTAATTTTAACCAGTACATCAACACTAACCCATGCCCTCTAACGTACGCCAACCCTAAGCAATTGCCGTACCCTAACCTGTACCCTAATCAATCCCCATTCCCTAACCCTAACCCTAACCCTAACCCTAACCCTCACACTTACGCTAACCCTTAAGCATTGTCGTACCCTAACCTGTACCCTAATCCCTCTCCATTCCCTAACCCTAACCCTAACCCGAATCCTAACCCTGACCCTCACCCGAAGCCTTACCCTCACCCGTGCCCTAATATTAACCAGTACATCAACACTAACCCATGCCCTCTAACGTATGCCAACCCTAAGCAATTGCCGTACCGTAACCTGTACCCTAATCAATCCCCATTCCCTAACCCTAACCCTAACCCTTAACGTGACCCTCTTCCGAGGCCTTACCCTCACCCGTGCCCTAATCGTAAGCAGTACACTAACACTAACTAGTGACCTCAAACGCACGCCAAACCTTAAGTGTTGTGGTACTCTAAACTGTGCCCTAATATCTCCCCATTCCCTAACCCTAACCCTAACCCGAATTCTATCCCTGACCCTCACCCGAAACCTTACCCTCACCCGTGCCCTAATCTTAACCAGGACACCAACACTAACTTGTGCCCTCACACGTACGCTAACACTTAATCGTTGTCGTACCCTACACTGTACCCTAATCCCTCCCCATTCCCTAACCCTAACCCTAACCCGAATCCTAACCCTGACCCTCACCTGAATCCTTACCCTCACCCGTGCCCTAATCTTAACCAGGACACTAACACTAACCCTTGCCCTCACACGAACGCTAACCCTTAAGCACTGTCGTACCCTAAGCTGTACCCTAATCCCTCTTCATTCCTTAAAGCTAACCTTAACCCGAATCCTAACCCTGACCCTCACCCGAAGCCTTACCCTCACCCGTGCCCTAATCTTAACCAGGACACCAACACTAACTTGTGCCCTCACTCGTACGCTAACCCTTAAGCGTTGTCGTACCCTAAATTGTACCCTAATCCCTCCCCATTCCTTAACCCTAACCCTAACCCCATCCCTAAACCTGACCCACTTCCGATGCCCTACCCTAACCAATGCCCTAATCTTAACCAGTACACAAACACTAACTCATGCCCTCAAACGTACGCTAACCCTTAAGCATTGTCGTACCCTATCCTGTACCCTAATCCCTCCCCATTTCCTAACCCTAACCCTAAGCGAAACCCTGAACGTGACCCTTTTCCGAGGCTTTACCCTCATCGGTGCCGTTGTCTTAACCAGTACACCAACACTAACTCGTGCCCTCACACTTACGCTAACCCTTAAGCATTGTCGTACCCTAACCTGTACCCTAATCCCTCTCCATTCCCTAACTCTAAACCTAACCCGAATCCTAACTCTGACCCTCACCCGAAGACTTACCCTCACCCGTGCCCTAATCTTAACCAGGACACCAAGACTAACTCGTGCCCTCAAACGTACGCTAACACTAAACCGCAGCGGTACCCTAACCTGTACCCTAATCCCTCTCCATTCCCTAACCCTAACCCTAACCTGAAACCTAACCATGACACTCACCCGAAACTTTACCCTCACCCCTGTCCTAATTTTAACCAGTACATCAACACTAACCCATGCCCTCTAATGTACGCCAACCCTAAGCCATTGCCGTACCCTAACCTGTACCCTAATCAATCGCCATTCCCTAACCCTAACCCTAACCCTAACCCTTAACGTGACCCTCTTACGAGGCCTTACCCTCACCCGTGCCCTAATCGTAAGCAGTACACTAACACTAACTAGTGACCTCACACGTACGCTAAACCTTAAGCGTTGTGGTACCCTAAACTGTGCCCTAATATCTCCCCATTCCTTAACCCTAACCCTAACCCGAATTCTATCCCTGACCCTCACCTGAAACCTTACCCTCACCCGTGCCCTAATCTTAACCAGGACACCAACACTAACTCGTGCCCTCACACGTACGCTAAACCTTAAGCGTTGTCGTACCCTAAATTGTACCCTAATCCCTCCCCATTTCTTAACCCTAACCCTAACCCCATCCCTAAACCTGACCCACTTCCGATGCCCTACCCTAACCAATGCCCTAATCTTAACCAGTACACAAACACTAACTCATGCCCTCAAACGTACGCTAACCCTTAAGCATTGTCGTACCCTATCCTGTACCCTAATCCCTCCCCATTCCCTAACCCTAACCCTAAGCGAAACCCTGAACTTGACCCTTTTCCGAGGCCTTACCCTCATCGGTGCCCTTGTCTTAACCAGTACACCAACACTAACTCGTGCCCTCACACTTACGCTAACCCTTAAGCATTTTCGTACCCTAACCTGTACCCTAATCCCTCTCCATTCCCTAATCCTAACCCTAACCCGAATCCTAACCCTGACCCTCACCTGAAGCCTTACCCTCACCCGTGCCCTAATCTTAACCAGGACACTAACACTAACCCTTGCCCTCACACGAACGCTAAACCTTAAGCACTGTCGTACCCTAAGCTGTACCCTAATCCCTCTGCATTCCTTAACCCTAACCCTAACCCGAATCCTAACCCTGACACAAACCCGAAGCCTTACCCTCACCCGTGCCCTAATCTTAACCAGGACACCAACACTGACTTGTGCCCTCACACGTACGTTAACCCTTAATCGTTGTCGTACCCTAAGCTGTACCCTAATCCCTCTGCATTCCTTAACCTTATCCCTAACCCGAATCTTAACCCTGACCCTCACCCGAAGCCTTACCCTCACCCGTGCCCTAATCTTAACCAGGACACCAACACTAACTCGTGCCCTAAAACGTATGCTAACACTAAACCGCAGCGGTACCCTAACCTGTACCCTAATCCCTCTCCATTCCCTAACCCTAACCCTAACCTGAAACCTAACCATGACACTCATCCGAAACTTTACACTCACCCGTGTCCTAATTTTAACCAATACATCAACACTAACCCATGCCCTCTAACGTACGCCAACCCTAAGCCATTGCCGTACCCTAACCTGTACCCTAATCAATCCCCATTCCCTAAACCTAACCCTAACCCTAACCCTTAACGTGACCCTCTTCAGAGGCCTTACCCTCACCCGTGCCCTAATCGTAAGCAGTAGACTAACAGTAACTAGTGATCTCACACGTACGCTAAACCTTAAGCGTTGTGGTACTCTAAACTGTGCCCTAATCACTCCCCATTCCCTAACACTAACCCTAACCCGAATTCTATCCCTGACCCTCACCCGAAACCTTACCCTCACCCGTGCCCTAATGTTAACCAGGACACCAACACTAACTTGTGCCTCACACGTACGCTAACCCTTAATCGTTGTCGTACCCTAAACTGTACCCTAATCCCTCCCCATTCCCTAACCCTAACCCTAACCCGAATCCTAACCCTGACCCTCACCTGAAGCCTTACCCTCACCCGTGCCCTAATCTTAACCAGGACACCAACACTAACTCGTGCCCTCACACGTACGCTAAACCTTAAGCGTTGTCGTACCCTAAATTGTACCCTAATCCCTCCCCATTCCTTAACCCTAACCCTAACCCCATCCCTAAACCTGACAAACTTCCGATGCCCTACCCTAACCAATGCCCTAATCTTAACCAGTACACAAACACTAACTCATGCCCTCAAACGTACGCTAACCCTTAAGCATTGTCGTACCCTATCCTGTACCCTACTCCCTCCCCATTCCCTAACCCTAACCCTAAGCGAAACCCTGAACGTGACCCTTTTCCGAGGCCTTACCCTCATCGGTGCCCTTGTCTTAACCAGTACACCAACACTAACTCGTGCCCTCACACTTACGCTAACCCTTAAGCATTGTCGTACCCTAACCTGTACCCTAATCCCTCTCCATTCCCTAACCCTAACCCTAACCCGAATCCTAACCCTGACCCTCACCCGAAGCCTTTCCCTCACCCGTGCCCTAATCTTAACCAGGACACCAAGACTAACTCGTGCCCTCAAACGTACGCTAACACTAAACCGGAGCGGTACCCTAACCTGTACCCTACTCCCTCTCCATTCCCTAACCCTAACCCTAACCTGAAACCTAACCATGACACTCACCCGAAACTTTACCCTCACCCGTGTCCTAATTTTAACCAGTACATCAACACTAACTCATGCCCTCTAACGTACGCCAACCCTAAGCCATTGCCGTACCCTAACCTGTACCCTAATCAATCCCCATTCCCTAACCCTAACCCTAACCCTAACCCTTAACGTGACCCTCTTCCGAGGCCGTATCCTCACCCGGGCCCTAATCGTAAGCAGTACACTAACACTAACTAGTGACCTCACACGTACGCTAAACCTTAAGCGTTGTGGTACCCTAAACTGTGCCCTAATATCTCCCCATTCCCTAACCCTAACCCTAACCCGAATTCTATCCCTGACCCTCACCCGAAACCTTACCTTCACCCGTGCCCTAATCTTAACCAGGACACCAACACTAACTTGTGCGCTCACACGTACGCTAACCATAATCGTTGTCGTACCCTAAACTGTACCCTAATCCCTCCCCATTCCCTAACCCTAACCCTAACCCGAATCCTAACCCTGACCCTCACCTGAAGCCTTACCCTCACCCGTGCCCTAATCTTAACCAGGACACTAACACTAACAGTTGCCCTCACACGAACGCTAACCCTAAAGCACTGTCGTACCCTAAGCTGTACCCTAATCCTTCTGCATTCCTTAACCCTAACCCTAACCCGAATCCTAACCCTGACCCTCACCCGAAGCCTTACCCTCAACCGTGCCCTAATCTTAACCAGGACACCAACACTAACTCATGCCCTCACACGTACGCTAAACCTTAAGCGTTGTCGTACCCTAAATTGTACCCTAATCCCTCCCCATTCCTTAACCCTAACCCTAACCCCATCCCTAAACCTGACCCACTTCCGATGCCCTACCCTAACCAATGCCCTAATCTTAACCAGTACACAAACTCATGCCCTCAAACGTACGCTAACCCTTAAGCATTGTTGTACCCTATCCTGTATCCTAATCCCTCCCCATTTCCTAACACTAACCCTAAGCGAAACCCTGAACGTGACCCTTTTCCGAGGCTTTACCCTCATCGGTGCCGTTGTCTTAACCAGTACACCAACACTAACTCGTGCCCTCACACTTACGCTAACCCTTAAGCATTGTCGTACCCTAACCTGTACCCTAATCCCTCTCCATTCCCTAACTCTAAACCTAACCCGAATCCTAACTCTGAACCTCACCCGAAGACTTACCCTCACCCGTGCCCTAATCTTAACCAGGACACCAAGACTAACTCGTGCCCTCAAACGTACGCTAACACTAAACCGCAGCGGTACCCTAACCTGTACCCTAATCCCTCTCCATTCCCTAACCCTAACCCTAACCTGAAACCTAACCATGACACTCACCCGAAACTTTACCCTCACCCCTGTCCTAATTTTAACCAGTACATCAACACTAACCCATGCCCTCTAATGTACGCCAACCCTAAGCCATTGCCGTACCCTAACCTGTACCCTAATCAATCGCCATTCCCTAACCCTAACCCTAACCCTAACCCTTAACGTGACCCTCTTACGAGGCCTTACCCTCACCCGTGCCCTAATCGTAAGCAGTACACTAACACTAACTAGTGACCTCACACGTACGCTAAACCTTAAGCGTTGTGGTACCCTAAACTGTGCCCTAATATCTCCCCATTCCTTAACCCTAACCCTAACCCGAATTCTATCCCTGACCCTCACCTGAAACCTTACCCTCACCCGTGCCCTAATCTTAACCAGGACACCAACACTAACTCGTGCCCTCACACGTACGCTAAACCTTAAGCGTTGTCGTACCCTAAATTGTACCCTAATCCCTCCCCATTTCTTAACCCTAACCCTAACCCCATCCCTAAACCTGACCCACTTCCGATGCCCTACCCTAACCAATGCCCTAATCTTAACCAGTACACAAACACTAACTCATGCCCTCAAACGTACGCTAAGCCTTAAGCATTGTCGTACCCTATCCTGTACCCTAATCCCTCCCCATTCCCTAACCCTAACCCTAAGCGAAACCCTGAACTTGACCCTTTTCCGAGGCCTTACCCTCATCGGTGCCCTTGTCTTAACCAGTACACCAACACTAACTCGTGCCCTCACACTTACGCTAACCCTTAAGCATTTTCGTACCCTAACCTGTACCCTAATCCCTCTCCATTCCCTAATCCTAACCCTAACCCGAATCCTAACCCTGACCCTCACCTGAAGCCTTACCCTCACCCGTGCCCTAATCTTAACCAGGACACTAACACTAACCCTTGCCCTCACACGAACGCTAAACCTTAAGCACTGTCGTACCCTAAGCTGTACCCTAATCCCTCTGCATTCCTTAACCCTAACCCTAACCCGAATCCTAACCCTGACACAAACCCGAAGCCTTACCCTCACCCGTGCCCTAATCTTAACCAGGACACCAACACTGACTTGTGCCCTCACACGTACGTTAACCCTTAATCGTTGTCGTACCCTAAGCTGTACCCTAATCCCTCTGCATTCCTTAACCTTAACCCTAACCCGAATCTTAACCCTGACCCTCACCCGAAGCCTTACCCTCACCCGTGCCCTAATCTTAACCAGGACACCAACACTAACTCGTGCCCTCAAACGTATGCTAACACTAAACCGCAGCGGTACCCTAACCTGTACCCTAATCCCTCTCCATTCCCTAACCCTAACCCTAACCTGAAACCTAACCATGACACTCATCCGAAACTTTACACTCACCCGTGTCCTAATTTTAACCAATACATCAACACTAACCCATGCCCTCTAACGTACGCCAACCCTAAGCCATTGCCGTACCCTAACCTGTACCCTAATCAATCCCCATTCCCTAACCCTAACCCTAACCCTAACCCTTAACGTGACCCTCTTCAGAGGCCTTACCCTCACCCGTGCCCTAATCGTAAGCAGTAGACTAACAGTAACTAGTGCTCTCACACGTACGCTAAACCTTAAGCGTTGTGGTACTCTAAACTGTGCCCTAATCCCTCCCCATTCCCTAACACTAACCCTAACCCGAATTCTATCCCTGACCCTCACCCGAAACCTTACCCTCACCCGTGCCCTAATGTTAACCAGGACACCAACACTAACTTGTGCCTCACACGTACGCTAACCCTTAATCGTTGTCGTACCCTAAACTGTACCCTAATCCCTCCCCATTCCCTAACCCTTACCCTAACCCGAATCCTAACCCTGACCCTCACCTGAAGCCTTACCCTCACCCGTGCCCTAATCTTAACCAGGACACCAACACTAACTCATGCCCTCACACGTACGCTAAACCTTAAGCGTTGTCGTACCCTAAATTGTACCCTAATCCCTCCCCATTCCTTAACCCTAACCCTAACCCCATCCCTAAACCTGACCCACTTCCGATGCCCTACCCTAACCAATGCCCTAATCTTAACCAGTACACAAACACTAACTCATGCCCTCAAACGTACGCTAACCCTTAAGCATTGTCGTACCCTATCCTGTACCCTACTCCCTCCCCATTCCCTAACCCTAACCCTAAGCGAAACCCTGAACGTGACCCTTTTCCGAGGCCTTACCCTCATCGGTGCCCTTGTCTTAACCAGTACACCAACACTAACTCGTGCCCTCACACTTACGCTAACCCTTAAGCATTGTCGTACCCTAACCTGTACCCTAATCCCTCTCCATTCCCTAACCCTAACCCTAACCCGAATCCTAACCCTGACCCTCACCCGAAGCCTTTCCCTCACCCGTGCCCTAATCTTAACCAGGACACCAAGACTAACTCGTGCCCTCAAACGTACGCTAACACTAAACCGGAGCGGTACCCTAACCTGTACCCTACTCCCTCTCCATTCCCTAACCCTAACCCTAACCTGAAACCTAACCATGACACTCACCCGAAACTTTACCCTCACCCGTGTCCTAATTTTAACCAGTACATCAACACTAACTCATGCCCTCTAACGTACGCCAACCCTAAGCCATTGCCGTACCCTAACCTGTACCCTAATCAATCCCCATTCCCTAACCCTAACCCTAAACCTAACCCTTAACGTGACCCTCTTCCGAGGCCTTACCCTCACCCGTGCCCTAATCGTAAGCAGTACACTAACACTAACTAGTGACCTCACACGTACGCTAAACCTTAAGCGTTGTGGTACCCTAAACTGTGCCCTAATATCTCCCCATTCCCTAACCCTAACC
This sequence comes from Inia geoffrensis, assembly GCA_036417435.1. NCBI lineage: Eukaryota > Metazoa > Chordata > Mammalia > Artiodactyla > Iniidae > Inia > Inia geoffrensis. Next base: position 109,936,958 of record CM070908.1, on the reverse strand, counting down.
CTAACCCGAATTCTATCCCTGACCCTGACCCGAAACCTTACCTTCACCCGTGCCCTAATCTTAACCAGGACACCAACACTAACTTGTGCGCTCACACGTACGCTAACCATAATCGTTGTCGTACCCTAAACTGTACCCTAATCCCTCCCCATTCCCTAACCCTAACCCTAACCCGAATCCTAACCCTGACCCTCACCTGAAGCCTTACCCTCACCCGTGCCCTAATCTTAACCAGGACACTAACACTAACAGTTGCCCTCACACGAACGCTAACCCTAAAGCACTGTCGTACCCTAAGCTGTACCCTAATCCTTCTGCATTCCTTAACCCTAACCCTAACCCGAATCCTAACCCTGACCCTCACCCGAAGCCTTACCCTCACCCGTGCCCTAATCTTAACCAGGACACCTACACTAACTCATGCCCTCACACGTACGCTAAACCTTAAGCGTTGTCGTACCCTAAATTGTACCCTAATCCCTCCCCATTCCTTAACCCTAACCCTAACCCCATCCCTAAACCTGACCCACTTCCGATGCCCTACCCTAACCAATGCCCTAATCTTAACCAGTACACAAACTCATGCCCTCAAACGTACGCTAACCCTTAAGCATTGTTGTACCCTATCCTGTACCCTAATCCCTGCCCATTCCCTAACCCTAACCCTAAGCGAAACACTGAACGTGACCCTTTTCCGAGGCTTTACCCTCATCGGTGCCGTTGTCTTAACCAGTACACCAACACTAACTCGTGCCCTCACACTTACGCTAACCCTTAAGCATTGTCGTACCCTAAACTGTACCCTAATCCCTCTCCATTCCCTAACCCTAACCCTAACCCGAATCCTAACTCTGACCCTCACCCGAAGACTTACCCTCACCCGTGCCCTAATCTTAACCAGAACACCAAGACTAACTCGTGCCCTGAAACGTATGCTAACACTAAACCGCAGCGGTACCCTAACCTGTACCCTAATCCCTCTCCATTCCCTAACCCTAACCCTAACCTGAAACCTAACCATGACACTCACCCGAAACTTTACCCTCACCCGTGTCCTAATTTTAACCAGTACATCAACACTAACCCATGCCCTGTAACGTACGCCAACCCTAAGCCATTGCCGTACCCTAACCTGTACCCTAATCAATCCCCATTCCCTAACCCTAACCCTAACCCTACCTCTTAACGTGACCCTCTTCCGAGGCCTTACCCTCACCCGTGCCCTAATCGTAAGCAGTACACTAACACTAAATAGTGACCTCACACGTACGCTAAACCTTAAGCGTTGTGGTACCCTAAACTGTGCCCTAATATCTCCCCATTCCTTAACCCTAACCCTAACCCGAATCCTAACCCTGACCCTCACCCGAAGCCTTACCCTCACCCGTGCCCTAATCTTAACCAGGACACCCACACTAACTCGTGCCCTCACACGTACCCTAAACCTTAAGCGTTGTGGTACCCTAAACTGTGCCCTAATATCTCCCCATTCCCTAACCCTAACCCTAACCCGAATTCTATCCCTGACCCTCACCCGAAACCTTACCTTTACCCGTGCCCTAATCTTAACCAGGACACCAACACTAACTTGTGCCCTCACACGTATGCTAACCATAATCGTTGTCGTACCCTAAACTGTACCCTAATCCCTCCCCATTCCCTAACCCTAACCCTAACCCGAATCCTAACCCTGACTCTCACCTGAAGCCTTACCCTCACCCGTGCCCTAATCTTAACCAGGACACTAACACTAACCCTTGCCCTCACACGAACGCTAACCCTAAAGCACTGTCGTACCCTAAGCTGTACCCTAATCCTTCTGCATTCCTTAACCCTAACCCTAACCCGAATCCTAACCCTGACCCTCACCCGAAGCCTTACCCTCACCCGTGCCCTAATCTTAACCAGGACACCAACAGTAACTCATGCCCTCACATGTACGCTAAACCTTAAGCGTTGTCGTACCCTAAATTGTACCCTAATCCCTCCCCATTCCTTAACCCTAACCCTAACCCCATCCCTAAACCTGACCCACTTCCGATGCCCTACCCTAACCAATGCCCTAATCTTAACCAGTACACAAACACTAACTCATGCCCTCAAACGTACGCTAACCCTTAAGCATTGTTGTACCCTATCCTGTACCCTAATCCCTCCCCATTCCCTAACCCTAACCCTAAGCGAAACCCTGAACGTGACCCTTTTCCGAGGCTTTACCCTCATCGGTGCCGTTGTCTTAACCAGTACACCAACACTAACTCGTGCCCTCACACTTACGCTAACCCTTAAGCATTGTCGTACCCTAACCTGTACCCTAATCCCTCTCCATTCCCTAACCCTAACCCTAACCCGAATCCTAACTCTGACCCTCACCCGAAGACTTACACTCACCCGTGCCCTAATCTTAACCAGGACACCAAGACTAACTCGTGCCCTGAAACGTACGCTAACACTAAACCGCAGCGGTTCCCTAACCTGTACCCTAATCCCTCTCCATTCCCTAACCCTAACCCTAACCTGAAACCTAACCATGACACTCACCCGAAACTTTACCCTCACCCGTGTCCTAATTTTAACCAGTACATCAACACTAACCCATGCCCTCTAACGTACGCCAACCCTAAGCCATTGCCGTACCCTAACCTGTACCCTAATCAATCGCCATTCCCTAACCCTAACCCTAACCCTAACGCTTAACGTGACCCTCTTCCGAGGCCTTACCCTCACCCGTGCCCTAATCGTAAGCAGTACACTAACACTAACTAGTGACCTCACACGTACGCTAAACCTTAAGCGTTGTGGTACCCTAAACTGTGCCCTAATATCTCCCCATTCCTTAACCCTAACCCTAACCCGAATCCTAACCCTGACCCTCACCCGAAGCCTTACCCTCACCCGTGCCCTAATCTTAACCAGGACACCAACACTAACTCGTGCCCTCACACGTACGCTAAACCTTAAGCGTTGTCGTACCCTAAATTGTACCCTAATCCCTCCCCATTCCTTAACCCTAACCCTAACCCCATCCCTAAACCTGACCCACTTCCGATGCCCTACCCTAACCAATGCCCTAATCTTAACCAGTACACAAACACTAACTCATGCCCTCAAACGTACGCTAACCCTTAAGCATTGTCGTACGCTATCCTGTACCCTAATCCCTCCCCATTCCCTAACCCTAACCCTAAGCGAAACCCTGAACGTGACCCTTTTCCGAGGCCTTACCCTCATCGGTGCCGTTGTCTTAACCAGTACACCAACACTAACTCGTGCCCTCACACTTACGCTAACCCTTAAGCATTGTCGTACCCTAACCTGTACCCTAATCCCTCTCCATTCCCTAACCCTAACCCTAACCCGAATCCTAACCCTGACACTCACCCGAAGCCTTACCCTCACCCGTGCCCTAATCTTAACCAGGACACCAACACTAACTCGTGCCCTCAAACGTATGCTAACACTAAACCGCAGCGGTACCCTAACCTGTACCCTAATCCCTCTCCATTCCCTAACCCTAACCCTAACCTGAAACCTAACCATGACACTCATCCGAAACTTTACCCTCACCCGTGTCCTAATTTTAACCAATACATCAACACTAACCCATGCCCTCTAACGTACGCCAACCCTAAGCCATTGCCGTACCCTAACCTGTACCCTAATCAATCCCCATTCCCTAACCCTAACCCTAACCCTAACCCTTAACGTGACCCTCTTCAGAGGCCTTACCCTCACCCGTGCCCTAATCGTAAGCAGTAGACTAACACTAACTAGTGACCTCACACGTACGCTAAACCTTAAGCGTTGTGGTACTCTAAACTGTGCCCTAATCCCTCCCCATTCCCTAACACTAACCCTAACCCGAATTCTATCCCTGACCCTCACCCGAAACCTTACCCTCACCCGTGCCCTAATCTTAACCAGGACACCAACACTAACTTGTGCCTCACACGTACGCTAACCCTTAATCGTTGTCGTACCCTAAACTGTACCCTAATCCCTCCCCATTCCCTAACCCTAACCCTAACCCGAATCCTAACCCTGACCCTCACCTGAAGCCTTACCCTCACCCGTGCCCTAATCTTAACCAGGACACTAACACTAACCCTTGCCCTCACACGAACGCTAACCCTTAAGCACTGTCGTACCCTAAGCTGTACCCTAATCCCTCTGCATTCCTTAACCCTAACCCTAACCCGAATCCTAACCCTGACACTCACCCGAAGCCTTACCCTCACCCGTGCCCTAATCTTAACCAGGACACCAACACTAACTCGTGCCCTCACACGTACGCTAAACCTTAAGCGTTGTCGTACCCTAAATTGTACCCTAATCCCTCCCCATTCCTTAACCCTAACCCTAACCCCATCCCTAAACCTGACCCACTTCCGATGCCCTACCCTAACCAATGCCCTAATCTTAACCAGTACACAAACACTAACTCATGCCCTCAAACGTACGCTAACCCTTAAGCATTGTCGTACCCTATCCTGTACCCTAATCCCTCCCCATTCCCTAACCCTAACCCTAAGCGAAACCCTGAACGTGACCCTTTTCCGAGGCCTTACCCTCATCGGTGCCATTGTCTTAACCAGTACACCAACACTAACTCGTGCCCTCACACTTACGCTAACCCTTAAGCATTGTCGTACCCTAACCTGTACCCTAATCCCTCTCCATTCCTTAACCGTAACCCTAACCCGAATCCTAATCCTGACCCTCACCCGAAGCCTTACCCTCACCCGTGCCCTAATCTTAACCAGGGCACCAAGACTAACTCGTGCCCTCAAACGTACGCTAACACTAAACCGCAGACGTACCCTAACCTGTACCCTAATCCCTCTCCATTCCCTAACCCTAACCCTAACCTGAAACCTAACCATGACACTCACCCGAAACTTTACCCTCACCCGTGTCCTAATTTTAACCAGTACATCAACAATAACTCATGCCCTCTAACGTACGCCAACCCTAAGCCATTGCCGTACCGTAACCTGTACCCTAATCAATCCCCATTCCCTAACCCTAACCCTAACCCTAACCCTTAACGTGACCCTCTTCAGAGGCCTTACCCTCACCCGTGCCCTAATCGTAAGCAGTACACTTACACTAACTAGTGACCTCACACGTACGCTAAACCTTAAGCGTTGTGGTACCCTAAACTGTGCCCTAATATCTCCCCATTCCCTAACCCTAACCTTAACCCGAATTCTATCCCTGACCCTCACCCGAAACCTTACCTTCACCCGTGCCCTAATCTTAACCAGGACACCAACACTAACTTGTGCCCTCACACGTACGCTAACCATAATCGTTGTCGTACCCTAAACTGTACCCTAATCCCTCCCCATTCCCTAACCCTAACCCTAACCCGAATCCTAACCCTGACCCTCACCTGAAGCCTTACCCTCACCCGTGCCCTAATCTTAACCAGGACACTAACACTAACCCTTGCCCTCACACGAACGCTAACCCTAAAACACTATCGTACCCTAAGCTGTACCCTAATCCCTCTGCATTCCTTAACCCTAACCCTAACCCGAATCCTAACCCTGACCCTCACCCGAAGCCTTACCCTCACCCGTGCCCTAATCTTAACCAGGACACCAACACTAACTCGTGCCCTAACACGTACGCTAAACCTTAAGCGTTGTCGTACCCTAAATTGTACCCTAATCCCTCCCCATTCCTTAACCCTAACCCTAACCTCATCCCTAAACCTGACCCACTTCCGATGCCCTACCCTAACCAATGCCCTAATCTTAACCAGTACACAAACACTAACTCATGCCCTCAAACGTACACTAACCCTTAAGCATTGTCGTACCCTATCCTGTACCCTAATCCCTCCCCATTCCCTAACCCTAACCCTAAGCGAAACCCTGAACGTGACCCGTTTCCGAGGCCTTACCCTCATCGGTGCCATTGTCTTAACCAGTACACCAACACTAACTCGTGCCCTCACACTTATGCTAACACTTAAGCATTGTCGTACCCTAACTTGTACCCTAATCCCTCACCATTCCCTAACCCTAACCCTAACCCGAATCCTAACCCTGACCCTCACCCGAAGCCTTACCCTCACCCGTGCCCTAATCTTAACCAGGACACCAAGACTAACTTGTGCCCTCAAACGTACGCTAACACTAAACCGCAGTGGTACCCTAACCTGTACCCTAATCCCTCTCCATTCCCTAACCCTAACCGTAACCTGAAACCTAACCATGACACTCACCCGAAACTTTACCCTCACCCGTGTCCTAATTTTAACCAGTACATCAACACTAACCCATGCCCTCTAACGTACGCCAACCCTAAGCCATTGCCGTACCCTAACCTGTAACCTAATCAATCCCCATTCCCTAACCCTAACCCTAACCCTAACCCTTAACGTGACCCTCTTCCGAGGCCTTACCCTCATCCGTGCCCTAATCGTAAGCAGTACACTAACACTAACTAGTGACCTCACACGTACGCTAAACCTTAAGCGTTGTGCTACCCTAAACTGTGCCCTAATATCTCCCCATTCCCTAACCCTAACCCTAACCCGAATTCTATCCCTGACCCTCACCCGAAACCTTACCCTCACCCGTGCCCTAATCTTAACCAGGACACCAACACTAACTTGTGCCCTCACACGTACGCTAACCCTTAATCGTTGTCGTACCCTAAGCTGTACCCTAATCCCTCTGCATTCCTAAACCCTAACCCTAACCCGAATCCTAACCCTGACCCTCACCCGAAGCCTTACCCTCACCCGTGCCCTAATCTTAACCAGGACACCAACACTAACTTGTGCCCTCACACGTACGCTAACCATAATCGTTGTCGTACCCTAAAGTGTACCCTAATCCCTCCCCATTCCCTAACCCTAACCCTAACCCGAATCCTAACCCTGACCCTCACCTGAAGCCTTACCCTCACCCGTGCCCTAATCTTAACCAGGACACTAACACTAACCCTTGCCCTCACACGAACGCTAACACTAAAGCACTGTCGTACCCTAAGCTGTACCCTAATCCCTCTGCATTCCTTAACCCTAACCCTAACCCGAATCCTAACCCTGACCCTCACCCGAAGCCTTACCCTCACCCGTGCCCTAATCTTAACCAGGACACCAACACCAACTCGTGCCCTCACACGTACGCTAAACCTTAAGCGTTGTCGTACCCTAAATTGTACCCTAATCCCTCCCCATTCCTTAACCCTAACCCTAACCCCATCCCTAAACCTGACCCACTTCCGATGCCCTACCCTAACCAATGCCCTAATCTTAACCAGTACACAAACACTAACTCATGCCCCAAACGTACGCTAACCCTTAAGCATTGTCGTACCCTATCCTGTACCATAATCCCTCCCCATTCCCTAACCCTAACCCTAAGCGAAACCCTGAACGTGACCCTTTTCCGAGGCCTTACCCTCATCGGTGCCGTTGTCTTAACCAGTACACCAACACTAACTCGTGCCCTCACACTTACGCTAACCCTTAAGCATTGTCGTACCCTAACCTGTACCCTAATCCCTCTCCATTCCCTAACCCTAACACTAACCCGAATCCTAACCCTGACCCTCACCCGAAGCCTTACCCTCACCCGTGCCCTAATCTTAACCAGGACACCAAGACTAACTCGTGCCCTCAAACGTACGCTAACACTAAACTGCAGCGGTACCCTAACCTGTACCCTAATCCCTCTCCATTCCCTAACCCTAACCCTAACCTGAAACCTAACCATGACACTCACCCGAAACTTTACCCTCACCCGTGTCCTAATTTTAACCAGTACATCAACACTAACCCATGCCCTCTAATGTACGCCAACCCTAAACCATTGCCGTACCCTAACCTGTACCCTAATCAATCCCCATTCCCTAACCCTAACCCTAACCCTAACCCTTAACGTGACCCTCTTCCGAGGCCTTACCCTCACCCGTGCCCTAATCGTAAGCAGTACACTAACACTAGTGACCTCACACGTACGCTAAACCTTAAGCGTTGTGGTACCCTAAACTGTGCCCTAATATCTCCCCATTCCCTAACCCTAACCCTAACCCGAATTCTATGCCTGACCCTCACCCGAAACCTTACCCTCACCCGTGCCCTAATCTTAACCAGGACACCAACACTAAATTGTGCCCTCACACGTACGCTAACCCTTAATCGTTGTCATACCCTAAACTGTACCCTAATCCCTCCCCATTCCCTAACCCTAACCCTAACCCAAATCCTAACCCTGACCCTCACCTGAAGCCTTACCCTCACCCGTGCCCAAATCTTAACCAGGACACTGACACTAACCCGTGCCCTCACACGAACGCTAACCCTTAAGCACTGTCGTACCCTAAGCTGTACCCTAATCCCTCTGCATTCCTTAACCCTAACCCTAACCCGAATCCTAACCCTGACCCTCACCCGAAGCCTTACCCTCACCCGTGCCCTAATCTTAACCAGGACACCAACACTAACTCGTGCCCTCACACGTACACTAAACCTTAAGCGTTGTCTAACCCAAATTGTACCCTAATCCCTCCCCATTCCTTAACCCTAACCCTAAGCCCATCCCTAAACCTGTCCCACTTCCGATGCCCTACCCTAACCAATGCCCTAATCTTAACCAGTACACAAACACTAACTCATGCCCTCAAACGTACGCTAACCCTTAAGCATTGTCGTACCCTATCCTGTATCCTAATCCCTCCCCATTCCCTAACCCTAACCCTAAGCGAAACCCTGAACGTGACCCTTTTCCAAGGCCTTACCCTCATCGGTGCCGTTGTCTTAACCAGTACACCAACACTAACTCATGCCCTCACACTTACGCTAACACTAAACCGCAGCGTTACCCTAACCTGTACCCTAATCCCTCTCCATTCCCTAACCCTAACCCTAACCTGAAACCTAACCATGACACTCACCCGAAACTTTACCATCACCCGTGTCCTAATTTTAACCAGTACATCAAGACTAACCCATGCCCTCTAACGTACGCCAACCCTAAGCCATTGCCGTACCCTAACCTGTACCCTAATCAATCCCCATTCCCTAACCCTAACCCTAACCCTAACCCTTAACGTGAAACTCTTCCGAGGCCTTACCCTCACCCGTGCCCTAATCGTAAGGAGTACACTAACACTAACTAGTGACCTCACACGTACGCTAAACCTTAAGCACTGTCGTACCCTAAGCTGTACCCTAATCCCTCTGCATTCCTTAACCCTAACCCTAACCCGAATCCTAACCCTGACCCTCACCCGAAGCCTTACCCTCACCCGTGCCCTAATCTTAACCAGGACACCAAGACTAACTCGTGCCCTCAAACGTACGCTAACACTAAACCGCAGCGGTACCCTAACCTGTACCCTAATCCCTCTCCATTCCCTAACCCTGACCCTAACCTGAAACCTAACCATGACACTCACCCGAAACTTTACCCTCACCCGTGTCCTAATTTTAACAAGTACATCAACACTAACCCATGCCCTCGAACGTACGCCAACCCTAAGCCATTGCCGTACCCTAACCTGTACTGTAATCAATCCCCATTCCCTAACCCTAACCCTAACCCTAACCCTTAACGTGACCCTCTTCCGAGGCCTTACCCTCACCCGTCCCCTAAACGTAAGCAGTACACTAACACTAACTAGTGACCTCACACGTACGCTAAACCTTAAGCATTGTGGTACCCTAAACTGTGCCCTAATATCTCCCCATTCCCTAACCCTAACCCTAACCCGAATTCTATCCCTGACCCTCACCCGAAACCTTACCCTCACCCGTGCCGTAATCTTAACCAGGACACCAACACTAACTTGTGCCCTCACACGTACGCTAACCCTTAATCGTTGTCGTACCCTAAACTGTACCCTAATCCCTCCCCATTCCCTAACCCTAACCCTAACCCGAATCCTAACCCTGACCCTCACCTGAAGCCTTACCCTCACCCGTGCCCTAATCTTAACCAGGACACCAACACTAACTCGTGCCCTCACACGTACGCTAAACCTTAAGCGTTGTCATACCCTAAATTGTACCCTAATCCCTCCCCATTCCTTAACCCTAACCCTAACCCCATCCCTAAACCTGACCCACCTCCGATGCACTACCCTAACCAATGCCCTAATCTTAACCAGTACACAAACACTAACTCATGCCCTCAAACGTACGCTAACCCTTAAGCATTGTCGTACCCTATCCTGTACCCTAATCCCTACCCATTCCCTAACCCTAACCCTAAGCGAAACCCTGAACGTGACCCTTTTCCGAGGCCTTACCCTCATCGGTGCCGTTTTCTTAACCAGTACACCAACACTAACTTGTGCCCTCACACTTACGCTAACCCTTAAGCATTGTCGTACCCTAACCTGTACCCTAATCCCTCTCCATTCCCTAACCCTAACCCTAACCCGAATCCTAACCCTGACCCTCACCCGAAGCCTTACCCTCACCCGTGCCCTAATCTTAACCAGGACACCAAGACTAACTCGTGCCCTCAAACGTACGCTAACACTAAACCGCAGCGGTACCCTAACCTGTACCCTAATCCCTCTCCATTCCCTAACCCTAACCCTAACCTGAAACCTAACCATGACACTCACCCGAAACTTTACCCTCACCCGTGTCCTAATTTTAACAAGTACATCAACACTAACCCATGCCCTCTAACGTACGCCAACCCTAAGCCATTGCCGTACCCTAACCTGTACCCTAATCAATCCCCATTCCCTAACCCTAACCCTAACCCTAACCCTTAACGTGACCCTCTTCCGAGGCCTTACCCTCACCCGTGCCCTAATCGTAAGCAGTACACTAACACTAACTAGTGACCTCACACGTACGCTAAAACTTAAGTGTTGTGGTACCCTAAACTGTACCCTAATCCCTCCCCATTCCCTAACCCTAACCCTAAACCGAATCCTAACCCTGACCCTCACCTGAAGCCTTACCCTCACCCGTGCCCTAAACTTAACCAGGACACTAACACTAACCCTTGCCCTCACACGAACGCTAACCCTTAAGCACTGTCGTACCCTAAGCTGTACCCTAATCCCTCTGCATTCCTTAACCCTAACCCTAACCCGAAGCCTAACCCTGACCCTCACCTGAAGCCTTACCCTCACCCGTGCCCTAACCTTAACCAGGACACTAACACTAGCCCTTGCCCTCACACGAACACTAACCCTTAAGCACTGTCGTACCCTAAGCTGTACCCTAATCCCTCTGCATTCCTTAACCCTAACCCTAACCCGAATCCTAACCCTGACCCTCACCCGAAGCCTTACCCTCACCCGTGCCCTAATCTTAACCAGGACACCAACACTAACTCGTGCCCTCACACGTACGCTAAACCTTAAGCGTTGTCGTACCCTAAATTGTACCCTAATCCCTCCCCATTCCTTAACCCTAACCCTAACCCCATCCCTAAACCTGACCCACCTCCGATGCACTACCCTAACCAATGCCCTAATCTTAACCAGTACACAAACACTAACTCATGCCCTCAAACGTACGCTAACCCTTAAGCATTGTCGTACCCTATACTGTACCCTAATCCCTACCCATTCCCTAACCCTAACCCTAAGCGAAATCCTGAACGTGACCCTTTTCCGAGGCCTTACCCTCATCGGTGCCGTTGTCTTAACCAGTACACCAACACTAACTCGTGCCCTCACACTTACGCTAACCCTTAAGCATTGTCGTACCCTAACCTGTACCCTAATCCCACTCCATTCCCCAACCCTAACCCTAACCTGAATCCTAACCCTGACCCTCACCCGAAGCCTTACCCTCACCCGTGCCCTAATCATAACCAGGACACCAAGACTAACTCGTGCCCTCACACGTACGCTAACACTAAACCGCAGCGGTACCCTAACCTGTACCCTAATCCCTCTCCATTCCCTAACCCTAACCCTAACCTGAAACCTAACCATGACACTCACCCGAAACTTTACCCTCACCCGTGTCCTAATTTTAACCAGTACATCAACACTAACCCATGCCATCTAACGTACGCCAACCCTAAGCCATTGCCGTACCCTAACCTGTACCCTAATCAATCCCCATTCCCTAACCCTAACCCTAACCCTAACCCTTAACGTGACCCTCTTCTGAGGCCTTACACTCACCCGTGCCCTAATCGTAATCAGTACACTAACACTAACTAGTGACCTCACACGTACGCTAAACCTTAAGCGTTGTGGTACCCTAAACTGTGCCCTAATATCTCCCCATTCCCTAACCCTAACCCTAACCCGAATTCTATCCCTGACCCTCACCCGAAACCTTACATTCACCCGTGCCCTAATCTTAACCAGGACACCAACACTAACTTTTGTCCTCACACGTACGCTAACCCTTAATCGTTGTCGTACCCTAAACTGTACCCTAATCCCTCCCCATTCCCTAACCCTAACCCTAACCCGAATCCTAACCCTGACCCTCACCTGAAGCCTTACCCTCACCCGTGCCCTAATCTTAATCAGGACACTAACACTAACCCTTGCCCTCACACGAACGCTAACCCTTAAGCACTGTCGTACCCTAAGCTGTAACCTAATCCCTCTGCATTCCTTAACCCTAAGCCTTACCCGAATCCTAACCCTGACCCTCACCCGAAGCCTTACCCTCACCCGTGCCCTAATCTTAACCAGAACACCAACACTAACTCGTGCCCTCACACGTACGCTAAACCTTAAGCGTTATCGTACCCTAAATTGTACCCTAATCCCTCCCCATTCCTTAACCCTAACCCTAACCCCATCCCTAAACCTGACCCACTTCCGATGCCCTACCCTAACCAATGCCCTAATCTTAACCAGTACACAAACACTAACTCATGCCCTCAAACGTACGCTAACCCTTAAGCATTGTCGTATCCTATCTTGTACCCTAATCCCTCCCCATTCCCTAACCCTAAGCCTAAGCGAAACCCTGAACGTGACCCTTTTAGGAGGCCTTACCCTCATCGGTGCCGTTGTCTTAACCAGTACACCAACACTAACTCGTGCCCTCACACTTCCGCTAACCCTTAAGCATTGTCGTACCCTAACCTGTACCCTAATCCCTCTCCATTCCCTAACCCTAACCCTAACCCGAATCCTAACCCTGACCCTCACCCGAAGCCTTACCCTCACCCGTGCCCTAATCTTAACCAGGACACCAAGACTAACTCGTGCCCTCACACGTACGCTAACACTAAACCGCAGAGGTACCCTAACCTGTACCCTAATCCCTCTCCATTCCCTAACCCTAACCCTAACCTGAAACCTAACTATGACACTCACCCGATACTTTACCCTCACCCGTGTCCTGATTTTAACCAGTACATCAACACTAACCCATGCCCACTAACGTACGCCAACCCTAAGCCATTGCCGTACCCTAACCTGTACCCTAATCAATCCCCATTCCTTAACCCTAACCCTAGCCCTAACCCTTAACCTGACCCTCTTCCGAGGCCTTACCCTCACCCATGGCCTAATCGTAAGCAGTACACTAACACTAACTGGTGACCTCACACGTACGCTAACCCTTAATCGTTGTCGTACCCTAAACTGTACCCTAATCCCTCCCCATTCCCTAACCCTAACCCTAACCCGAATCCTAACCCTGACCCTCACCTGAAGCCTTACCCTCACCCGTGCCCTAATCTTAACCAGGACACTAACACTAACCCTTGCCCTCACACGAACGCTAACCCTTAAGCACTGTCGTACCCAAAGCTGTACCCTAATCCCTCTGCATTCCTTAACCCTAACCCTAACCCGAATCCTAACCCTGACCCTCACCCGAAGCCTTACCCTCACCCGTGCCCTAATCTTAACCAGGACACCAACACTAACTCGTGCCCTCACACGTACGCTAAACCTTAAGCGTTGTCGTACCCTAAATTGTACCCTAATCCCTCCCCATTCCTTAACCCTAACCCTAACCCCATCCCTAAACCTGACCCACTTCCGATGCCCTACCCTAACCAATGCCCTAATCTTAACCAGTACACAAACACTAACTCATGCCCTCAAACGTACGCTAACCCTTAAGCATGTCGTACCCTATCCTGTATCCTAATCCCTCCCCATTCCCTAACCCTAACCCTAAGCGAAACCCTGAACGTGACCCATTTCCGAGGCCTTACCCTCATCGGTGCCGTTGTCTTAACCAGTACACCAACACTAACTCGTGCCCTCACACTTACGCTAACCCTTAAGCATTGTCGGACCCTAACCTGTACCCTAATCCCTCTCCATTCCCTAACCCTAACCCTAACCCGAATCCTAACCCTGACCCTCACCCGAAGCCTTACCCTCACCCGTGCCCTAACCTTAACCAGGACAACAAGACTAACTCGTGCCCTCACACGTACGCTAACACTAACCCGCTGCGGTACCCTAACCTGTACCCTAATCCCTCTCCATTCCCTAACCCTAACCCTAACCTGAAACCTAACCATGACACTCACCCGAAACTTTACCCTCACCCGTGTCCTAATTTTAACCAGTACATCAACACTAACCCATGCCCTCTAACGTACGCCAACCCTAAGCCATTGCCGTACCGTAACCTGTACCCTAATCAATCCCCATTCCCTAACCCTAACCCTAACCCTAACCCTTAACGTGACCCTCTTCCGAGGCCTTACCCTCACCCGTGCCCTAATCGTAAGCAGTACACTAACACTAACTAGTGACCTCACACGTACGCTAAACCTTAAGCGTTATGCTACCCTAAACTGTGCCCTAATATCTCGCCATTCCCTAACACTAAACCTAACCCGAATTCTATCCCTGACCCTCACCCGAAACCTTACCCTCACCCGTGCCCTAATCTTAACCAGGACACCAACACTAACTTGTGCCCTCACACGTAGGCCAACCCTTAATCGTTGTCGTACCCTTAACTGTACCCTAATCCCTCCCCATTCCCTAACCCTAACCCTAACCCGAATCCTAACCCTGACCCTCACCTGCAGCCTTACCCTCACCCGTGCCCTAATCTTAACCAGGACACTAACACTAACCCTTGCCCTCACACGAACGCTAACCCTTAAGCACTGTCGTACCCTAAGCTGTACCCGAATCCCTCTGCATTCCTTAAAGCTAACCCTAACCCGAATCCTAACCCTGACCGTCACCCGAAGCCTTACCCTCACCCGTGCCCTAATCTTAACCAGGAAACCAACACTAACTCGTGCCCTCACACGTACGCTAAACCTTAAGCGTTGTCTTACCCTAAATTGTACCCTAATCCCTCCCCATTCCTTAACCCTAACCCTAACCCCATCCCTAAACCTGACCCACCTCCGATGCACTACCCTAACCAATGCCCTAATCTTAACCAGTACACAAACACTAACTCATGCCCTCAAACGTACGCTAACCCTTAAGCATTGTCGTACCCTATACTGTACCCTAATCCCTACCCATTCCCTAACCCTAACCCTAAGCGAAACCCTGAACGTGACCCTTTTCCGAGGCCTTACCCTCATCGGTGCCGTTTTCTTAACCAGTACACCAACACTAACTTGTGCCCTCACACTTACGCTAACCCTTAAGCATTGTCGTACCCTAACCTGTACCCTAATCCCTCTCCATTCCCTAACCCTAACCCTAACCCGAATCCTAACCCTGACCCTCACCCGAAGCCTTACCCCACCCGTGCCCTAATCTTAACCAGGACACCAAGACTAACTCATGCCCTCAAACATACGCTAACACTAAACCGCAGCGGTACCCTAACCTGTACCCTAATCCCTTTCCATTCCCTAACCCTAACCCTAACCTGAAAACTAACCATGACACTCACCCGAAACTTTACCCTCACCCGTGTCCTAATTTTAACAAGTACATCAACACTAACCCATGCCCTCTAACGTACGCCAACACTTAGCCATTGCCGTACCCTAACCTGTACCCTAATCAATCCCCATTCCCTAACCCTAACCCTAACCCTAACCCTTAACGTGACCCTCTTCCGAGGCCTTACCCTCACCCGTGCCCTAATCGTAAGCAGTACACTAAAACTAACTAGTGACCTCACACGTACGCTAAACCTTAAGCGTTGTGCTACCCTAAACTGTGCCCTAATATCTCCCCATTCCCTAACCTTAACCCTAACCCGAATTCTATCACTGACCCTCACGCGAAACCTTACCCTCACCCGTGCCCTAATCTTAACCAGGACACCAACACTAACTTGTGCCCTCACACGTACACTAACCCTTATTCGTTGTCGTACCCTAAACTGTACCCTAATCCCTCCCCATTCCCTAACCCTAACCCTAACCCGAATCCTAGCCCTGACCCTCACCTGAAGCCTTACCCTCACCCGTGCCCTAATCTTAACCAGGACACTAACACTAACCCTTGCCCTCACACGAACGCTAACCCTTAAGCACTGTCGTACCCTAAGCTGTACCCTAATCCCTCTGCATTCCTTAACCCTAACCCTAACCCGAATCCTAACCCTGACCCTCACCCGAAGCCTTACCCTCACCCGTGCCCTAATCTTAACCAGGACACCAACACTAACTCGTGCCCTCACACGTACGCTAAACCTTAAGCGTTGTCGTACCCTAAATTGTACCCTAATCCCTCCCCATTCCTTAACCCTAACCCTAACCCCATCCCTAAACCTGACCCACTTCCGATGCCCTACACTAACCAATGCCCTAATCTTAACCAGTACACAAACACTAACTCATGCCCTCAAACGTATGCTAATCCTTAAGCATTGTCGTACCCTATCCTGTACCCTAATCCCTCCCCATTCCCTAACCCTAACCCTAAGCGAAATCCTGAACGTGACCCTTTTCCGAGGCCTTACCCTCATCGGTGCCGTTGTCTTAACCAGTACACCAACACTAACTCGTGCCCTCACACTTACGCTAACCCTTAAGCATTGTCGTACCCTAACCTGTACCCTAATCCCACTCCATTCCCCAACCCTAACCCTAACCTGAATCCTAACCCTGACCCTCACCCGAAGCCTTACCCTCACCCGTGCCCTAATCATAACCAGGACACCAAGACTAACTCGTGCCCTCACACGTACGCTAACACTAAACCGCAGCGGTACCCTAACCTGTACCCTAATCCCACTCCATTCCCCAACCCTAACCCTAACCTGAATCCTAACCCTGACCCTCACCCGAAGCCTTACCCTCACCCGTGCCCTAATCTTAACCAGGACACTAACACTAACCCTTGCCCTCACACGAACGCTAACCCTTAAGCACTGTCGTACCCTAAGCTGTAACCTAATCCCTCTGCATTCCTTAACCCTAAGCCTTACCCGAATCCTAACCCTGACCCTCACCCGAAGCCTTACCCTCACCAGTGCCCTAATCTTAACCAGGACACCAACACTAACTTGTGCCCTCATACGTACGCTAACACTAAACCGCAGCGGTACCCTAACCTGTACCCTATTCCCTCTCCATTCCCTAACCCTAACCCTAACCTGAAACCTAACCATGACACTCACCCGAAACTTTACCATCACCCGTGTCCTAATTTTAATCAGTACATCAAGACTAACCCATGCCCTCTAACGTACGCCAACCCTAAGCCATTGCCGTAGCCTAACCTGTACCCTAATCTATTCCTATTCCCTAACCCTAACCCTAACCCTAACCCTTAACGTGACCCTCTTCCGAGGCCTTACCCTCACCCGTGCCCTAATCGTAAGCAGTACACTAACACTAACTAGTGACCTCACACGTACGCTAAACCTTAAGCGTTGTGGTACCCTAAACTGTGCCCTAATATCTCCCCATTCCCTAACCCTAACCCTACCCCGAATTCTATCCCTGACCCTCACCCGAAACCTTACCCTCACCCGTGCCCTTACCTTAACCAGGACACCAACACTAACTTGTGCCCTCACACGTATGCTAACCCTTAATCGTTGTCGTACCCTAAACTGTACCCTAATACCTCCCCATTCCCTAACCCTAACCCTAACCCGAATCCTAACCCTGACCCTCACCTGAGGCCTTACCCTCACCCGTGCCCTAATCTTAACCAGGACACTAACACTAACCCTTGCCCTCACACGAACGCTAAACCTTAAGCACTGTCGTACCCTAAGCTGTACCCTAATCCCTCTGCATTCCTTAACCCTAACCCTAACCCGAATCCTAACCCTGACCCTCACCCGAAGCCTTACCCTCACCCGTGCCCTAATCTTAACCAGGACACCAACACTAACTCGTGCCCTCACACGTACGCTAAACCTTAAGCGTTGTCGTACCCTAAATTGTACCCTAATC
Organism: Inia geoffrensis; assembly: GCA_036417435.1. Classification (NCBI taxonomy): domain Eukaryota; kingdom Metazoa; phylum Chordata; class Mammalia; order Artiodactyla; family Iniidae; genus Inia; species Inia geoffrensis. Next base: position 109,918,689 of record CM070908.1, on the reverse strand, counting down.
CCTCCCCATTCCTTAACCCTAACACTAAACCCATCCCTAAACCTGACCCACTTCCGATGCCCTACCCTAACCAATGCCCTAATCTTAACCAGTACACAAACACTAACTCATGCCCTCAAACGTACGCTAACCCTTAAGCATTGTCGTACCCTATCCTGTACCCTAATCCCTCCCCATTGCCTAACCCTAACCCTAAGCGAAACCCTGAACGTGACCCTTTTCCGAGGCCTTACCCTCATCGGTGCCGTTGTCTTAACCAGTAAACCAACACTAACTCGTGGCCTCACACTTACGCTAACCCTTAAGCATTGTCGTACCCTAACCTGTACCCTAATCCCGCTCCATTCCCTAACCCTAAACCTAACCCGAATACTAACCCTGACCCTCACCCGAAGCCTTACCGTCACCCGTGCCCTAATCTTACCAGGACACCAAGATTAACTCGTGCCCTCACACGTACACTAACACTAAACCGCAGCGGTACCCTAACCTGTACCCTAATCTCTCTCCATTCCCTAACCCTAACCCTAACCTGAAACCTAACCATGACACTCACCCGAAACTTTACCCTCACCCGTGTCCTAATTTTAACCAGTACATCAACACTAACCCATGCCCTCTAACGTACGCTAAGCCTTAAGCATTGTCGTACCCTATCCTGTATCCTAATCCCTCCCCATTCCCTAACCCTAACCCTAAGCGAAATCCTGAACGTGACCCATTTCCGAGGCCTTACCCTCATCGGTGCCGTTGTCTTAACCAGTACACCAACACTAACTCGTGCCCTCACACTTACGCTAACCCTTAAGCATTGTCGGACCCTAACCTGTACCCTAATCCCTCTCCATTCCCTAACCCTAACCCTAACCCGAATCCTAACCCTGACCCTCACCCGAAGCCTTACCCTCACCCGTGCCCTAATCTTAACCAGGACAACAAGAATAACTCGTGCCCTCACACGTACGCTAACACTAACCCGCTGCGGTACCCTAACCTGTACCCTAATCCCTCTCCATTCCCTAACCCTAACCCTAACCTGAAACCTAACCATGACACTCACCCGAAACTTTACCCTCACCCGTGTCCTAATTTTAACCAGTACATCAACACTAACCCATGCCCTCTAACGTACGCCAACCATAAGCCATTGCCGTACCGTAACCTGTACCCTAATCAATCCCCATTCCCTAACCCTAACCCTAACCCTATCCCTTAACGTGACCCTCTTCCGAGGCCTTACCCTCACCCGTGCCCAAATCGTAAGCAGTACACTAACACTAACTAGTGACCTCACACGTACGCTAAACCTTAAGCGTTGTGCTACCCTAAACTGTGCCCTAATATCTCGCCGTTCCCTAACACTAAACCTAACCCGAATTCTATCCCTGACCCTCACCCGAAACCTTACCCTCACCCGTGCCCTAATCTTAACCAGGACACCAACACTAACTTGTTCCCTCACACGTACGCTAACCCTTAATCGTTGTCGTACCCTAAACTGTACCCTAATCCCTCCCCATTCCCTAACCCTAACCCTAACCCGAATCCTAACCCTGACCCTCACCTGAAGCCTTACCCTCACCCGTGCCCTAATCTTAACCAGGACACTAACACTAACCCTTGCCCTCACACGAACGCTAAACCTTAAGCACTGTCGTACCCTAAGCTGTACCCGAATCCCTCTGCATTCCTTAAAGCTAACCCTAACCCGAATCCTAACCCTGACCATCACCCGAAGCCTTACCCTCACCCGTGCCCTAATCTTAACCAGGACACCAACACTAACTCGTGCCCTTACACGTACGCTAAACCTTAAGCGTTGTCATACCCTAAATTGTACCCTAATCCCTCGCCATTCCTTAACCCTAACCCTAGCCCCATCCCTAAACCTGACCCACTTCCGATGCCCTACCCTAACCAATGCCCTAATCTTAACCAGTACACAAACACTAACTTATGCCCCAAACTTACGCTAACCCTTAAGCATTGTCGTACCCTATCCTGTACCCTAATACCTCCCCATTTCCTAACCCTAACCCTAAGCGAAACCCTGAACGTGACCCTTTTCCGAGGCCTTACCCTCATCGGTGCCGTTGTCTTAACCAGTACACCAACACTAACTCGTTCCCTCACACTTACGCTAACCCTTAAGCATTGTCGTACCCTAACCTGTACCCTAATCCCTCCCCATTCCTTAACCCTAACCCTAAGCCCATCCCTAAACCTGTCCCACTTCCGATGCCCTACCCTAACCAATGCCCTAATCTTAACCAGTACACAAACACTAACTCATGCCCTCAAACGTACGCTAACCCTTAAGCATTGTCGTACCCTATCCTGTATCCTAATCCCTCCCCATTCCCTAACCCTAACCCTAAGCGAAACCCTGAACGTGACCCTTTTCCAAGGCCTTACCCTCATCGGTGCCGTTGTCTTAACCAGTACACCAACACTAACTCGTGCCCTCACACTTACGCTAACACTAAACCGCAGCGTTACCCTAACCTGTACCCTAATCCCTCTCCATTCCCTAACCCTAACCCTAACCTGAAACCTAACCATGACACTCACCCGAAACTTTACCATCACCCGTGTCCTAATTTTAACCAGTACATCAAGACTAACCCATGCCCTCTAACGTACGCCAACCCTAAGCCATTGCCGTACCCTAACCTGTACCCTAATCAATCCCCATTCCCTAACCCTAACCCTAACCCTAACCCTTAACGTGAAACTCTTCCGAGGCCTTACCCTCACCCGTGCCCTAATCGTAAGGAGTACACTAACACTAACTAGTGACCTCACACGTACGCTAAACCTTAAGCACTGTCGTACCCTAAGCTGTACCCTAATCCCTCTGCATTCCTTAACCCTAACCCTAACCCGAATCCTAACCCTGACCCTCACCCGAAGCCTTACCCTCACCCGTGCCCTAATCTTAACCAGGACACCAAGACTAACTCGTGCCCTCAAACGTACGCTAACACTAAACCGCAGCGGTACCCTAACCTGTACCCTAATCCCTCTCCATTCCCTAACCCTGACCCTAACCTGAAACCTAACCATGACACTCACCCGAAACTTTACCCTCACCCGTGTCCTAATTTTAACAAGTACATCAACACTAACCCATGCCCTCGAACGTACGCCAACCCTAAGCCATTGCCGTACCCTAACCTGTACTGTAATCAATCCCCATTCCCTAACCCTAACCCTAACCCTAACCCTTAACGTGACCCTCTTCCGAGGCCTTACCCTCACCCGTCCCCTAATCGTAAGCAGTACACTAACACTAACTAGTGACCTCACACGTACGCTAAACCTTAAGCATTGTGGTACCCTAAACTGTGCCCTAATATCTCCCCATTCCCTAACCCTAACCCTAACCCGAATTCTATCCCTGACCCTCACCCGAAACCTTACCCTCACCCGTGCCCTAATCTTAACCAGGACACCAACACTAACTTGTGCCCTCACACGTACGCTAACCCTTAATCGTTGTCGTACCCTAAACTGTACCCTAATCCCTCCCCATTCCCTAACCCTAACCCTAACCCGAATCCTAACCCTGACCCTCACCTGAAGCCTTACCCTCACCCGTGCCCTAATCTTAACCAGGACACCAACACTAACTCGTGCCCTCACACGTACGCTAAACCTTAAGCGTTGTCATACCCTAAATTGTACCCTAATCCCTCCCCATTCCTTAACCCTAACCCTAACCCCATCCCTAAACCTGACCCACCTCCGATGCACTACCCTAACCAATGCCCTAATCTTAACCAGTACACAAACACTAACTCATGCCCTCAAACGTACGCTAACCCTTAAGCATTGTCGTACCCTATCCTGTACCCTAATCCCTACCCATTCCCTAACCCTAACCCTAAGCGAAACCCTGAACGTGACCCTTTTCCGAGGCCTTACCCTCATCGGTGCCGTTTTCTTAACCAGTACACCAACACTAACTTGTGCCCTCACACTTACGCTAACCCTTAAGCATTGTCGTACCCTAACCTGTACCCTAATCCCTCTCCATTCCCTAACCCTAACCCTAACCCGAATCCTAACCCTGACCCTCACCCGAAGCCTTACCCTCACCCGTGCCCTAATCTTAACCAGGACACCAAGACTAACTCGTGCCCTCAAACGTACGCTAACACTAAACCGCAGCGGTACCCTAACCTGTACCCTAATCCCTTTCCATTCCCTAACCCTAACCCTAACCTGAAACCTAACCATGACACTCACCCGAAACTTTACCCTCACCCGTGTCCTAATTTTTACAAGTACATCAACACTAACCCATGCCCTCTAACGTACGCCAACCCTAAGCCATTGCCGTACCCTAACCTGTACCCTAATCAATCCCCATTCCCTAACCCCAACCCTAACCCTAACCCTTAACGTGACCCTCTTCCGAGGCCTTACCCTCACCCGTGCCCTAATCGTAAGCAGTACACTAACACTAACTAGTGACCTCACACGTACGCTAAAACTTAAGTGTTGTGGTACCCTAAACTGTGCCCTAATATCTCCCCATTCCCTAACTCTAACCCTAACCCGAATTCTATCCCTGACACTCACCCGAAACCTTACCCTCACCCGTGCCCTAATCTTAACCAGGACACCAACACTAACTTGTGCCCTCACACGTATGCTAACCCTTAATCGTTGTCGTACCCTAAACTGTAGCCTAATCCCTCCCCATTCCCTAACCCTAACCCTAACCCGAATCCTAACCCTGACCCTCACCTGAAGCCTTACCCTCACCCGTGCCCTAACCTTAACCAGGACACTAACACTAGCCCTTGCCCTCACACGAACACTAACCCTTAAGCACTGTCGTACCCTAAGCTGTACCCTAATCCCTCTGCATTCCTTAACCCTAACCCTAACCCGAATCCTAACCCTGACCCTCACCCGAAGCCATACCCTCACCCGTGCCCTAATCTTAACCAGGACACCAACACTAACTCGTGCCCTCACACGTACGCTAAACCTTAAGCGTTGTCGTTCCCTAAATTGTACCCTAATCCCTCCCCATTCCTTAACCCTAACCCTAACCCCATCCCTAAACCTGACCCACCTCCGATGCACTACCCTAACCAATGCCCTAATCTTAACCAGTACACAAACACTAACTCATGCCCTCAAACGTACGATAACCCTTAAGCATTGTCGTACCCTATACTGTACCCTAATCCCTACCCATTCCCTAACCCTAACCCTAAGCGAAACCCTGAACGTGACCCTTTTCCGAGGCCTTACCCTCATCGGTGCCGTTTTCTTAACCAGTACACCAACACTAACTTGTGCCCTCACACTTACGCTAACCCTTAAGCATTGTCGTACCCTAACCTGTACCCTAATCCCTCTCCATTCCCTAACCCTAACCCTAACCCGAATCCTAACCCTGACCCTCACCCGAAACCTTACCCTCACCCGTGCCCTAATCTTAACCAGGACACCAAGACTAACTCGTGCCCTCAAACGTACGCTAACACTAAACCGCAGCGGTACCCTAACCTGTACCCTAATCCCTTTCCATTCCCTAACCCTAACCCTAACCTGAAACCTAACCATGACACTCACCCGAAACTTTACCCTCACCCGTGTCCTAATTTTAACAAGTACATCAACACTAACCCATGCCCTCTAACGTACGCCAACACTTAGCCATTGCCGTACCCTAACCTGTACCCTAATCAATCCCCATTCCCTAACCCTAACCCTAACCCTAACCCTTAACGTGACCCTCTTCCGAGGCCTTACCCTCACCCGTGCCCTAATCGTAAGCAGTACACTAAAACTAACTAGTGACCTCACACGTACGCTAAACCTTAAGCGTTGTGCTACCCTAAACTGTGCCCTAATATCTCCCCATTCCCTAACCTTAACCCTAACCCGAATTCTATCACTGACCCTCACGCGAAACCTTACCCTCACCCGTGCCCTAATCTTAACCAGGACACCAACACTAACTTGTGCCCTCACACGTACACTAACCCTTATTCGTTGTCGTACCCTAAACTGTACCCTAATCCCTCCCCATTCCCTAACCCTAACCCTAACCCGAATCCTAACCCTGACCCTCACCTGAAGCCTTACCCTCACCCGTGCCCTAAACTTAACCAGGACACTAACACTAACCCTTGCCCTCACACGAACGCTAACCCTTAAGCACTGTCGTACCCTAAGCTGTACCCTAATCCCTCTGCATTCCTTAACCCTAACCCTAACCCGAATCCTAACCCTGACCCTCACCTGAAGCCTTACCCTCACCCGTGCCCTAACCTTAACCAGGACACTAACACTAGCCCTTGCCCTCACACGAACACTAACCCTTAAGCACTGTCGTACCCTAAGCTGTACCCTAATCCCTCTCCATTCCCTAACCCTAACCCTAACCCGAATCCTAACCCTGACCCTCACCCGAAGCCTTACCCTCACCCGTGCCCTAATCTTAACCAGGACACCAAGACTAACTCATGCCCTCAAACATACGCTAACACTAAACCGCAGCGGTACCCTAACCTGTACCCTAATCCCTTTCCATTCCCTAACCCTAACCCTAACCTGAAACCTAACCATGACACTCACCCGAAACTTTACCCTCACCCGTGTCCTAATTTTAACAAGTACATCAACACTAACCCATGCCCTCTAACGTACGCCAACACTTAGCCATTGCCGTACCCTAACCTGTACCCTAATCAATCCCCATTCCCTAACCCTAACCCTAACCCTAACCCTTAACGTGACCCTCTTCCGAGGCCTTACCCTCACCCGTGCCCTAATCGTAAGCAGTACACTAAAACTAACTAGTGACCTCACACGTACGCTAAACCTTAAGCGTTGTGCTACCCTAAACTGTGCCCTAATATCTCCCCATTCCCTAACCTTAACCCTAACCCGAATTCTATCACTGACCCTCACGCGAAACCTTACCCTCACCCGTGCCCTAATCTTAACCAGGACACCAACACTAACTTGTGCCCTCACACGTACACTAACCCTTATTCGTTGTCGTACCCTAAACTGTACCCTAATCCCTCCCCATTCCCTAACCCTAACCCTAACCCGAATCCTAACCCTGACCCTCACCTGAAGCCTTACCCTCACCCGTGCCCTAATCTTAACCAGGACACTAACACTAACCCTTGCCCTCACACGAACGCTAACCCTTAAGCACTGTCGTACCCTAAGCTGTACCCTAATCCCTCTGCATTCCTTAACCCTAACCCTAACCCGAATCCTAACCCTGACCCTCACCCGAAGCCTTACCCTCACCCGTGCCCTAATCTTAACCAGGACACCAACACTAACTCGTGCCCTCACACGTACGCTAAACCTTAAGCGTTGTCGTACCCTAAATTGTACCCTAATCCCTCCCCATTCCTTAACCCTAACCCTAACCCCATCCCTAAACCTGACCCACTTCCGATGCCCTACACTAACCAATGCCCTAATCTTAACCAGTACACAAACACTAACTCATGCCCTCAAACGTACGCTAATCCTTAAGCATTGTCGTACCCTATCCTGTACCCTAATCCCTCCCCATTCCCTAACCCTAACCCTAAGCGAAATCCTGAACGTGACCCTTTTCCGAGGCCTTACCCTCATCGGTGCCGTTGTCTTAACCAGTACACCAACACTAACTCGTGCCCTCACACTTACGCTAACCCTTAAGCATTGTCGTACCCTAACCTGTACCCTAATCCCACTCCATTCCCCAACCCTAACCCTAACCTGAATCCTAACCCTGACCCTCACCCGAAGCCTTACCCTCACCCGTGCCCTAATCATAACCAGGACACCAAGACTAACTCGTGCCCTCACACGTACGCTAACACTAAACCGCAGCGGTACCCTAACCTGTACCCGATTCCCTCTCCATTCCCTAACCCTAACCCTAACCTGAAACCTAACCATGACACTCACCCGAAACTTTACCCTCACCCGTGTCCTAATTTTAACCAGTACATCAACACTAACCCATGCCATCTAACGTACGCCAACCCTAAGCCATTGCCGTACCCTAACCTGTACCCTAATCAATCCCCATTCCCTAACCCTAACCCTAACCCTAACCCTTAACGTGACCCTCTTCTGAGGCCTTACACTCACCCGTGCCCTAATCGTAATCAGTACACTAACACTAACTAGTGACCTCACACGTACGCTAAACCTTAAGCGTTGTGGTACCCTAAACTGTGCCCTAATATCTCCCCATTCCCTAACCCTAACCCTAACCCGAATTCTATCCCTGACCCTCACCCGAAACCTTACCCTCACCCGTGCCCTAATCTTAACCAGGACACCAACACTAACTTTTGCCCTCACACGTACGCTAACCCTTAATCGTTGTCGTACCCTAAACTGTACCCAAATCCCTCCCCATTCCCTAACCCTAACCCTAACCCGAATCCTAACCCTGACCCTCACCTGAAGCCTTACCCTCACCCGTGCCCTAATCTTAACCAGGACACTAACACTAACCCTTGCCCTCACACGAACGCTAACCCTTAAGCACTGTCGTACCCTAAGCTGTAACCTAATCCCTCTGCATTCCTTAACCCTAAGCCTTACCCGAATCCTAACCCTGACCCTCACCCGAAGCCTTACCCTCACCCGTGCCCTAATCTTAACCAGAACACCAACACTAACTCGTGCCCTCACACGTACGCTAAACCTTAAGCGTTATCGTACCCTAAATTGTACCCTAATCCCTCCCCATTCCTTAACCCTAACCCTAACCCCATCCCTAAACCTGACCCACTTCCGATGCCCTACCCTAACCAATGCCCTAATCTTAACCAGTACACAAACACTAACTCATGCCCTCAAACGTACGCTAACCCTTAAGCATTGTCGTATCCTATCTTGTACCCTAATCCCTCCCCATTCCCTAACCCTAAGCCTAAGCGAAACCCTGAACGTGACCCTTTTAGGAGGCCTTACCCTCATCGGTGCCGTTGTCTTAACCAGTACACCAACACTAACTCGTGCCCTCACACTTCCGCTAACCCTTAAGCATTGTCGTACCCTAACCTGTACCCTAATCCCTCTCCATACCCTAACCCTAACCCTAACCCGAATCCTAACCCTGACCCTCACCCGAAGCCTTACCCTCACCCGTGCCCTAATCTTAACCAGGACACCAAGACTAACTCGTGCCCTCACACGTACGCTAACACTAAACCGCAGAGGTACCCTAACCTGTATCCTAATCCCTCTCCATTCCCTAACCCTAACCCTAACCTGAAACCTAACTATGACACTCACCCGATACTTTACCCTCACCCGTGTCCTGATTTTAACCAGTACATCAACACTAACCCATGCCCACTAACGTACGCCAACCCTAAGCCATTGCCGTACCCTAACCTGTACCCTAATCAATCCCCATTCCTTAACCCTAACCCTAGCCCTAACCCTTAACGTGACCCTCTTCCGAGGCCTTACCCTCACCCATGGCCTAATCGTAAGCAGTACACTAACACTAACTGGTGACCTCACACGTACGCTAACCCTTAATCGTTGTCGTACCCTAAACTGTACCCTAATCCCTCCCCATTCCCTAACCCTAACCCTAACCCGAATCCTAACCCTGACCCTCACCTGAAGCCTTACCCTCACCCGTGCCCTAATCGTAAGCAGTACACTAACACTAACTAGTGACCTCACACGTACGCTAAACCTTAAGCGTTATGCTACCCTAAACTGTGCCCTAATATCTCGCCATTCCCTAACACTAAACCTAACCCGAATTCTATCCCTGACCCTCACCCGAAACCTTACCCTCACCCGTGCCCTAATCTTAACCAGGACACCAACACTAACTTGTGCCCTCACACGTAGGCCAACCCTTAATCGTTGTCGTACCCTTAACTGTACCCTAATCCCTCCCCATTCCCTAACCCTAACCCTAACCCGAATCCTAACCCTGACCCTCACCTGCAGCCTTACCCTCACCCGTGCCCTAATCTTAACCAGGACACTAACACTAACCCTTGCCCTCACACGAACGCTAACCCTTAAGCACTGTCGTACCCTAAGCTGTACCCGAATAACTCTGCATTCCTTAAAGCTAACCCTAACCCGAATCCTAACCCTGACCATCACCCGAAGCCTTACCCTCACCCGTGCCCTAATCTTAACCAGGACACCAACACTAACTCGTGCCCTCACACGTACGCTAAACCTTAAGCGTTGTCGTACCCTAAATTGTACCCTAATCCCTCCCCATTCCTTAACCCTAACCCTAGCCCCATCCCTAAACCTGACCCACTTCCGATGCCCTGCCCTAACCAATGCCCTAATCTTAACCAGTACACAAACACTAACTTATGCCCCAAACGTACACTAACCCTTAAGCATTGTCGTACCCTATCCTGTACCCTAATCCCTCCCCATTCCCTAACCCTAACCCTAAGCGAAACCCTGAACGTGACCCTTTTCCGAGGCCTTACCCTCATCGGTGCCTTTGTCTTAACCAGTACACCAACACTAACTCGTTCCCTCACACTTACGCTAACCCTTAAGCATTGTCGTACCCTAACCTGTACCCTAATCCCTCTCCATTCCCTAACCCTAACCCTAACCCGAATCCTAACCCTGACCCTCACCCGAAGCCTTACCCTCACCCGTGCCCTAATCTTAACCAGGACACCAAGGCTAACTCGTGCCCTCAAAAGTACGCTAACACTAAACCGCAGCGGTACCCTAACCTGTACCCTAATCCCTCTCCATTCCCTAACCCTAACCCTAACCTGAAACCTAACCATGACACTCACCCGAAACTTTACCCTCACCCGTGTCCTAGTTTTAACCAGTACATCAACACTAACCCATGCCCTCTAATGTACACCAACCCTAAGCCATTGCCGTACCCTAACCTGTACCCTAATCAATCCCCATTCCCTAACCCTAACCCTAACCCTAACCCTTAACGTGACCCTCTTCCGAGGCCTTACCCTCACCCGTGCCCTAATCGTAAGCAGTACACTAACACTAACTAGTGACCTCACACGTACGCTAAACCTTAAGCGTTGTGGTACCCTAAACTGTGCCCTAATATCTCCCCATTCCCTAACCCTAACCCTAACCCGAATTCTATCCCTGACCCTCACCCGAAACCTTACCCTCACCCGTGCCCTAATCTTAACCAGGACACCAACACTAACTTGTGCCCTCACACGTAGGCTAACCCTTAATCGTTGTCGTACCCTAAACTGTACCCTAATCCCTCCCCATTCCCTAACCCTAACCCTAACCCGAATCCTAACCCTGACCCTCACCTGCAGCCTTACCCTCACCCGTGCCCTAATCTTAACCAGGACACTAACACTAACCCTTGCCCTCACACGAACGCTAACCCTTAAGCACTGTCGTACCCTAAGCTGTACCCTAATCCCTCTGCATTCCTTAACCCTAACCCTAACCCGAATACTAACCCTGACCCTCACCCGAAGCCTTACCCTCACCAGTGCCCTAATCTTAACCAGTACACCAACACTAACTCGTGCCCTCACACGTACGCTAAACCTTAAGCGTTGTCGTACACTAAATTGTACCCTAATCCCTCCCCAATCCTTAACCCTAACCCTAAGCCCATCCCTAAACCTGACCCACCTCCGATGCCCTACCCTAACCACTGCCCTAATCTTAACCAGTACACAAACACTAACTCATGCCCTCAAACGTACGCTAACCCTTAAGCATTGTCGTACCCTATCCTGTATCCTAACCCCACCCCATTCCCTAACCCTAACCCTAAGCGAAACCCTGAACGTGACCCTTTTCCGAGGCCTTACCCTCATCGGTGCCGTTGTCTTAACCAGTACACAAACACTAACTCGTGCCCTCACACTTACGCTAACGCTTAAGCATTGTCGTACCCTAACCTGTACCCTAATCCCTCTCCATTCCCTAACCCTAACCCTAACCCGAATCCTAACCCTGACCCTCACCCGAAGCCTTACCCTCACCCGTGCCCTAATCTTAACCAGGACACCAAGACTAACTCGTGCCCTCATACGTACGCTAACACTAAACCGCAGCGGTACCCTAACCTGTACCCTATTCCCTCTCCATTCCCTAACCCTAACCCTAACCTGAAACCTAACCATGACACTCACCCGAAACTTTACCATCACCCGTGTCCTAATTTTAATCAGTACATCAAGACTAACCCATGCCCTCTAACGTACGCCAACCCTAAGCCATTGCCGTAGCCTAACCTGTACCCTAATCTATTCCTATTCCCTAACCCTAACCCTAACCCTAACCCTTAACGTGACCCTCTTCCGAGGCCTTACCCTCACCCGTGCCCTAATCGTAAGCAGTACACTAACACTAACTAGTGACCTCACACGTACGCTAAACCTTAAGCGTTGTGGTACCCTAAACTGTGCCCTAATATCTCCCCATTCCCTAACCCTAACCCTACCCCGAATTCTATCCCTGACCCTCACCCGAAACCTTACCCTCACCCGTGCCCTTACCTTAACCAGGACACCAACACTAACTTGTGCCCTCACACGTATGCTAACCCTTAATCGTTGTCGTACCCTAAACTGTACCCTAATACCTCCCCATTCCCTAACCCTAACCCTAACCCGAATCCTAACCCTGACCCTCACCTGAGGCCTTACCCTCACCCGTGCCCTAATCTTAACCAGGACACTAACACTAACCCTTGCCCTCACACGAACGCTAAACCTTAAGCACTGTCGTACCCTAAGCTGTACCCTAATCCCTCTGCATTCCTTAACCCTAACCCTAACCCGAATCCTAACCCTGACCCTCACCCGAAGCCTTACCCTCACCCGTGCCCTAATCTTAACCAGGACACCAACACTAACTCGTGCCCTCACACGTACGCTAAACCTTAAGCGTTGTCGTACCCTAAATTGTACCCTAATCCCTCCCCATTCCTTAACCCTAACACTAAACCCATCCCTAAACCTGACCCACTTCCGATGCCCTACCCTAACCAATGCCCTAATCTTAACCAGTACACAAACACTAACTCATGCCCTCAAACGTACGCTAACCCTTAAGCATTGTCGTACCCTATCCTGTACCCTAATCCCTCCCCATTGCCTAACCCTAACCCTAAGCGAAACCCTGAACGTGACCCTTTTCCGAGGCCTTACCCTCATCGGTGCCGTTGTCTTAACCAGTAAACCAACTCTAACTCGTGCCCTCACACTTACGCTAACCCTTAAGCATTGTCGTACCCTAACCTGTACCCTAATCCCGCTCCATTCCCTAACCCTAAACCTAACCCGAATCCTAAACCTGACCCTCACCCGAAGCCTTACCGTCATCCGTGCCCTAATCTTACCAGGACACCAAGATTAACTCGTGCCCTCACACGTACACTAACACTAAACCGCAGCGGTACCCTAACCTGTACCCTAATCTCTCTCCATTCCGTAACCCTAACCCTAACCTGAAACCTAACCATGACACTCACCCGAAACTTTACCCTCACCCGTGTCCTAATTTTAACCAGTACATCAACACTAACCCATGCCCTCTAACGTACGCTAAGCCTTAAGCATTGTCGTACCCTATCCTGTATCCTAATCCCTCCCCATTCCCTAACCCTAACCCTAAGCGAAATCCTGAACGTGACCCATTTCCGAGGCCTTACCCTCATCGGTGCCGTTGTCTTTACCAGTACACCAACACTAACTCGTGCCCTCACACTTACGCTAACCCTTAAGCATTGTCGGACCCTAACCTGTACCCTAATCCCTCTCCATTCCCTAACCCTAACCCTAACCCGAATCCTAACCCTGACCCTCACCCGAAGCTTTACCCTCACCCGTGCCCTAATCTTAACCAGGACAACAAGAATAACTCGTGCCCTCACACGTACGCTAACACTAACCCGCTGCGGTACCCTAACCTGTACCCTAATCCCTCTCCATTCCCTAACCCTAACCCTAACCTGAAACCTAACCATGACACTCACCCGAAACTTTACCCTCACCCGTGTCCTAATTTTAACCAGTACATCAACACTAACCCATGCCCTCTAACGTACGCCAACCATAAGCCATTGCCGTACCGTAACCTGTACCCTAATCAATCCCCATTCCCTAACCCTAACCCTAACCCTATCCCTTAACGTGACCCTCTTCCGAGGCCTTACCCTCACCCGTGCCCAAATCGTAAGCAGTACACTAACACTAACTAGTGACCTCACACGTACGCTAAACCTTAAGCGTTGTGCTACCCTAAACTGTGCCCTAATATCTCGCCGTTCCCTAACACTAAACCTAACCCGAATTCTATCCCTGACCCTCACCCGAAACCTTACCCTCACCCGTGCCCTAATCTTAACCAGGACACCAACACTAACTTGTTCCCTCACACGTACGCTAACCCTTAATCGTTGTCGTACCCTAAACTGTACCCTAATCCCTCCCCATTCCCTAACCCTAACCCTAACCCGAATCCTAACCCTGACCCTCACCTGAAGCCTTACCCTCACCCGTGCCCTAATCTTAACCAGGACACTAACACTAACCCTTGCACTCACACGAACGCTAAACCTTAAGCACTGTCGTACCCTAAGCTGTACCCGAATCCCTCTGCATTCCTTAAAGCTAACCCTAACCCGAATCCTAACCCTGACCATCACCCGAAGCCTTACCCTCACCCGTGCCCTAATCTTAACCAGGACACCAACACTAACTCGTGCCCTTACACGTACGCTAAACCTTAAGCGTTGTCATACCCTAAATTGTACCCTAATCCCTCGCCATTCCTTAACCCTAACCCTAGCCCCATCCCTAAACCTGACCCACTTCCGATGCCCTACCCTAACCAATGCCCTAATCTTAACCAGTACACAAACACTAACTTATGCCCCAAACTTACGCTAACCTTTAAGCATTGTCGTACCCTATCCTGTACCCTAATCCCTCCCCATTTCCTAACCCTAACCCTAAGCGAAACCCTGAACGTGACCCTTTTCCGAGGCCTTACCCTCATCGGTGTCGTTGTCTTAACCAGTACACCAACACTAACTCGTTCCCTCACACTTACGCTAACCCTTAAGCATTGTCGTACCCTAACCTGTACCCTAATCCCTCTGCATTCCTTAACCCTAACCCTAACCCGAATCCTAACCCTGACCCTCACCCGAAGCCTTACCCTCACCCGTGCCCTAATCTTAACCAGGACACCAAGACTAACTCGTGCCCTCAAACGTACGCTAACACTAAACCGCAGCGGTACCCTAACCTGTACCCTAATCCCTCTCCATTCCCTAACCCTAACCCTAACCTGAAACCTAACCATGACACTCACCCGAAACTTTACCCTCACCCGTGTCCTAATTTTAACCAGTACATCAACACTAACCCATGCCCTCTAATGTACGCCAACCCTAAGCCATTGCCGTACCCTAACCTGTACCCTAATCAATCCCCATTCCCTAACCCTAACCCTAACCCTAACCCTTAACGTGACCCTCTTCCGAGGCCCTACCCTCACCCGTGCCCTAACCGTAAGCAGTACACTAACACTAACTAGTGACCTCACACGTACGCTAAACCTTAAGCGTTGTGGTACCCTAAACTGTGCCCTAATATCTCCCCATTCCCTAACCCTAACCCTAACCCGAATTCTATCCCTGACCCTCACCCGAAACCTTACCCTCACCCGTGCCCTAATCTTAACCAGGACAACAACACTAACTTGTGCCCTCACACGTAGGCTAACCCTTAATCGTTGTCGTACCCTAAACTGTACCCTAATTCCTCCCCATTCCCTAACCCTAACCCTAACCCGAATCCTAACCCTGACCCTCACCTGAAGCCTTACCCTCACCCGTGTCCTAATCTTAACCAGGACACTAACACTAACCCTTGCCCTCACACGAACGCTAACCCTTAAGCACTGTCGTACCCTAAGCTGTAGCCTAATCCCTCTGCATTCCTTAACCCTAACCCTAACCCGAATCCTAACCCTGACCCTCACCCGAAGCCTTACCCTCACCCGTGCCCTAATCTTAACCAGGACACCAACACTAACTCGTGCCCTCACACGTACGCTAAACCTTAAGCGTTGTCGTACCCTAAATTGTACCCTAATCCCTCCCCATTCCTTAACCCTAACCCTAAGCCCATCCCTAAACCTGACCCACCTCCGATGCCCTACCCTAACCAATGCCCTAATCTTAACCAGTAGACAAACACCAACTCATGCCCTCAAACGTACGCTAACCCTTATGCATTGTCGTACCCTATCCTGTATCCTAATCCCTCCCCATTCCCTAACCCTAACCCTAAGCGAAACCCTGAACGTGACCCTTTTCCGAGGCCTTACTCTCATCGGTGCCGTTGTCTTAACCAGTACACCAACACTAACTCGTGCCCTCACACTTACGCTAACGTTTAAGCATTGTCATACCCTAACCTGTACCCTAATCCATCTCCATTCCCTAACCCTAACCCTAACCCGAATCCTAACCCTGACCCTCACCCGAAGCCTTACCCTCACCCGTGCCCTAATCTTAACCAGGACACCAAGACTAACTCGTGCGCTCACACGTACACTAACACTAAACCGCAGCGGTACCCTAACCTGTACCCTAATCCCTCTCCATTCCCTAACCCTAACCCTAACCTGAAACCTAACCATGACACTCACCCGAAACTTTACCATCACCCGTGTCCTAATTTTAACCAGTACATCAAGACTAACCCATGCCCTCTAACGTACGCCAACCCTAAGCCATTGCCGTAGCCTAACCTGTACCCTAATCAATCCCCATTCCCTAACCCTAACCCTAACCCTAACCCTTAACGTGACCCTCTTCCGAGGCCTTACCCTCACCCGTGCCCTAATCGTAAGCAGTACACTAACACTAACTAGTGACCTCACACGTACGCTAAACCTTAAGCGTTGTGGTACCCTAAACTGTGCCCTAATATCTCCCCATTCCCTAACACTAACCCTAACCCGAATTCTATCCCTGACCCTCACCCGAAACTTTACCCTCACCCGTGCCCTAACCTTAACCAGGACACCAACACTAACTTGTGCCCTCACACGTACGCTAACCCTTAATCGTTGTCGTACCCTAAACTGTACCCTAATCCCTCCCCATTCCCTAACCCTAACCCTAACCCGAATCCTAACCCTGACCCTCACCTGAAGCCTTACCCTCACCCGTGCCCTAATCTTAACCAGGACACTAACACTAACCCTTGCCCTCACACGAACGCTAACCCTTAAGCACTGTCGTACCCTAAGCTGTAGCCTAGTCCCTCTGCATTCCTTAACCCTAACCCTAACCCGAATCCTAACCCTGACCCTCACCCGAAGCCTTACCCTCACCCGTGCCCTAATCTTAACCAGGACACCAACACTAACTCGTGCCCTCACACGTACGCTAAACCTTAAGCGTTGCCGTACCCTAAATTGTACCCTAATCCCTCCCCATTCCTTAACCCTAACCCTAAACCCATTCCTAAACCTGACCCACTTCCGATGCCCTACCCTAACCAATGTCCTAATCTTAACCAGTACACAAACACTAACTCATGCCCTCAAACGTACGCTAACCCTTAAGCATTGTCGAACCCTATCCTGTACCCTAATCCCTTCCCATTCCCTACCCCTAACCCTAAGCGAAACCTTGAACGTGACCCTTTTCCGAGGCCTTACCCTCATCACTGCCGTTGTCTTAACCAGTAAACCAACACTAACTCGTGCCCTCACACTTACGCTAACCCTTAAGCATTGTCGTACCCTAACCTGTACCCTAATCCCTCTCCATTCCCTAACCCTAACCCTAACCCGAATCCTAACCCTGACCCTCACCCGAAGCCTTACCCTCACCCGAGCCCTAATCTTACCAGGACAGCAAGATTAACTCGTGCCCTCACACGTACACTAACACTAAACCGCAGCGGTACCCTAACCTGTACCCTAATCCCTCTCCATTCCCTAACCCTAACCCTAACCTGAAACCTAACCATGACACTCACCCGAAACTTTACCCTCGCCCGTGTCCTAATTTTAACCAGTACATCAACACTAACCCATGCCCTCCAACGTACGCCAACCCTAAGCCATTGCCGTACCCTAACCTGTACCCTAATCAATCCCCATTCCCTAACCCTAACCCTAACCCTAACCCTTAACGTGACGCTCTTCCGAGGCCTTACCCTCACCCGTGCCCTAATCGTAAGCAGTACACTAACACTAATTAGTGACCTCACACGTACGCTAAACCTTAAGCGTTGTGCTACCCTAAACTGTGCCCTAATATCTCCCCATTCCCTAACCCTAACCCTAACCCGAATTCTATCCCTAACCCTCACCCGAAACCTTACCCTCACCCGTGCCCTAATCTTAACCAGGACACCAACACTAAATTGTTCCCTCACACGTACGCTAACCCTTAATCGTTGTCGTACCCTAAATTGTACCCTAATCCCTCCCCATTCCCTAACCCTAACCCTAACCCGAATCCTAACCCTAACCCTCACCTGAAGCCTTACCCTCTCCCGTGCCCTAATCTTAACCAGGACACTAACACTAACCCTTGCCCTCACACGAACGCTAACACTTAAGCAATGTCGTACCCTAAGCTGTACCCTAATCCCTCTGCATTCCTTAACCCTAACCCTAACCCGAATCCTAACCCTGACCCTCACCCGAAGCCTTACCCTCACCCGTGCCCTAATCTTAACCAGGACACCAAGACTAACTCGTGCGCTCACACGTACACTAACACTAAACCGCAGCGGTACCCTAACCTGTACCCTAATCCCTCTCCATTCCCTAACCCTAACCCTAACCTGAAACCTAACCATGACACTCACCCGAAACTTTACCATCACCCGTGTCCTAATTTTAACCAGTACATCAAGACTAACCCATGCCCTCTAACGTACGCCAACCCTAAGCCATTGCCGTAGCCTAACCTGTACCCTAATCAATCCCCATTCCCTAACCCTAACCCTAACCCTAACCCTTAACGTGACCCTCTTCCGAGGCCTTACCCTCACCCGTGCCCTAATCGTAAGCAGTACACTAACACTAACTAGTGACCTCACACGTACGCTAAACCTTAAGCGTTGTGGTACCCTAAACTGTGCCCTAATATCTCCCCATTCCCTAACTCTAACCCTAACCCGAATTCTATCCCTGACCCTCACCCGAAACTTTACCCTCACCCGTGCCCTAACCTTAACCAGGACACCAACACTAACTTGTGCCCTCACACGTACGCTAACCCTTAATCGTTGTCGTACCCTAAACTGTACCCTAATCCCTCCCCATTCCCTAACCCTAACCCTAACCCGAATCCTAACCCTGACCCTCACCTGAAGCCTTACCCTCACCCGTGCCCTAATCTTAACCAGGACACTAACACTAACCCTTGCCCTCACACGAACGCTAACCCTTAAGCACTGTCGTACCCTAAGCTGTAGCCTAGTCCCTCTGCATTCCTTAACCCTAACCCTAACCCGAATCCTAACCCTGACCCTCACCCGAAGCCTTACCCTCACCCGTGCCCTAATCTTAACCAGGACACCAACACTAACTCGTGCCCTCACACGTACGCTAAACCTTAAGCGTTGCCGTACCCTAAATTGTACCCTAATCCCTCCCCATTCCTTAACCCTAACCCTAAACCCATTCCTAAACCTGACCCACTTCCGATGCCCTACCCTAACCAATGTCCTAATCTTAACCAGTACACAAACACTAACTCATGCCCTCAAACGTACGCTAACCCTTAAGCATTGTCGAACCCTATCCTGTACCCTAATCCCTTCCCATTCCCTACCCCTAACCCTAAGCGAAACCTTGAACGTGACCCTTTTCCGAGGCCTTACCCTCATCACTGCCGTTGTCTTAACCAGTAAACCAACACTAACTCGTGCCCTCACACTTACGCTAACCCTTAAGCATTGTCGTACCCTAACCTGTACCCTAATCCCTCTCCATTCCCTAACCCTAACCCTAACCCGAATCCTAACCCTGACCCTCACCCGAAGCCTTACCCTCACCCGAGCCCTAATCTTACCAGGACAGCAAGATTAACTCGTGCCCTCACACGTACACTAACACTAAACCGCAGCGGTACCCTAACCTGTACCCTAATCCCTCTCCATTCCCTAACCCTAACCCTAACCTGAAACCTAACCATGACACTCACCCGAAACTTTACCCTCACCCGTGTCCTAATTTTAACCAGTACATCAACACTAACCCATGCCCTCCAACGTACGCCAACCCTAAGCCATTGCCGTACCCTAACCTGTACCCTAATCAATCCCCATTCCCTAACCCTAACCCTAACCCTAACCCTTAACGTGACCCTCTTCCGAGGCCTTACCCTCACCTGTGCCCTAATCGTAAGCAGTACACTAACACTAACTAGTGACCTCACACGTACGCTAAACCTTAAGCGTTGTGGTACCCTAAACCGTGCCCGAATATCTCCCCATTCCCTAACCCTAACCCTAACCCGAATTCTATCCCTGACCCTCCCCCGAAACCTTACCCTCACCCGTGTCCTAATCTTAACCAGGACACCAACACTAACTTGTGCCCTCACACGTACGCTAACCCTTAATCATTGTCGTACCCTAAACTGTACCCTAATCCCTCCCCATTCCCTAACCCTAACCCTAACCCGAATCCTAACCCTGACCCTCACCTGAAGCCTTACCCTCACCCGTGCCCTAATCTTAACCAGGACACTAACACTAACCCTTGCCCTCACACGAACGCTAACCCTTAAGCACTGTCGTACCCTAAGCTGTAGCCTAATCCCTCTGCATTCCTTAACCCTAACCCTAACCCGAATCCTAACCCTGACCCTCACCCGAAGCCTTACCCTCACCCGTGCCCTAATCTTAACCAGGACACCAACACTAACTCGTGCCCTCACACGTACGCTAAACCTTAAGCGTTGCCGTACCCTAAATTGTACCCTAATCCCTCCCCATTCCTTAACCCTAACACTAACCCCATCCCTAAACCTGACCCACTTCCGATGCCCTACCCTAACCAATGCCCTAATCTTAACCAGTACACAAACACTAACTCATGCCCTCAAACGTACGCTAACCCTTAAGCATTGTCGTACCCTATCCTGTACCCTAATCCCTCCCCATTCCCTAACCCTAACCCTAAGCGAAACCCTGAACGTGACCCTTTTCCGAGGCCTTACCCTCATCGGTGCCCTTGTCTTAACCAGTACACCAACACTAACTCGTGCGCTCACACTTACGCTAACCCTTAAGCATTGTCGTACCCTAACCTATACCCTAATCCCTCTCCATTCCCTAACCATAACCCTAACCCGAATCCTAACCCTGACCCTCACCCGAAGCCTTACCCTCACCCGTGCCCTAATCTTAACCAGGACACCAAGACTAACTCGTGCCCTCAAACGTACGCTAACACTAAACCGCAGCGGTACCCTAAGCTGTACCCTAATCCCTCTCCATTCCCTAACTCTAACCCTAACCTGAAACCTAACCATGACACTCACCCGAAACTTTACCCTCACCCGTGTCCTAATTTTAACCAGTACATCAACACTAACCCATGTCCTCTAACGTACGCCAACCCTAAGCCATTGCCGTACCCTAACCTGTACCCTAATCAATCCCCATTCCCTAACCCTAACCCTAACCCTAACCCTTAACGTGACCCTCTTCCGAGGCCTTACCCTCACCTGTGCCCTAATCGTAAGCAGTACACTAACACTAACTAGTGACCTCACACGTACACTAAACCTTAAGCGTTGTGGTACCCTAAACTGTGCCCTAATATCTCCCGATTCCCTAACCCTAACCCTAACCCGAATTCTATCCCTGACCCTCACCCGAAACCTTACACTCACCCGTGCCCTAATCTTAACCAGGACAACAACACTAATTTGTGCCCTCACACGTACGCTAACCCTTAATCGTTGTCTTACATTAAACTGTACCCTAATCCCTCCCCATTCCCTAACCCTAACCCTAACCCGAATCCTAACCCTGACCCTCACCTGAAGCCTTACCCTCACCCGTGCCCTAATCTTAACCAGGACACTAACACTAACCCTTGCCCTCACACGAACGCTAACCCTTAAGCACTGTCGTACCCTAAGCTGTACCCTAATCCCTCTGCATTCCTTAACCCTAACCCTAACCCGAATCCTAACCCTGACCCTCACCCGAAGCCTTACCCTCACCCGTGCCCTAATCTTAACCAGGACACCAACACTAACTTGTGCCCTCACACGTACGCTAAACATTAAGCGTTGTCGTACCCTAAATTGTACCCTAATCCCTCCCCATTCCTTAACCCTAACCCCATCCGTAAACCTGACCCACTTCCGATGCCCTACCCTATCCAATGCCCTAATCTTAACCAGTACACAAACACTAACTGATGCCCTCAAACGTACGCTAACCCTTAAGCATTGTCGTACCCTATCCTGTACCCTAATCCCTCCCCATTCCCTAACCCTAACCCTAACCCGAATTCTATCCCTGACCCTCACCCGAAACCTTACCCTCACCCGTGCCCTAATCTTAACCAGGACACCAACACTAACTTGTGCCCTCACACGTACGCTAACCCTTAATCGTTGTCGTACCCTAAACTGTACCCTAATCCCTCCCCATTCCCTAACCCTAACCCTAACCCGAATCCTAACCCTGACCCTCACCTGAAGCCTTAACCTCACCCGTGCCCTAATCTTAACCAGGACACTAACACTAACCCTTGCCCTCACACGAACGCTAACATTTAAGTAATGTCGTACCCTAAGCTGTACCCTAATCCCTCTGCATTCCTTAACCCTAACCCTAACCCGAATCCTAACCCTGACACTCACCCGAAGCCTTACCCTCACCCGTGCCCTAATCTTAACCAGGACACCAACACTAACTCGTGCCCTCACACGTACGCTAAACCTTAAGCGTTGTCGTACCCTAAATTGTAACCTAATCCCTCCCCATTCCTTAACCCTAACCCTAACCCCATCCCTAAACCTGACCGACTTCCAATGCCCTACCCTAACCAATGCCCTAATCTTAACCAGTACACAAACGCTAACTCATGCCCTCAAACGTACGCTAACCCTTAAGCATTGTCGTACCCTATCCTGTACCCTAATCCCTCACCATTCCCTAACCCTAACCCTAAGCGAAACCCTGAACGTGACCCTTTTCCGAGGCCTTACCCTCATCGGTGCCGTTGTCTTAACCAGTACACCAACACTAACTCGTGCCCTCATACTTACGCTAACCCTTAAGCATTGTCGTACCCTAACCTGTACCCTAATCCCTCTCCATTCCCTAACCCTAACCCTAACCCGAATCCTAACCCTGACCCTCACCCGAAGCCTTACCCTCACCCGTGCCCTAATCTTAACCAGGACACCAACACTAACTTGTGCCCTCACACGTACGCTAAGACTTAATCGTTGTGGTACCCTAAACTGTACCCTAATCCCTTCCCATTCCTTAACCCTAACCCTAACCCGAATCCTAACCCTGACCCTCACCTGAAGCCTTACCCTCACCCGTGCCCTAATCTTAACCAGGACACTAACACTAACCCTTGCCCTCACACGAACGCTAACCCTTAAGCACTGTCGTACCCTAAGCGGTACCCTAACCCCTCTGCATTCCTTAACCCTAACCCTAACCCGAATCCTAACCCTGACCCTCACCCACAGCCTTACCCTCACCCGTGCCCTAATCTTAACCAGGACACCAACATTAACTCGTGCCCTCACACGTACGCTAAACCTTAAGCGTTATCGTACCCTAAATTGTACCCTAATCCCTCCCCATTCCTTAACCCTAACCCTAACCCCATCCCTAAACCTGACCCACTTCCGATGCCCTACCCTAACCAATGCCCTAATCTTAACCAGTACACAAACACTAACTCATGCCCTCAAACGTACGCTAACCCTTAAGCATTGTCGTACCCTATCCTGTACCCTAATCCCTCCCCATTCCCTAACCCTAACCCTAAGCGAAACCCTGAACGTGACCCTTTTCCGAGGCCTTACCCTCATCGGTGCCGTTGTCTTAACCAGTACACCAACACTAACTCGTGCCCTCACACTTACGCTAACCCTTAAGCATTGTCGTACCCTAACCTGTACCCTAATCCCCCTCCATTCCCTAACCCTAACCCTAACCCGAATCCTAACCCTGACCCTCACCCGAAGCCTTACCCTCACCCGTGCCGTAATCTTAACCAGGACACCAAGACTAACTCGTGCCCTAAAACGTACGCTAACACTAAACCGCAGCGGTACCCTAACCTGTAACCTAATCCCTCTCCATTCTCTAACCCTAACCCTAACCTGAAACCTAACCATGACACTCACCCGAAACTTTACCCTCACCCGTGTCCTAATTTTAACCAGTACATCAACACTAACCCATGCCCTCTAACGTACGCCAACCCTAAGCCATTGCCGTACCATAACCTGTAACCTAATCAATCCCCATTCCCTAACCCTAACCCTAACCCTAACCCTTAACGTGACCCTCTTCCGAGGCCTTACCCTCACCGGTGCCCTAATCGTAAGCAGTACACTAACACTAACTAGTGACCTCAGACGTACGCTAAACCTTAAGCGTTGTGGTACCCTAAACTGTGCCCTAATATCTCCCCATTCCCTAACCCTAACCCTAACCCGAATTCTATCCCTGACCCTCACCCGAAACCTTACCCTCACCCGTGCCCTAATCTTAACCAGGACACCAACACTAACTTGTGCCCTCACACGTACGCTAACCCTTAATCGTTGTCGTACCCTAAACTGTACCCTAATCCCTCCCCATTCCCTAAACCTAACCCTAACCCGAATCCTAACCCTGACCCTCACCTGAAGCCTTACCCTCACCCGTGCCCTAATCTTAACCAGGACACTAACACTAACCCTTGCCCTCACACGAACGCTAACCCTTAAGCACTGTCGTACCCTAAGCTGTAGCCTAATCCCTCTGCATTCCTTAACCCTAACCCTAACCCGAATCCTAACCCTGACCCTCACCCGAAGCCTTACCCTCACCCGTGCCCTAATCTTAACCAGGACACCAACACTAACTCGTGCCCTCACACGTACGCTAAAGCTTAAGCGTTGCCGTACCCTAAATTGTACCCTAATCCCTCCGCATTCCTTAACCCTAACCCTAACCCCATCCCTAAACCTGACCCACTTCCGATGCCCTACCCTAACCAATGCCCTAATCTTAACCAGTACACAAACACTAACTGATGCCCTCAAACGTACGCTAACCCTTAAGCATTGTCGTACCCTATCCTGTACCCTAATCCCTCCCCATTCCCTAACCCTAACCCTAACCCGAATTCTATCCCTGACCCTCACCCGAAACCTTACCCTCACCCGTGCCCTAATCTTAACCAGGACACCAACACTAACTTGTGCCCTCACACGTACGCTAACCCTTAATCGTTGTCGTACACTAAACTGTACCCTAATCCCTCCCCATTCCCTAACCCTAACCCTAACCCGAATCCTAACCCTGACCCTCACCTGAAGCCTTAACCTCACCCGTGCCCTAATCTTAACCAGGACACTAACACTAACCCTTGCCCTCACACAAACGCTAACATTTAAGTAATGTCGTACCCTAAGCTGTACCCTAATCCCTCTGCATTCCTTAACCCTAACCCTAACCCGAATCCTAACCCTGACCCTCACCCGAAGCCTTACCCTCACCCGTGCCCTAATCTTAACCAGGACACCAACACTAACTCGTGCCCTCACACGTACGCTAAACCTTAAGCGTTGTCGTACCCTAAATTGTAACCTAATCCCTCCCCATTCCTTAACCCTAACCCTAACCCCATCCCTAAACCTGACCCACTTCCAATGCCCTACCCTAACCAATGCCCTAATCTTAACCAGTACACAAACGCTAACTCATGCCCTCAAACGTACGCTAACCCTTAAGCATTGTCGTACCCTATCCTGTACCCTAATCCCTCACCATTCCCTAACCCTAACCCTAAGCGAAACCCTGAACGTGACCCTTTTCCGAGGCCTTACCCTCATCGGTGCCGTTGTCTTAACCAGTACACCAACACTAACTCGTGCCCTCATACTTACGCTAACCCTTAAGCATTGTCGTACCCTAACCTGTACCCTAATCCCTCTCCATTCCCTAACCCTAACCCTAACCCGAATCCTAACCCTGACCCTCACCCGAAGCCTTACCCTCACCCGTGCCCTAATCTTAACAAGGACACCAACACTAACTTGTGCCCTCACACGTACGCTAAGACTTAATCGTTGTGGTACCCTAAACTGTACCCTAATCCCTTCCCATTCCTTAACCCTAACCCTAACCCGAATCCTAACCCTGACCCTCACCTGAAGCCTTACCCTCACCCGTGCCCTAATCTTAACCAGGACACTAACACTAACCCTTGCACTCACACGAACGCTAACCCTTAAGCACTGTCGTACCCTAAGCGGTACCCTAACCCCTCTGCATTCCTTAACCCTAACCCTAACCCGAATCCTAACCCTGACCCTCACCCGAAGCCTTACCCTCACCCGTGCCCTAATCTTAACCAGGACACCAAGACTAACTCGTGCCCTCAAACGTACGCTAACACTAAACCGCAGCGGTACCCTAAGCTGTACCCTAATCCCTCTCCATTCCCTAACTCTAACCCTAACCTGAAACCTAACCATGACACTCACCCGAAACTTTACCCTCACCCGTGTCCTAATTTAAACCAGTACATCAACACTAACCCATGCACTCTAACGTACGCCAACCCTAAGCCATTGCCGTACCCTAACCTGTACCCTAATCAATCCCCATTCCCTAACCCTAACCCTAACCCTAAACCTTAACGTGACCCTCTTCCGAGGCCTTACCCTCACCTGTGCCCTAATCGTAAGCAGTACACTAACCCTAACTAGTGACCTCACACGTACGCTAAACCTTAAGCGTTGTGGTACCCTAAACTCTGCCCAAATATCTCCCCATTCCCTAACCCTAACCCTAACCCGAATTCTATCCCTGACCCTCACCCGAAACCTTACCCTCACCCGTGTCCTAATCTTAACCAGGACACCAACACTAATTTGTGCCCTCACACGTACGCTAACCCTTAATCGTTGTCTTACATTAAACTGTACCCTAATCCCTCCCCATTCCCTAACCCTAACCCTAACCCGAATCCTAACCCTGACCCTCACCTGAAGCCTTACCCTCACCCGTGCCCTAATCTTAACCAGGACACTAACACTAACCCTTGCCCTCACACGAACGCTAACCCTTAAGCACTGTCGTACCCTAAACTGTAGCCTAATCCCTCTGCATTCCTTAACCCTAACCCTAACCCGAATCCTAACCCTGACCCTCACCCGAAGCCTTACCCTCACCCGTGCCCTAATCTTAACCAGGACACCAACACTAACTCGTGCCCTCACACGTACGCTAAACCTTAAGCGTTGTCGTACCCTAAATTATACCCTAATCCCTCCCCATTCCTTAACCCTAGCCCTAACCCCATCCCTAAACCTGACCCACTTCCGATGCCCTACCCTAACAAATGCCCTAATCTTCACCGGTACACAAACACTAACTCATGCCCTCAAACGTACGCTAACCCTTAAGCATTGTCGTACCCTATCCTGTACCCTAATCCCTCCCCATTCCCTAACCCTAACCCTAAGCGAAACCCTGAACGTGACCCTTTTCCGAGGCCTTACCCTCATCGGTGCCGTTGTCTTAACCAGTACACCAACACTAACTCGTGCCCTCACACTTACGCTAACCCTTAAGCATTGTCGTACCCTAACCTGTACCCTAATCCCTCTCCATTCCCTAACCCTAACCCTAACCCGAATCCTAAACCTGACCCTCACCCGAAGCCTTACCCTCACCCGTGCCCTAATCTTAACCAGGACACCAAGACTAACTCGTGCCCTCAAACGTACGCTAACACTAAACCGCAGCGGTACCCTAACCTGTACCCTAATCCCTCTCCATTCCCTAACTCTAACACTAACCTGAAACCTAACCATGACACTCACCCGAAACTTTACCCTCACCCGTGTCCTAATTTTAACCAGTACATCAACACTAACCCATGCCCTCTAACGTACGCCAACCCTAAGCCATTGCCGTACCCTAACCTGTACCCTAATCAATCCCCATTCCCTAACCCTAACCCTAACCCTAACCCTTAACGTGACCCTCTTCCGAGGCCTTACCCTCACCTGTGCCCTAATCGTAAGCAGTACACTAACACTAACTAGTGACCTCACACGTACGCTAAACCTTAAGCGTAGTGGTACCCTAAACCGTGCCCTAATATCTCCCCATTCCCTAACCCTAACCCTAACCCGAATTCTATCCCTGACCCTCCCCCGAAACCTTACCCTCACCCGTGTCCTAATCTTAACCAGGACACCAACACTAACTTGTGCCCTCACACGTACGCTAACCCTTAATCATTGTCGTACCCTAAACTGTACCCTAATCCCTCCCCATTCCCTAACCCTAACCCTAACCCGAATCCTAACCCTGACCCTCACCTGAAGCCTTACCCTCACCCGTGCCCTAATCTTAACCAGGACACTAACACTAACCCTTGCCCTCACACGAACGCTAACCCTTAAGCACTGTCGTACCCTAAGCTGTAGCCTAATCCCTCTGCATTCCTTAACCCTAACCCTAACCCGAATCCTAACCCTGACCCTCACCCGAAGCCTTACCCTCACCCGTGCCCTAATCTTAACCAGGACACCAACACTAACTCGTGCCCTCACACGTACGCTAAACCTTAAGCGTTGCCGTACCCTAAATTGTACCCTAATCCCTCCCCATTCCTTAACCCTAACCCTAACCCCATCCCTAAACCTGACCCACTTCCGATGCCCTACCCTAACCAATGCCCTAATCTTAACCAGTACACAAACACTAACTCATGCCCTCAAACGTACGCTAACCCTTAAGCATTGTCGTACCCTATCCTGTACCCTAATCCCTCCCCATTCCCTAACCCTAACCCTAAGCGAAACCCTGAACGTGACCCTTTTCCGAGTCCTTACCCTCATCGGTGCCCTTGTCTTAACCAGTACACCAACACTAACTCGTGCGCTCACACTTACGCTAACCCTTAAGCATTGTCGTACCCTAACCTGTACCCTAATCCCTCTCCATTCCCTAACCATAACCCTAACCCGAATCCTAACCCTGACCCTCACCCGAAGCCTTACCCTCACCCGTGCCCTAATCTTAACCAGGACACCAAGACTAACTCGTGCCCTCAAACGTACGCTAACACTAAACCGCAGCGGTACCCTAAGCTGTACCCTAATCCCTCTCCATTCCCTAACTCTAACCCTAACCTGAAACCTAACCATGACACTCACCCGAAACTTTACCCTCACCCGTGTCCTAATTTTAACCAGTACATCAACACTAACCCATGCCCTCTAACGTACGCCAACCCTAAGCCATTGCCGTACCCTAACCTGTACCCTAATCAATCCCCATTCCCTAACCCTAACCCTAACCCTAACCCTTAACGTGACCCTCTTCCGAGGCCTTACCCTCACCTGTGCCCTAATCGTAAGCAGTACACTAACACTAACTAGTGACCTCACACGTACGCTAAACCTTAAGCGTTGTGGTACCCTAAACTCTGCCCTAATATCTCCCCATTCCCTAACCCTAACCCTAACCCGAATTCTATCCCTGACCCTCACCCGAAACCTTACACTCACCCGTGCCCTAATCTTAACCAGGACACCAACACTAATTTGTGCCCTCACACGTACGCTAACCCTTAATCGTTGTCTTACATTAAACTGTACCCTAATCCCTCCCCATTCCCTAACCCTAACCCTAACCCGAATCCTAACCCTGACCCTCACCTGAAGCCTTACCCTCACCCGTGCCCTAATCTTAACCAGGACACTAACACTAACCCTTGCCCTCACACGAACGCTAACCCTTAAGCACTGTCGTACCCTAAGCTGTAGCCTAATCCCTCTCCATTCCCTAACCCTAACCCTAACCCGAATCCTAACCCTGACCCTCACCCGAAGCCTTACCCTCACCCGTGCCCTAATCTTAACCAGGACACCAAGACTAACTCGTGCCCTCACACGTACGCTAACACTAAACCGCAGCGGTACCCTAACCTGTACCCTAATCCCTCTCCATTCCCTAACTCTAACCCTAACCTGAAACCTAACCATGACACTCACCCGAAACTTTACCCTCACCCGTGTCCTAATTTTAACCAGTACATCAACACTAACCCATGCCCTCTAACGTACGCCAACCCTAAGCCATTGCCGTACCTTAACCTGTACCCTAATCAATCCCCATTCCCTAACCCTAACCCTAACCCTAACCCTTAACGTGACCCTCTTCCGAGGCCTTACCCTCACCTGTGCCCTAATCGTAAGCAGTACACTAACACTAACTAGTGACCTCACACGTACGCTAAACCTTAAGCGTTGTGGTACCCTAAACCGTGCCGTAATATCTCCCCATTCCCTAACCCTAACCCTAACCCGAATTCTATCCCTGACCCTCCCCCGAAACCTTACCCTCTCCCGTGTCCTAATCTTAACCAGGACACCAACACTAACTTGTGCCCTCACACGTACGCTAACCCTTAATCATTGTCGTACCCTAAACTGTACCCTAATCCCTCCCCATTCCCTAACCCTAACCCTAACCCGAATCCTAACCCTGACCCTCACCTGAAGCCTTACCCTCACCCGTGCCCTAATCTTAACCAGGACACTAACACTAACCCTTGCACTCACACGAACGCTAACCCTTAAGCACTGTCGTACCCTAAGCGGTACCCTAACCCCTCTGCATTCCTTAACCCTAACCCTAACCCGAATCCTAACCCTGACCCTCACCCGAAGCCTTAGCCTCACCCGTGCCCTAATCTTAACCAGGACACCAAGACTAACTCGTGCCCTCAAACGTACGCTAACACTAAACCGCAGCGGTACCCTAAGCTGTACCCTAATCCCTCTCCATTCCCTAACTCTAACCCTAACCTGAAACCTAACCATGACACTCACCCGAAACTTTACCCTCACCCGTGTCCTAATTTAAACCAGTACATCAACACTAACCCATGCACTCTAACGTACGCCAACCCTAAGCCATTGCCGTACCCTAACCTGTACCCTAATCAATCCCCATTCCCTAACCCTAACCCTAACCCTAAACCTTAACGTGACCCTCTTCCGAGGCCTTACCCTCACCTGTGCCCTAATCGTAAGCAGTACACTAACCCTAACTAGTGACCTCACACGTACGCTAAACCTTAAGCGTTGTGGTACCCTAAACTCTGCCCAAATATCTCCCCATTCCCTAACCCTAACCCTAACCCGAATTCTATCCCTGACCCTCACCCGAAACCTTACCCTCACCCGTGTCCTAATCTTAACCAGGACACCAACACTAATTTGTGCCCTCACACGTACGCTAACCCTTAATCGTTGTCTTACATTAAACTGTACCCTAATCCCTCCCCATTCCCTAACCCTAACCCTAACCCGAATCCTAACCCTGACCCTCACCTGAAGCCTTACCCTCACCCGTGCCCTAATCTTAACCAGGACACTAACACTAACCCTTGCCCTCACACGAACGCTAACCCTTAAGCACTGTCGTACCCTAAACTGTAGCCTAATCCCTCTGCATTCCTTAACCCTAACCCTAACCCGAATCCTAACCCTGACCCTCACCCGAAGCCTTACCCTCACCCGTGCCCTAATCTTAACCAGGACACCAACACTAACTCGTGCCCTCACACGTACGCTAAACCTTAAGCGTTGTCGTACCCTAAATTATACCCTAATCCCTCCCCATTCCTTAACCCTAGCCCTAACCCCATCCCTAAACCTGACCCACTTCCGATGCCCTACCCTAACAAATGCCCTAATCTTCACCGGTACACAAACACTAACTCATGCCCTCAAACGTACGCTAACCCTTAAGCATTGTCGTACCCTATCCTGTACCCTAATCCCTCCCCATTCCCTAACCCTAACCCTAAGCGAAACCCTGAACGTGACCCTTTTCCGAGGCCTTACCCTCATCGGTGCCGTTGTCTTAACCAGTACACCAACACTAACTCGTGCCCTCACACTTACGCTAACCCTTAAGCATTGTCGTACCCTAACCTGTACCCTAATCCCTCTCCATTCCCTAACCCTAACCCTAACCCGAATCCTAAACCTGACCCTCACCCGAAGCCTTACCCTCACCCGTGCCCTAATCTTAACCAGGACACCAAGACTAACTCGTGCCCTCAAACGTACGCTAACACTAAACCGCAGCGGTACCCTAACCTGTACCCTAATCCCTCTCCATTCCCTAACTCTAACACTAACCTGAAACCTAACCATGACACTCACCCGAAACTTTACCCTCACCCGTGTCCTAATTTTAACCAGTACATCAACACTAACCCATGCCCTCTAACGTACGCCAACCCTAAGCCATTGCCGTACCCTAACCTGTACCCTAATCAATCCCCATTCCCTAACCCTAACCCTAACCCTAACCCTTAACGTGACCCTCTTCCGAGGCCTTACCCTCACCTGTGCCCTAATCGTAAGCAGTACACTAACACTAACTAGTGACCTCACACGTACGCTAAACCTTAAGCGTAGTGGTACCCTAAACCGTGCCCTAATATCTCCCCATTCCCTAACCCTAACCCTAACCCGAATTCTATCCCTGACCCTCCCCCGAAACCTTACCCTCACCCGTGTCCTAATCTTAACCAGGACACCAACACTAACTTGTGCCCTCACACGTACGCTAACCCTTAATCATTGTCGTACCCTAAACTGTACCCTAATCCCTCCCCATTCCCTAACCCTAACCCTAACCCGAATCCTAACCCTGACCCTCACCTGAAGCCTTACCCTCACCCGTGCCCTAATCTTAACCAGGACACTAACACTAACCCTTGCCCTCACACGAACGCTAACCCTTAAGCACTGTCGTACCCTAAGCTGTAGCCTAATCCTTCTGCATTCCTTAACCCTAACCCTAACCCGAATCCTAACCCTGACCCTCACCCGAAGCCTTACCCTCACCCGTGCCCTAATCTTAACCAGGACACCAACACTAACTCGTGCCCTCACACGTACGCTAAACCTTAAGCGTTGCCGTACCCTAAATTGTACCCTAATCCCTCCCCATTCCTTAACCCTAACCCTAACCCCATCCCTAAACCTGACCCACTTCCGATGCCCTACCCTAACCAATGCCCTAATCTTAACCAGTACACAAACACTAACTCATGCCCTCAAACGTACGCTAACCCTTAAGCATTGTCGTACCCTATCCTGTACCCTAATCCCTCCCCATTCCCTAACCCTAACCCTAAGCGAAACCCTGAACGTGACCCTTTTCCGAGTCCTTACCCTCATCGGTGCCCTTGTCTTAACCAGTACACCAACACTAACTCGTGCGCTCACACTTACACTAACCCTTAAGCATTGTCGTACCCTAACCTGTACCCTAATCCCTCTCCATTCCCTAACCATAACCCTAACCCGAATCCTAACCCTGACCCTCACCCGAAGCCTTACCCTCACCCGTGCCCTAATCTTAACCAGGACACCAAGACTAACTCGTGCCCTCAAACGTACGCTAACACTAAACCGCAGCGGTACCCTAAGCTGTACCCTAATCCCTCTCCATTCCCTAACTCTAACCCTAACCTGAAACCTAACCATGACACTCACCCGAAACTTTACCCTCACCCGTGTCCTAATTTTAACCAGTACATCAACACTAACCCATGCCCTCTAACGTACGCCAACCCTAAGCCATTGCCGTACCCTAACCTGTACCCTAATCAATCCCCATTCCCTAACCCTAACCCTAACCCTAACCCTTAACGTGACCCTCTTCCGAGGCCTTACCCTCACCTGTGCCCTAATCGTAAGCAGTACACTAACACTAACTAGTGACCTCACACGTACGCTAAACCTTAAGCGTTGTGGTACCCTAAACTCTGCCCTAATATCTCCCCATTCCCTAACCCTAACCCTAACCCGAATTCTATCCCTGACCCTCACCCGAAACCTTACACTCACCCGTGCCCTAATCTTAACCAGGACACCAACACTAATTTGTGCCCTCACACGTACGCTAACCCTTAATCGTTGTCTTACATTAAACTGTACCCTAATCCCTCCCCATTCCCTAACCCTAACCCTAACCCGAATCCTAACCCTGACCCTCACCTGAAGCCTTACCCTCACCCGTGCCCTAATCTTAACCAGGACACTAACACTAACCCTTGCCCTCACACGAACGCTAACCCTTAAGCACTGTCGTACCCTAAGCTGTAGCCTAATCCCTCTCCATTCCCTAACCCTAACCCTAACCCGAATCCTAACCCTGACCCTCACCCGAAGCCTTACCCTCACCCGTGCCCTAATCTTAACCAGGACACCAAGACTAACTCGTGCCCTCACACGTACGCTAACACTAAACCGCAGCGGTACCCTAACCTGTACCCTAATCCCTCTCCATTCCCTAACTCTAACCCTAACCTGAAACCTAACCATGACACTCACCCGAAACTTTACCCTCACCCGTGTCCTAATTTTAACCAGTACATCAACACTAACCCATGCCCTCTAACGTACGCCAACCCTAAGCCATTGCCGTACCTTAACCTGTACCCTAATCAATCCCCATTCCCTAACCCTAACCCTAACCCTAACCCTTAACGTGACCCTCTTCCGAGGCCTTACCCTCACCTGTGCCCTAATCGTAAGCAGTACACTAACACTAACTAGTGACCTCACACGTACGCTAAACCTTAAGCGTTGTGGTACCCTAAACCGTGCCGTAATATCTCCCCATTCCCTAACCCTAACCCTAACCCGAATTCTATCCCTGACCCTCCCCCGAAACCTTACCCTCACCCGTGTCCTAATCTTAACCAGGACACCAACACTAACTTGTGCCCTCACACGTACGCTAACCCTTAATCATTGTCGTACCCTAAACTGTACCCTAATCCCTCCCCATTCCCTAACCCTAACCCTAACCCGAATCCTAACCCTGACCCTCACCTGAAGCCTTACCCTCACCCGTGCCCTAATATTAACCAGGACACTAACACTAACCCTTGCCCTCACACGAACGCTAACCCTTAAGCACTGTCGTACCCTAAGCTGTAGCCTAATCCCTCTGCATTCCTTAACCCTAACCCTAACCCGAATCCTAACCCTGACCCTCACCCGAAGCCTTACCCTCACCCGTGCCCTAATCTTAACCAGGACACCAACACTAACTCGTGCCCTCACACGTACGCTAAACCTTAAGCGTTGCCGTACCCTAAATTGTACCCTAATCCCTCCGCATTCCTTAACCCTAACCCTAACCCCATCCCTAAACCTGACCCACTTCCGATGCCCTACCCTAACCAATGCCCTAATCTTAACCAGTACACAAACACTAACTCATGCCCTCAAACGTACGCTAACCCTTAAGCATTGTCGTACCCTATCCTGTACCCTAATCCCTCCCCATTCCCTAACCCTAACCCTAAGCGAAACCCTGAACGTGACCCTTTTCCGAGGCCTTACCCTCATCGGTGCCCTTGTCTTAACCAGTACACCAACACTAACTCGTGCCCTCACACTTATGCTAATCCTTAAGCATTGTCGTACCCTAACCTGTACCCTAATCCCTCTCCATTCCCTAACCATAACCCTAACCCGAATCCTAACCCTGACCCTCACCCGAAGCCTTACCCTCACCCGTGCCCTAATCTTAACCAGGACACCAAGACTAACTCGTGCCCTCAAACGTACGCTAACACTAAACCGCAGCGGTACCCTAACCTGTACCCTAATCCCTCTCCATTCCCTAACCCTAACCCTAACCAGAAACCTAACCATGACACTCACCCGAAACTTTACCCTCACCCGTGTCCTAATTTTAACCAGTACATCAACACTAACCCATGCCCTCTAACGTACGCCAACCCTAAGCCATTGCTGTACCCTAACCTGTACCCTAATCAATCCCCATTCCCTAACCCTAACCCTAATCCTAACCCTTAACGTGACCCTCTTCCGAGGCCTTACCCTCACCTGTGCCCTAATCGTAAGCAGTACACTAACACTAACTAGTGACCTCACACGTACGCTAAACCTTAAGCGTTGTGGTACCATAAACTGTGCCCTAATATCTCCCGATTCCCTAACCCTAACCCTAACCCGAATTCTATCCCTGACCCTCACCCGAAACCTTACACTCACCCCTGCCCTAATCTTAACCAGGACAACAACACTAATTTGTGCCCTCACACGTACGCTAACCCTTAATCGTTGTCTTACATTAAACTGTACCCTAATCCCTCCCCATTCCCTAACCCTAACCCTAACCCGAATCCTAACCCTGACCCTCACCTGAAGCCTTACCCTCACCCGTGCCCTAATCTTAACCAGGACACTAACACTAACCCTTGCCCTCACACGAACGCTAACCCTTAAGCACTGTCGTACCCTAAGCTGTACCCTAATCCCTCTGCATTCCTTAACCCTAACCCTAACCCGACTCCTAACCCTGACCCTCACCCGAAGCCTTACCCTCACCCGTGCCCTAATCTTAACCAGGACACCAACACTAACTTGTGCCCTCACACGTACGCTAAACATTAAGCGTTGTCGTACCATAAATTGTACCCTAATCCCTCCCCATTCCTTAACCCTAACCCTAACCCCATCCCTAAACCTGACCCACTTCCGATGCCCTACCCTAACCAATGCCCTAATCTTCACCAGTACACAAACACTAACTCATGCCCTCAAACGTACGCTAACCCTTAAGCATTGTCGTACCCTATCCTGTACCCTAATCCCTCCCCATTCCCTAACCCTAACCCTAAGCGAAACCCTGAACGTGACCCTTTTCCGAGGCCTTACCCTCATCGGTGCCGTTGTCTTAACCAGTACACCAACACTAACTCGTGCCCTCACACTTACGCTAACCCTTAAGCATTGTCGTACCCTAACCTGTACCCTAATCCCTCTCCATTCCCTAACCATAACCCTAACCCGAATCCTAACCCTGACCCTCACCCGAAGCCTTACCCTCACCCGTGCCCTAATCTTAACCAGGACACCAAGACTAACTGGTGCCCTCAAATGTACGCTAACACTAAACCGCAGCGGTACCCTAACCTGTACCCTAATCCCTCTCCATTCCCTAACTCTAACCCTAACCTGAAACCTAACCATGACACTCACCCGAAACTTTACCCTCACCCGTGTCCTAATTTTAACCAGTACATCAACACTAACCCATGCCCTCTAACGTACGCCAACCCTAAGCCATTGCCGTACCCTAACCTGTACCCTAATCAATCCCCATTCCCTAACCCTAACCCTAACCCTAACCCTTAACGTGACCCTCTTCCGAGGCCTTAACCTCACCCGTGCCCTAATCGTAAGCAGTACACTAACACTAACTAGTGACCTCACACGTACGCTAAACCTTAAGCGTTGTGGTACCCTAAACTGTGCCCTAATATCTCCCCATTCCCTAACCCTAACCCTTACCCGAATTCTATCCCTGACCCTCACCTGAAACCTTACCCTCA
The DNA here is from genome assembly GCA_036417435.1 of Inia geoffrensis. Classification (NCBI taxonomy): domain Eukaryota; kingdom Metazoa; phylum Chordata; class Mammalia; order Artiodactyla; family Iniidae; genus Inia; species Inia geoffrensis. The sequence continues at coordinate 109,881,000 of CM070908.1, read as the reverse complement.
CCCGTGCCCTAATCTTAACCAGGACACCAACACTAACACGTGCCCTCACACGTACGCTAAACCTTAAGCGTTGTCGTACCCTAAATTGTACCCTAATCCCTCCCCATTCCTTAACCCTAACCCTAACCCCATCCCTAAACCTGACCCACTTCCGATGCCCTACCCTAACCAATGCTCTAATCTTAACCAGTACACAAACACTAACTCATGCCCTCAAACGTACGCTAACCCTTAAGCATTGTCGTACCCTATCCTGTACCCTAATCCCTCCCCATTCCCTAACCCTAACCCTAAGCGAAACCCTGAACGTGACCCTTTTCCGAGGCCTTACCCTCATCGGTGCCGTTGTCTTAACCAGTACACCAACACTAACTCGTGCCCTCACACTTACGCTAACCCTTAAGCATTGTCGTACCCTAACCTGTACCCTCATCCCCCTCCATTCCCTAACCCTAACCCTAACCCGAATCCTAACCCTGACCCTCACCCGAAGCCTTACCCTCACCCATGCCGTAATCTTAACCAGGACACCAAGACTAATTCGTGCCCTAAAACGTACGCTAACACTAAACCGCAGCGGTACCCTAACCTGTAACCTAATCCCTCTCCATTCTCTAACCCTAACCCTAACCTGAAACCTAACCATGACACTCACCCGAAACTTTACCCTCACCCGTGTCCTAATTTTAACCAGTACATCAACACTAACCCATGCCCTCTAACGTACGCCAACCCTAAGCCATTGCCGTACCCTAAACTGTAACCTAATCAATCCCCATTCCCTAACCCTAACCCTAACCCTAACCCTTAACGTGACCCTCTTCCGAGGCCTTACCCTCACCGGTGCCCTAATCGTAAGCAGTACACTAACACTAACTAGTGACCTCAGACGTACGCTAAACCTTAAGCGTTGTGGTACCCTAAACTGTGCCCTAATATCTCCCCATTCCCTAACCCTAACCCTAACCCGAATTCTATCCCTGACCCTCACCCGAAACCTTACCCTCACCCGTGCCCTAATCTTAACCAGGACACCAACACTAACTTGTGCCCTCACACGTACGCTAACCCTTAATCGTTGTCGTACCCTAAACTGTACCCTAATCCCTCCCCATTCCCTAAACCTAACCCTAACCCGAATCCTAACCCTGACCCTCACCTGAAGCCTTACCCTCACCCGTGCCCTAATCTTAACCAGGACACTAACACTAACCCTTGCCCTCACACGAACGCTAACCCTTAAGCACTGTCGTACCCTAAGCTGTAGCCTAATCCCTCTGCATTCCTTAACCCTAACCCTAACCCGAATCCTAACCCTGACCCTCACCCGAAGCCTTACCCTCACCCGTGCCCTAATCTTAACCAGGACACCAACACTAACTCGTGCCCTCACACGTACGCTAAACCTTAAGCGTTGCCGTACCCTAAATTGTACCCTAATCCCTCCGCATTCCTTAACCCTAACCCTAACCCCATCCCTAAACCTGACCCACTTCCGATGCCCTACCCTAACCAATGCCCTAATCTTAACCAGTACACAAACACTAACTCATGCCCTCAAACGTACGCTAACCCTTAAGCATTGTCGTACCCTATCCTGTACCCTAATCCCTCCCCATTCCCTAACCCTAACCCTAAGCGAAACCCTGAACGTGACCCTTTTCCGAGGCCTTACCCTCATCGGTGCCCTTGTCTTAACCAGTACACCAACACTAACTCGTGCCCTCACACTTATGCTAACCCTTAAGCATTGTCGTACCCTAAACTGTACCCTAATCCCTCTCCATTCCCTAACCATAACCCTAACCCGAATCCTAACCCTGACCCTCACCCGAAGCCTTACCCTCACCCGTGCCCTAATCTTAACCAGGACACCAAGACTAACTTGTGCCCTCAAACGTACGCTAACACTAAACCGCAGCGGTACCCTAACCTGTACCCTAATCCCTCTCCATTCCCTAACCCTAACCCTAACCTGAAACCTAACCATGACACTCACCCGAAACTTTACCCTCACCCGTGTCCTAATTTTAACCAGTACATCAACACTAACCCATGCCCTCTAACGTACGCCAACCCTAAGCCATTGCTGTACCCTAACCTGTACCCTAATCAATCCCCATTCCCTAACCCTAACCCTAATCCTAACCCTTAACGTGACCCTCTTCCGAGGCCTTACCCTCACCTGTGCCCTAATCGTAAGCAGTACACTAACACTAACTAGTGACCTCACACGTACGCTAAACCTTAAGCGTTGTGGTACCCTAAACTGTGCCCTAATATCTCCCCATTCCCTAACCCTAACCCTAACCCGAATTCTATCCCTGACCCTCACCCGAAACCTTACCCTCACCCGTGCCCTAATCTTAACCAGGACACCAACACTAACTTGTGCCCTCACACGTACGCTAACCCTTAATCGTTGTCGTACCCTAAACTGTACCCTAATCCCTCCCCATTCCCTAACCCTAACCCTAACCCGAATCCTAACCCTGACCCTCACCTGAAGCCTTACCCTCACCCGTGCCCTAATCTTAAACAGGACACTAACACTAACCCTTGCCCTCACACGAACGCTAACCCTTAAGCACTGTCGTACCCTAAGCTGTAGCCTAATCCCTCTGCATTCCTTAACCCTAACCCTAACCCGAATCCTAACCCTGACCCTCAGCCGAAGCCTTACCCTCACCCATGCCGTAATCTTAACCAGGACACCAAGACTAATTCGTGCCCTAAAACGTACGCTAACACTAAACCGCAGCGGTACCCTAACCTGTACCCTAATCCCTCTCCATTCCCTAACCCTAACCCTAACCTGAAACCTAACCATGACACTCACCCGAAACTTTACCCTCACCCGTGTCCTAATTTTAACCAGTACATCAACACTAACCCATGCCCTCTAACGTACGCCAACCCTAAGCCATTGCTGTACCCTAACCTGTACCCTAATCAATCCCCATTCCCTAACCCTAACCCTAATCCTAACCCTTAACGTGACCCTCTTCCGAGGCCTTACCCTCACCTGTGCCCTAATCGTAAGCAGTACACTAACACTAACTAGTGACCTCACACGTACGCTAAACCTTAAGCGTTGTGGTACCCTAAACTGTGCCCTAATATCTCCCCATTCCCTAACCCTAACCCTAACCCGAATTCTATCCCTGACCCTCACCCGAAACCTTACCCTCACCCGTGCCCTAATCTTAACCAGGACACCAAAACTAACTTGTGCCCTCACACGTACGCTAACCCTTAATCGTTGTCGTACCCTAAACTGTACCCTAATCCCTCCCCATTCCCTAACCCTAACCCTAACCCGAATCCTAACCCTGACCCTCACCTGAAGCCTTACCCTCACCCGTGCCCTAATCTTAACCAGGACACTAACACTAACCCTTGCCCTCACACGAACGCTAACCCTTAAGCACTGTCGTACCCTAAGCTGTAGCCTAATCCCTCTGCATTCCTTAACCCTAACCCTAACCCGAATCCTAACCCTGACCCTCACCTGAAGCCTTACCCTCACCCGTGCCCTAATCTTAACCAGGACACCAACACTAACTCGTGCCCTCACACGTACGCTAAACCTTAAGAGTTGCCGTACCCTAAATTGTACCCTAATCCCTCCCCATTCCTTAACCCTAACCCTAACCCCATCCCTAAACCTGACCCACTTCCGATGCCCTACCCTAACCAATGCCCTAATCTTAACCAGTACACAAACACTAACTCATGCCCTCAAACGTACGCTAACACTTAAGCATTGTCGTACCCTATCCTGTACCCTAATCCCTCCCCATTCCCTAACCCTAACCCTAAGCGAAACCCTGAACGTGACCCTTTTCCGAGTCCTTACCCTCATCGGTGCCCTTGTCTTAACCAGTACACCAACACTAACTCGTGCCCTCACACTTTCGCTAACCCTTAAGCATTGTCGTACCCTAACCTGAACCCTAATCCCTCTCCATTCCCTAACCATAACCCTAACCCGAATCCTAACCCTGACCCTCACCCGAAGCCTTACCCTCACCCGTGCCCTAATCTTAACCAGGACACCAAGACTAACTCGTGCCCTCACACGTACGCTAACACTAAACCGCATCGGTACCCTAACCTGTACCGGAATCCCTCTCCATTCACTAACCCTAACCCTAACCTGAAACCTAACCATGACACTCACCCGAAACTTTACCCTCACCCGTGTCCTAATTTTAACCAGTACATCAACACTAACCCATGCCCTCTAATGTACGCCAACCCTAAGCCATTGCCGTACCCTAACCTGTACCCTAATCAATCCCCATTCCCTAACCCTAACCCTAACCCTAACCCTTAACGTGACCCTCTTCCGAGGACTTACCCTCACCCATGCCCTAATCGTAAGCAGTAGACTAACAGTAACTAGTGACCTCACACGTACGCTAAACCTTAAGCGTTGTGGTACCCTAAACTGTGCCCTAATATCTCCCCATTCCCTAACCCTAACCCTAACCCGAATTCTGTCCCTGACCCTCACCCGAAACCTTACCCTCACCCGTGCCCTAATCTTAACCAGGACACCAACACTAACTTGTGCCCTCACACGTACGCTAACCCTTAATCGTTGCCGTACCCTAAACTGTACCCTAATCCCTACCCATTTCCTAACCCTAACCCTAACCCGAATCCTAACCCTGACCCTCACCTGAAGCCTTACCCTCACTCGTGCCCTAATCTTAACCAGGACACTAACACTAACCATTGCTCTCACACGAACGCTAACCCTTAAGCACTGTCGTACCTTAAGCTGTACCCTAATCCCTCTGCATTCCTTAACCCTAACCCTAACCCGAATCCTAACCCTGACCCTCACCCGAAGTCTTCCTCTCACCCGTGCCCTAATCTTAACCAGGACACCAACACTAACTCGTGCCCTCACACGTACGCTAAACCTTAAGCGTTGCCGTACCCTAAATTGTACCCTAATCCCTCCCCATTCCTTAACCCTAACCCTAACCCCATCCCTAAACCTGACCCACTTCCGATGCCCTACCCTAACCAATGCCCTAATCTTAACCAGTACACAAACACTAACTCATGCCCTCAAACGTACGCTAACCCTTAAGCATTGTCGTACCCTATCCTGTACCCTAATCCCTCCCCATTCCCTAACCCTAACCCTAAGCGAAACCCTGAACGTGACCCTTTTCCGAGGCCTTACCCTCATCGGTGCCCTTGTCTTAACCAGTACACCAACACTAACTCGTGCCCTCACACTTACACTAACCCTTAAGCATTGTCGTACCCTAACCTGTACCCTAATCCCTCTCCATTCCCTAACCCTAACCCTAACCCGAATCCTAACCCTGACCCTCACTCGAAGCCTTACCCTCACCCGTGCCCTAATCTTAACCAGGACACCAAGACTAACTCGTGCCCTCAAACGTACGCTAACACTAAACCGCAGAGGTACCCTAACCTGTACCCTAATCCCTCTCCATTCCCTAACCCTAACCCTAACCTGAAACCTAAACATGACACTCACCCGAATCTTTACCCTCACCCGTGTCCTAATTTTAACCTGTATATCAACACTAACCCATGCCCTCTAACGTACGCCAACCCTAAGCCATTGCCGTACCCAAACCTGTACCCTAATCAATCCCCATTCCCTAACCCTAACCCTAACCCTAACCCTTAACGTGACCCTCTTCCGAGGACTTACCCTCACCCGTGCCCTAATCGTAAGCAGTAGACTAACAGTAACTAGTGACCTCACACGTACGCTAAACCTTAAGCGTTGTGGTACCCTAAACTGTGCCCTAATATCTCCCCATTCCCTAACCCTAACCCTAACCCGAATTCTGTCCCTGACCCTCACCCGAAACCTTACCCTCACCCGTGCCCTAATCTTAACCAGGACACCAACACTAACTTGTGCCCTCACACGTAGGCTACCCCTTAATCGTTGCCGTACCCTAAACTGTACCCTAATCCCTACCCATTCCCTAACCCTAACCCAAACCCGAATCCTAACCCTGACCCTCACCTGAAGCCTTACCCTCACCCGTGCCCTAATCTTAACCAGGACACTAACACTAACCCTTGCCCTCACACGAACGCTAACCCTTAAGCACTGTCGTACCCTAAGCTGTAGCCTAATCCCTCTGCATTCCTTAACCCTAACCCTAACCCGAATCCTAACCCTGACCCTCACCCGAAGCCTTACCCTCACCCGTGCCCTAATCTTAACCAGGACACCAACACTAACTCGTGCCCTCACACGTACGCTAAACCTTAAGAGTTGCCGTACCCTAAATTGTACCCTAATCCCTCCCCATTCCTTAACCCTAACCCTAACCCCAGCCCTAAACCTGAACCACTTCCGATGCCCTACCCTAACCAATGCCCTAATCTTAACCAGTACACAAACACTAACTCATGCCCTCAAACGTACGCTAACCCTTAAGCATTGTCGTACCCTATCCTGTACCCTAATCCCTCCCCATTCCCTAACCCTAACCCTAAGCGAAACCCTGAACGTGACCCTTTTCCGAGGCCTTACCCTCATCGGTGCCGTTGTCTTAACCAGTACACCAACACTAACTCGTGCCCTCACACTTACGCTAACCCTTAAGCATTGTCGAACCCTAACCTGTACCCTAATCCCTCTCCATTCCTTAACCCTAACCCTAATCCGAATCCTAACCCTGACCCTCACTCGAAGCCTTACCATCACCCGTGCCCTAATCTTAACCAGGACACCAAGACTAACTCGTTCCCTGAAACGTACGCTAACACTAAACCGCAGAGGTACCCTAACCTGTACCCTAATCCCTCTCCATTCCCTAACCCTAACCCTAACCTGAAACCTAACCATGACACTCACCCGAAACTTTACCCTCACCCGTGTTCTAATTTTAACCTGTATATCAACACTAACCCATGACCTCTAACGTACGCCAACCCTAAGCCATTGCCGTACTCTAACCTGTACCCTAAGCAATCCCCATTCCCTAGCCCTAACCCTAACCCTAACCCTTAACGTGACCCTCTTCCGAGGGCTTACCCTCACCCGTGCCCTAATCGTAAGCAGTACACTAACACTAACTTGTGACCTCACACGTACGCTAAACCTTAAGCGTTGTGGTACCCTAAACTGTGCCCTAATATCTCCCCATTCCCTAACCCTAACCCTAACCCGAATTCTATCCCTGACCCTCACCCGAAACCTTACCCTAACCCGTGCCCTAATCTTAACCAGGACACTAACACTAACCCTTGCCCTCACACGAACGCTAACCCTTAAGCACTGTCGTACCCTAAGCTGTACCCTAATCCCTCTGCATTCCTTAACCCTAACCCTAACCCGAATCCTAACCCTGACCCTCACCCGAAGCCTTACCCTCACCCGTGCCCTAATCTTAACTAGGACACCAACACTAACTCGTGCCCTCACACGTACGCTAAACCTTAAGCGTTGCCGTACCCTAAATTGTACCCGAATCCCTCCCCATTCCTTAACCCTAACCCTAACCCCATCCCTAAACCTGACCCACTTCCGATGCCCTACCCTAACCAATGCCCTAATCTTAACCAGTACACAAACACTAACTCATGCCCTCAAACGTACGCTAACCCTTAAGCATTGTCGTACCCTATCCTGTACCCTAATCCCTCCCCATTCCCTAACCCTAACCCTAAGCGAAACCCTGAACGTGACCCTTTTCCGAGGCCTTACCCTCATCGGTGCCCTTGTCTTAACCAGTACACCAACACTAACTCGTGCCCTCACACTTACACTAACCCTTAAGCATTGTCGTACCCTAACCTGTACCCTAATCCCTCTCCATTCCCTAACCCTAACCCAAACCTGAATCCTAACCCTGACCCTCACTCGAAGCCTTACCCTCACCCGTGCCCTAATCTTAACCAGGACACCAAGACTAACTCGTGCCCTCAAAGGTACGCTAACACTAAACCGCAGAGGTACCCTAACCTGTACCCTAATCACTCTCCATTCCCTAACCCTAACCCTAACCTGAAACCTAACCATGACACTCACCCGAAACTTTACCCTCACCCGTGTGCTAATTTTAACCTGTATATCAACACTAACCCATGCCCTCTAACGTACGCCAACCCTAAGCCATTGCCGTACCCTAACCTGTACCCTAATCAATCCCCATTCCCTAACCCTAACCCTAACCCTAACCCTTAACGTGACCCTCTTCCGAGGCCTTACCCTCACCCGTGCCCTAATCGTAAGCAGTACACTAACACTAACTAGTGACCTCACACGTACGCTAAACCTTAAGCGTTGTGGTACCCTAAACTGTGCCCTAATATCTCCCCATTCCCTAACCCTAACCCTACCCCGAATTCTATCCCTGACCCTCACCCGAAACCTTACCCTCACCCGTGCCCTAATCTTAACCAGGACACCAACACTAACTTGTGCCCTCACACGTACGCTAACCCTTAATCGTTCTCGTACCCTAAACTGTACCCTAGTCCCTCCCCATTCCCTAACCCTAACCCTAACCCGAATTCTAACCCTGACCCTCACCTGAAGCCTTACCCTCACCCGTGCCCTAATCTTAACCAGGACACTAACACTAACCCTTGCCCTCACACGAACGCTAACCCTTTAGCACTGTCGTACCCTAAGCTGTACCCTAATCCCTCTGCATTCCTTAACCCTAACCCTAACCCGAATCCTAACCCTGACCCTCACCCGAAGCCTTACTCTCACCCGTGCCCTAATCTTAACCAGGACACCAACACTAACTCGTGCCCTCACACGTACGGTAAACCTTAAGCGTTGTCGTACCCTAAATTGTACCCTAATCCCTCCCCATTCCTTAACCCTAACCCTAACCCCATCCCTAAACCTGACCCACTTCCGATGCCCTACCCTAACCAATGCCCTAATCTTAACCAGTACACAAACACTAACTCATGCCCTCAAACGTACGCTAACCCTTAAGCATTGTCGTACCCTATCCTGTACCCTAAGACCTCCCCATTCCCTAACCCTAACCCTAAGCGAAACCCTGAACGTGACCCTTTTCCGAGGCCTTACCCTCATCGGTGCCGTTGTCTTAACCAGTACACCAACACTAACTCGTGCCCTCACACTTACGCTAACCCTTAAGCATTGTCGTACACTAACCAGTACCCTAATCCCTCTCCATTCCCTAACCCTAACCCTAACCCGAATCCTAACCCTGACCCTCACCCGAAGACTTACCCTCACCCGTGCCCTAATCTTAACCAGGACACCAAGACTAACTCGTGCCCTCAAACGTACGCTAACACTAAACCGCAGCGGTACCCTAACCTGTACCCTAATCCCTCTCCATTCCCTAACCCTAACCCTAACCTCAAACCTAACCATGACACTCACCCGAAACTTTACCCTCACCCGTGTCCTAATTTTAACCAGTTCATCAACACTAACCCATGCCCTCTAACGTACGCCAACCCTAAGCCATTGCCGTACCCTAACCTGTACCCTAATCAATCCCCATTCCCTAACCCTAACCCTAACCCTAACCCTAACCCTAACCCTTAACGTGACCCTCTTCCGAGGCCTTACCCTCACCCGTGCCCTAATCGTAAGCAGTACACTAACACTAACTAGTTACCTCACACGTACGCTAAACCTTAAGCGTTGTGGTACCCTAAACTGTGCCCTAATATCTCCCCATTCCCTAACCCTAACCCTAACCCGAATTCTATCCCTGACCTTCACCCGAAACCTTACCCTCACCCGTGCCCTAATCTTAACCAGGACACCAACACTAACTTGTGCCCTCACACGTACGCTAATCCTTAATCATTGTCATACCCTAAACTGTACCCTAATCCCTCCCCATTCGCTAACCCTAACCCTAACCCGAATCCTAACCCTGACCCTCACCTGAAGCCTTACCCTCACCCGTGCCCTAATCTTAACCAGGACACTAACACTAACCCTTGCCCTCACACGAACGCTAACCCTTAAGCACTGTCGTACCCTAAGCTGTGCCCTAATCCCTCTGCATTCCTTAACCCTAACCCTAACCCGAATCCTAACCCTGACCCTCACCCGAAGCCTTACCCTCACCCGTGCACTAATCTTAACCAGGACACCAACACTAACTCGTGCCCTCACACGTACGCTAAACCTTAAGTGTTGTCGTACCCTAAATTGTAACCTAATCCCTCCCCATTCCTTAACCCTAACCCTAACCCCATCCCTAAACCTGACCCACTTCCGATGCCCTACCCTAACCAATGCCCTAATCTTAACCAGGACACAAACACTAACTCATGCCCTCAAACGTACGCTAACCCTTAATCATTGTCGTACCCTATCCTGTACCCTAATCCCGTCCCATTCCCTAACCCTAACCCTAAGAGAAACCCTGAACGTGACCCTTTTCCGAGGCCTTACCCTCATCGGTGCCGTTGTCTTAACCAGTACACCAACACTAATTCGTGCCCTCACACTTACGCTAACCCTTTAGCATTGTCGTACCCTAACCTGTACCCTAATCCCTCTCCATTCCCTAACCCTAACCCTAAACCGAATCCTAACCCTGACCCTCACCCGAAGCCTTACCCTCACCCGTGCCCTAATCTTAACCAGGACACCAAGACTAACTCGTGCCCTCAAACGTACGCTAACACTAAACCGCAGCGGTACCCTAACCTGTACCCTAATCCCTCTCCATTCCCTAACCCTAACCCTAACCTGAAACCTAACCATGACACTCACCCGAAACTTTACCCTCACCCGTGTCCTAATTTTAACCAGTACATCAACACTAACCCATGCCCTCTAACGTACGCCAACCCTAAGACATTGCCGTACCCTAACCTGTACCCTAATCAATCCCCATTCCCTAACCCTAACCCTAACCCTAACCCTTAACGAGACCCTCTTCCGAGGCCTTACCCTCACCCGTGCCCTAATCGTAAGCAGTACACTAACACTAACTAGTGACCTCACACGTACGCTAAACCTTAAGCATTGTCGTACCCTATCCTGTACCCTAATCCCTCCCCATTCCCTAACCCTAACCCTAAGCAAAACCCTGAACGTGACCCTTTTCCGAGGCCTTACCCTCATCGGTGCCGTTGTCTTAACCAGTACACCAACACTAACTCGTGCCCTCACACTTACGCTAACCCTTAAGCATTGTCGTACCCTAACCTGTACCCTAATCCCCCTCCATTCCCTAACCCTAACCCTAACCCGAATCCTAACCCTGACCCTCACCCGAAGCCTTACCCTCACCCGTGCCGTAATCTTAACCAGGACACCAAGACTAACTCGTGCCCTAAAACGTACGCTAACACTAAACCGCAGCGGTACCCTAACCTGTAACCTAATCCCTCTCCATTCTCTAACCCTAACCCTAACCTGAAACCTAACCATGACACTCACCCGAAACTTTACCCTCACCCGTGTCCTAATTTTAACCAGTACATCAACACTAACCCATGCCCTCTAACGTACGCCAACCCTAAGCCATTGCCGTACCCTAACCTGTACCCTAATCAATCCCCATTCCCTAACCCTAACCCTAACCCTAACCCTTAACGTGACCCTCTTCCGAGGACTTACCCTCACCCGTGCCCTAATCGTAGGCAGTAGACTAACAGTAACTAGTGACCTCACACGTACGCTAAACCTTAAGCGTTGTGGTACCCTAAACTGTGCCCTAATATCTCCCCATTCCCTAACCCTAACCCTAACCCGAATTCTGTCCCTGACCCTCACCCGAAACCTTACCCTCACCCGTGCCCTAATCTTAACCAGGACACCAACACTAACTTGTGCCCTCACACGTACGCTAACCCTTAATCGTTGCCGTACCCTAAACTGTACCCTAATCCCTACCCATTCTCTAACCCTAACCCAAACCCGAATCCTAACACTGACCCTCACCTGAAGCCTTACCCTCACTCGTGCCCTAATCTTAACCAGGACACTAACACTAACCATTGCTCTCACACGAACGCTAACCCTTAAGCACTGTCGTACCTTAAGCTGTACCCTAATCCCTCTGCATTCCTTAACCCTAACCCTAACCCGAATCCTAACCCTGACCCTCACCCGAAGTCTTCCTCTCACCCGTGCCCTAATCTTAACCAGGACACCAACACTAACTCGTGCCCTCACACGTACGCTAAACCTTAAGCGTTGCCGTACCCTAAATTGTACCCTAATCCCTCCCCATTCCTTAACCCTAACCCTAACCCCATCCCTAAACCTGACCCACTTCCGATGCCCTACCCTAACCAATGCCCTAATCTTAACCAGTACACAAACACTAACTCATGCCCTCAAACGTACGCTAACCCTTAAGCATTGTCGTACCCTATCCTGTACCCTAATCCCTCCCCATTCCCTAACCCTAACCCTAAGCGAAACCCTGAACGTGACCCTTTTCCGAGGCCTTACCCTCATCGTTGCCCTTGTCTTAACCAGTACACCAACACTAACTCGTGCCCTCACACTTACACTAACCCTTAAGCATTGTCGTACCCTAACCTGTACCCTAATCCCTCTCCATTCCCTAACCCTAACCCTAACCCGAATCCTAACCCTGACCCTCACTCGAAGCCTTACCCTCACCCGTGCCCTAATCTTAACCAGGACACCAAGACTAACTCGTGCCCTCACACGTACGCTAACACTAAACCGCATCGGTACCCTAACCTGTACCGGAATCCCTCTCCATTCCCTAACCCTAACCCTAACCTGAAACCTAACCATGACACTCACCCGAAACTTTACCCTCACCCGTGTCCTAATTTTAACCAGTACATCAACACTAACCCATGCCCTCTAACGTACGCGAACCCTAAGCCATTGCCGTACCCTAACCTATGCCCTAATCAATCCCCATTCCCTAACCCTAACCCTAACCCTAACCCTTAACGTGACCCTCTTCCGAGGACTTACCCTCACCCGTGCCCTAATCGTAAGCAGTAGACTAACAGTAACTAGTGACCTCACACGTACGCTAAACCTTAAGCGTTGTGGTACCCTAAACTGTGCCCTAATATCTCCCCATTCCCTAACCCTAACCCTAACCCGAATTCTGTCCCTGACCCTCACCCGAAACCTTACCCTCACCCATGCCCTAATCTTAACCAGGACACCAACACTAACTTGTGCCCTCACACGTACGCTAACCCTTAATCGTTGCCGTACCCTAAACTGTACCCTAATCCCTACCCATTCCCTAACCCTAACCCAAACCCGAATCCTAACGCTGACCCTCACCTGAAGCCTTACCCTCACTCGTGCCCTAATCTTAACCAGGACACTAACACTAACCATTGCTCTCACACGAACGCTAACCCTTAAGCTCTGTCGTACCTTAAGCTGTACCCTAATCCCTCTGCATTCCTTAACCCTAACCCTAACCCGAATCCTAACCCTGACCCTCACCCGAAGTCTTTCTCTCACCCGTGCCCTAATCTTAACCAGGACACCAACACTAACTCGTGCCCTCACACGTACGCTAAACCTTAAGCGTTGCCGTACCCTAAATTGTACCCTAATCCCTCCCCATTCCTTAACCCTAACCCTAACCCCATCCCTAAACCTGACCCACTTCCGATGCCCTACCCTAACCAATGCCCTAATCTTAACCAGTACACAAACACTAACTCATGCCCTCAAACGTACGCTAACCCTTAAGCATTGTCGTACCCTATCCTGTACCCTAATCCCTCCCCATTCCCTAACCCTAACCCTAAGCGAAACCCTGAACGTGACCCTTTTCCGAGGCCTTACCCTCATCGGTGCCCTTGTCTTAACCAGTACACCAACACTAACTCGTGCCCTCACACTTACACTAACCCTTAAGCATTGTCGTACCCTAACCTGTACCCTAATCCCTCTCCATTCCCTAACCCTAACCCTAACCCGAATCCTAACCCTGACCCTCACTCGAAGCCTTACCCTCACCCGTGCCCTAATCTTAACCAGGACACCAAGACTAACTCGTGCCCTCAAACGTACGCTAACACTAAACCGCAGAGGTACCCTAACCTGTACCCTAATCCCTCTCCATTCCCTAACCCTAACCCTAACCTGAAACCTAAACATGACACTCACCCGAAACTTTACCCTCACCCGTGTCCTAATTTTAACCTGTATATCAACACTAACCCATGCCCTCTAACGTACGCCAACCCTAAGCCATTGCCGTACCCTAACCTGTACCCTAATCAATCCCCATTCCCTAACCCTAACCCTAACCCTAACCCTTAACGTGACCCACTTCCGAGGCCTTACCCTCACCCGTGCCCTAATCTTAACCAGGACACCAAGACTAACTCGTGCCCTCACACGTACGCTAACACTAAACCGCATCGGTACCCTAACCTGTACCGGAATCCCTCTCCATTCCCTAACCCTAACCCTAACCTGAAACCTAACCATGACACTCACCCGAAACTTTACCCTCACCCGTGTCCTAATTTTAACCAGTACATCAACACTAACCCATGCCCTCTAACGTACGCCAACCCTAAGCCATTGCCGTACCCTAACCTGTACCCTAATCAATCCCCATTCCCTAACCCTAACCCCAACCCTAACCCTTAACGTGACCCTCTTCCGAGGACTTACCCTCACCCGTGCCCTAATCGTAAGCAGTAGACTAACAGTAACTAGTGACCTCACACGTACGCTAAACCTTAAGCGTTGTGGTACCCTAAACTGTGCCCTAATATCTCCCCATTCCCTAACCCTAACCCTAACCCGTATTCTGTCCCTGACCCTCACCCGAAACCTTACCCTCACCCGTGCCCTAATCTTAACCAGGACACCAACACTAACTTGTGCCCTCACACGTACGCTAACCCTTAATCGTTGCCGTACCCTAAACTGTACCCTAATCCCTACCCATTCCCGAACCCTAACCCAAACCCGAATCCTAACCCTGACCCTCACCTGAAGCCTTACCCTCACTCGTGCCCTAATCTTAACCAGGACACTAACACTAACCATTGCTCTCACACGAACGCTAACCCTTAAGCACTGTCGTACCTTAAGCTGTACCCTAATCCCTCTGCATTCATTAACCCTAACCCTAACCCGAATCCTAACCCTGACCCTCACCCGAAGTCTTCTCTCACCCGTGCCCTAATCTTAACCAGGACACCAACACTAACTCGTGCCCTCACACGTACGCTAAACCTTAAGCGTTGTCGTACCCTAAATTGTACCCTAATCCCTCCCCATTCCTTAACCCTAACCCTAACCCCAGCCCTAAACCTGACCCACTTCCGATGCCCTACCCTAACCAATGCCCTAATCTTAACCAGTACACAAACACTAACTCATGCCCTCAAACGTACGCTAACCCTTAAGCATTGTCGTACCCTATCCTGTACCCTAATCCCTCCCCATTCCCTAACCCTAACCCTAAGCGAAACCCTGAACGTGACCCTTTTCCGAGGCCTTACCCTCATCGGTGCCCTTGTCTTAACCAGTACACCAACACTAACTCGTGCCCTCACACTTACACTAACCCTTAAGCATTGTCGTACCCTAACCTGTACCCTAATCCCTCTCCATTCCCTAACCCTAACCCTAACCCGAATCCTAACCCTGACCCTCACTCGAAGCCTTACCCTCACCCGTGCCCTAATCTTAACCAGGACACCAAGACTAACTCGTGCCCTCAAACGTACGCTAACACTAAACCGCAGAGGTACCCTAACCTGTACCCTAATCCCTCTCCATTCCCTAACCCTAACCCTAACCTGAAACCTAAACATGACACTCACCCGAAACTTTACCCTCACCCGTGTCCTAATTTTAACCTGTATATCAACACTAACCCATGCCCTCTAACGTACGCCAACCCTAAGCCATTGCCGTACCCTAACCTGTACCCTAATCAATCCCCATTCCCTAACCCTAACCCTAACCCTAACCCTTAACGTGACCCACTTCCGAGGCCTTACACTCACCCGTGCCCTAATCGTAAGCAGTACACTAACACTAACAAGTGATCTCACACGTACGCTAAACCTTAAGCGTTGTGGTACCCTAAACTGTGCCCTAATATCTCCCCATTCCCTAACCCTAACCCTAACCCGAATTCTATCCCTGACCCTCACCCGAAACCTTACCCTCACCCGTGCCCTAATCTTAACCAGGACACCAACACTACCTTGTGCCCTCACACGTACGCTAACCCTTAATCGTTGTCGTACCCTAAACTGTACCCTAATCCCTCCCCATTCCCTAACCCTAACCCTAACCCGAATCATAACCCTGACCCTCACCTGAAGCCTTACCCTCACCCGTGCCCTAATCTTAACCAGGACACTAACACTAACCCTTGCCCTCACACGAACGCTAACCCTTAAGCACTGTCGTACCCTAAGCTGTAGCCTAATCCCTCTGCATTCCTTAACCCTAACCCTAACCCGAATCCTAACCCTGACCCTCACCCGAAGCCTTACCCTCACCCGTGCCCTAATCTTAACCAGGACACCAACACTAACTCGTGCCCTCACACGTACGCTAAACCTTAAGAGTTGCCGTACCCTAAATTGTACCCTAATCCCTCCCCATTCCTTAACCCTAACCCTAACCCCAGCCCTAAACCTGAACCACTTCCGATGCCCTACCCTAACCAATGCCCTAATCTTAACCAGTACACAAACACTAACTCATGCCCTCAAACGTACGCTAACCCTTAAGCATTGTCGTACCCTATCCTGTACCCTAATCCCTCCCCATTCCCTAACCCTAACCCTAAGCGAAACCCTGAACGTGACCCTTTTCCGAGGCCTTACCCTCATCGGTGCCGTTGTCTTAACCAGTACACCAACACTAACTCGTGCCCTCACACTTACGCTAACCCTTAAGCATTGTCGTACCCTAACCTGTACCCTAATCCCTCTCCATTCCCTAACCCTAACCCTAACCCGAATCCTAACCCTGACCCTCACTCGAAGCCTTACCCTCACCCGTGCCCTAATCTTAACCAGGACACCAAGACTAACTCGTGCCCTCAAACGTACGCTAACACTAAACCGCAGAGGTACCCTAACCTGTACCCTAATCCCTCTCCATTCCCTAACCCTAACCCTAACCTGAAACCTAACCATGACACTCACCCGAAACTTTACCCTCACCCGTGTGCTAATTTTAACCTGTATATCAACACTAACCCATGCCCTCTAACGTACGCCAACCCTAAGCCATTGCCGTACCCTAACCTGTACCCTAATCAATCCCCATTCCCTAACCCTAACCCTAACCCTAACCCTTAACGTGACCCTCTTCCGAGGCCTTACCCTCACTCGTGCCCTAATCGTAAGCAGTACACTAACACTAACTAGTGACCTCACACGTACGCTAAACCTTCAGCGTTGTGGTACCCTAAACTGTGCCCTAATATCTCCCCATTCCCTAACCCTAACCCTAACCCGAATTCTATCCCTGACCCTCACCCGAAACCTTACCCTCACCCGTGCCCTAATCTTAACCAGGACACCAACACTAACTTGTGCCCTCACACGTACGCTAACCCTTAATCGTTCTCGTACCCTAAACTGTACCCTAGTCCCTCCCCATTCCCTAACCCTAACCCTAACCCGAATCCTAACCCTGACCCTCACCTGAAGCCTTACCCTCACCCGTGCCCTAATCTTAACCAGGACACTAACACTAAACCTTGCCCTCACACGAACGCTAACCCTTGAGCACTGTCGTACCCTAAGCTGTACCCTAATCCCTCTGCATTCCTTAACACTAACCCTAACCCGAATCCTAACCCTGACCCTCACCCGAAGCCTTACTCTCACCCGTGCCCTAATCTTAACCAGGACACCAACACTAACTCGTGCCCTCACACGTACGGTAAACCTTAAGCGTTGTCGTACCCTAAATTGTACCCTAATCCCTCCCCATTCCTTAACCCTAACCCTAACCCCATCCCTAAACCTGACCCACTTCCGATGCCCTACCCTAACCAATGCCCTAATCTTAACCAGTACACAAACACTAACTCATGCCCTCAAACGTACGCTAACCCTTAAGCATTGTCGTACCCTATCCTGTACCCTAATCCCTCCCCATTCCCTAACCCTAACCCTAAGCGAAACCCTGAACGTGACCCTTTTCCGAGGCCTTACCCTCATCGGTGCCCTTGTCTTAACCAGTACACCAACACTAACTCGTGCCCTCACACTTACACTAACCCTTAAGCATTGTCGTACCCTAACCTGTACCCTAATCCCTCTCCATTCCCTAACCCTAACCCTAACCCGAATCCTAACCCTGACCCTCACTCGAAGCCTTACCCTCACCCGTGCCCTAATCTTAACCAGGACACCAAGACTAACTCGTGCCCTCAAACGTACGCTAACACTAAACCGCAGAGGTACCCTAACCTGTACCCTAATCCCTCTCCATTCCCTAACCCTAACCCTAACCTGAAACCTAAACATGACACTCACCCGAAACTTTACCCTCACCCGTGTCCTAATTTTAACCTGTATATCAACACTAACCCATGCCCTCTAACGTACGCCAACCCTAAGCCATTGCCGTACCCTAACCTGTACCCTAATCAATCCCCATTCCCTAACCCTAACCCTAACCCTAACCCTTAACGTGACCCACTTCCGAGGCCTTACCCTCACCCGTGCCCTAATCTTAACCAGGACACCAAGACTAACTCGTGCCCTCACACGTACGCTAACACTAAACCGCATCGGTACCCTAACCTGTACCGGAATCCCTCTCCATTCCCTAACCCTAACCCTAACCTGAAACCTAACCATGACACTCACCCGAAACTTTACCCTCACCCGTGTCCTAATTTTAACCAGTACATCAACACTAACCCATGCCCTCTAACGTACGCCAACCCTAAGCCATTGCCGTACCCTAACCTGTACCCTAATCAATCCCCATTCCCTAACCCTAACCCCAACCCTAACCCTTAACGTGACCCTCTTCCGAGGACTTACCCTCACCCGTGCCCTAATCGTAAGCAGTAGACTAACAGTAACTAGTGACCTCACACGTACGCTAAACCTTAAGCGTTGTGGTACCCTAAACTGTGCCCTAATATCTCCCCATTCCCTAACCCTAACCCTAACCCGTATTCTGTCCCTGACCCTCACCCGAAACCTTACCCTCACCCGTGCCCTAATCTTAACCAGGACACCAACACTAACTTGTGCCCTCACACGTACGCTAACCCTTAATCGTTGCCGTACCCTAAACTGTACCCTAATCCCTACCCATTCCCGAACCCTAACCCAAACCCGAATCCTAACCCTGACCCTCACCTGAAGCCTTACCCTCACTCGTGCCCTAATCTTAACCAGGACACTAACACTAACCATTGCTCTCACACGAACGCTAACCCTTAAGCACTGTCGTACCTTAAGCTGTACCCTAATCCCTCTGCATTCATTAACCCTAACCCTAACCCGAATCCTAACCCTGACCCTCACCCGAAGTCTTCTCTCACCCGTGCCCTAATCTTAACCAGGACACCAACACTAACTCGTGCCCTCACACGTACGCTAAACCTTAAGCGTTGTCGTACCCTAAATTGTACCCTAATCCCTCCCCATTCCTTAACCCTAACCCTAACCCCAGCCCTTAACCTGACCCACTTCCGATGCCCTACCCTAACCAATGCCCTAATCTTAACCAGTACACAAACACTAACTCATGCCCTCAAACGTACGCTAACCCTTAAGCATTGTCGTACCCTATCCTGTACCCTAATCCCTCCCCATTCCCTAACCCTAACCCTAAGCGAAACCCTGAACGTGACCCTTTTCCGAGGCCTTACCCTCATCGGTGCCCTTGTCTTAACCAGTACACCAACACTAACTCGTGCCCTCACACTTACACTAACCCTTAAGCATTGTCGTACCCTAACCTGTACCCTAATCCCTCTCCATTCCCTAACCCTAACCCTAACCCGAATCCTAACCCTGACCCTCACTCGAAGCCTTACCCTCACCCGTGCCCTAATCTTAACCAGGACACCAAGACTAACTCGTGCCCTCAAACGTACGCTAACACTAAACCGCAGAGGTACCCTAACCTGTACCCTAATCCCTCTCCATTCCCTAACCCTAACCCTAACCTGAAACCTAAACATGACACTCACCCGAAACTTTACCCTCACCCGTGTCCTAATTTTAACCTGTATATCAACACTAACCCATGCCCTCTAACGTACGCCAACCCTAAGCCATTGCCGTACCCTAACCTGTACCCTAATCAATCCCCATTCCCTAACCCTAACCCTAACCCTAACCCTTAACGTGACCCACTTCCGAGGCCTTACACTCACCCGTGCCCTAATCGTAAGCAGTACACTAACACTAACAAGTGATCTCACACGTACGCTAAACCTTAAGCGTTGTGGTACCCTAAACTGTGCCCTAATATCTCCCCATTCCCTAACCCTAACCCTAACCCGAATTCTATCCCTGACCCTCACCCGAAACCTTACCCTCACCCGTGCCCTAATCTTAACCAGGACACCAACACTAACTTGTGCCCTCACACGTACGCTAACCCTTAATCGTTGTCGTACCCTAAACTGTACCCTAATCCCTCCCCATTCCCTAACCCTAACCCTAACCCGAATCATAACCCTGACCCTCACCTGAAGCCTTACCCTCACCCGTGCCCTAATCTTAACCAGGACACTAACACTAACCCTTGCCCTCACACGAACGCTAACCCTTAAGCACTGTCGTACCCTAAGCTGTAGCCTAATCCCTCTGCATTCCTTAACCCTAACCCTAACCCGAATCCTAACCCTGACCCTCACCCGAAGCCTTACCCTCACCCGTGCCCTAATCTTAACCAGGACACCAACACTAACTCGTGCCCTCACACGTACGCTAAACCTTAAGAGTTGCCGTACCCTAAATTGTACCCTAATCCCTCCCCATTCCTTAACCCTAACCCTAACCCCAGCCCTAAACCTGAACCACTTCCGATGCCCTACCCTAACCAATGCCCTAATCTTAACCAGTACACAAACACTAACTCATGCCCTCAAACGTACGCTAACCCTTAAGCATTGTCGTACCCTATCCTGTACCCTAATCCCTCCCCATTCCCTAACCCTAACCCTAAGCGAAACCCTGAACGTGACCCTTTTCCGAGGCCTTACCCTCATCGGTGCCGTTGTCTTAACCAGTACACCAACACTAACTCGTGCCCTCACACTTACGCTAACCCTTAAGCATTGTCGTACCCTAACCTGTACCCTAATCCCTCTCCATTCCCTAACCCTAACCCTAACCCGAATCCTAACCCTGACCCTCACTCGAAGCCTTACCCTCACCCGTGCCCTAATCTTAACCAGGACACCAAGACTAACTCGTGCCCTCAAACGTACGCTAACACTAAACCGCAGAGGTACCCTAACCTGTACCCTAATCCCTCTCCATTCCCTAACCCTAACCCTAACCTGAAACCTAACCATGACACTCACCCGAAACTTTACCCTCACCCGTGTGCTAATTTTAACCTGTATATCAACACTAACCCATGCCCTCTAACGTACGCCAACCCTAAGCCATTGCCGTACCCTAACCTGTACCCTAATCAATCCCCATTCCCTAACCCTAACCCTAACCCTAACCCTTAACGTGACCCTCTTCCGAGGCCTTACCCTCACTCGTGCCCTAATCGTAAGCAGTACACTAACACTAACTAGTGACCTCACACGTACGCTAAACCTTCAGCGTTGTGGTACCCTAAACTGTGCCCTAATATCTCCCCATTCCCTAACCCTAACCCTAACCCGAATTCTATCCCTGACCCTCACCCGAAACCTTACCCTCACCCGTGCCCTAATCTTAACCAGGACACCAACACTAACTTGTGCCCTCACACGTACGCTAACCCTTAATCGTTCTCGTACCCTAAACTGTACCCTAGTCCCTCCCCATTCCCTAACCCTAACCCTAACCCGAATCCTAACCCTGACCCTCACCTGAAGCCTTACCCTCACCCGTGCCCTAATCTTAACCAGGACACTAACACTAAACCTTGCCCTCACACGAACGCTAACCCTTGAGCACTGTCGTACCCTAAGCTGTACCCTAATCCCTCTGCATTCCTTAACACTAACCCTAACCCGAATCCTAACCCTGACCCTCACCCGAAGCCTTACTCTCACCCGTGCCCTAATCTTAACCAGGACACCAACACTAACTCGTGCCCTCACACGTACGGTAAACCTTAAGCGTTGTCGTACCCTAAATTGTACCCTAATCCCTCCCCATTCCTTAACCCTAACCCTAACCCCATCCCTAAACCTGACCCACTTCCGATGCCCTACCCTAACCAATGCCCTAATCTTAACCAGTACACAAACACTAACTCATGCCCTCAAACGTACGCTAACCCTTAAGCATTGTCGTACCCTATCCTGTACCCTAATCCCTCCCCATTCCCTAACCCTAACCCTAAGCGAAACCCTGAACGTGACCCTTTTCCGAGGCCTTACCCTCATCGGTGCCGTTGTCTTAACCAGTACACCAACACTAACTCGTGCCCTCACACTTACGCTAACCCTTAAGCATTGTCGTACACTAACCAGTACCCTAATCCCTCTCCATTCCCTAACCCTAACCCTAACCCGAATCCTAACCCTGACCCTCACCCGAAACCTTACCCTCACCCGTGCCCTAATCTTAACCAGGACACCAAGACTAACTCGTGCCCTCAAACGTACGCTAACACTAAACCGCAGCGGTACCCTAACCTGTACACTAATCCCTCTCCATTCCCTAACCCTAACCCTAACCTGAAACCTAACCATGACACTCACCCGAAACTTTACCCTCACCCGTGTCCTAATTTTAACCAGTTCATCAACACTAACCCATGCCCTCTAACGTACGCCAACCCTAAGCCATTGCCGTACCCTAACCTGTACCCTAATCAATCCCCATTCCCTAACCCTAACCCTAACCCTAACCCTAACCCTAACCCTTAACGTGACCCTCTTCCGAGGCCTTACCCTCACCCGTGCCCTTACCCTCACCCGTGCCCTAATCGTAAGCAGTACACTAACACTAACTAGTGACCTCACACGTACGCTAAACCTTAAGCGTTGTGGTACCCTAAACTGTGCCCTAATATCTCCCCATTCCCTAACCCTAACCCTAACCCGAATTCTATCCCTGACCCTCACCCGAAACCTTACCCTCACCCGTGCCCTAATCTTAACCAGGACACCAACACTAACTTGTGCCCTCACACGTACGCTAACCCTTAATCGTTGTCTTACCCTAAACTGTACCTTAATCCCTCCCCATTCCCTAACCCTAACCCTAACCCGAATCCTAACCCTGACCCTCACCTGTAGCCTTACCCTCACCCGTGCCCCAATCTTAACCAGGACACTAACACTAACCCTTGCCCTCACACGAACGCTAACCCTTAAGCACTGTCGTACCCTAAGCTGTACCCTAATCCCTCTGCATTCCTTAACCCTAACCCTAACCCGAATCCTAACCCTGACCCTCACCCGAAGCCTTACCCTCACCCGTGCCCTAATCTTAACCAGGACACCAACACTAACTCGTGCCCTCACACGTACGCTAAACCTTAAGCGTTGTCGTACCCTAAATTGTACCCTAATCCCTCCCCATTCCTTAACCCTAACCCTAACCCCATCCCTAAACCTGACCCACTTCCGATGCCCTACCCTAACCAATGCCCTAATCTTAACCAGGACACAAACACTAACTCATGCCCTCAAACGTAGGCTAACCCTAAAGCATTGTCGTACCCTAACCTGAACCCTAATCCCTCTCCATTCCCTAACCCTAACCCTAACCCGAATCCTAACCCTGACCCTCACCCGAAGCCTTACCCTCACCCGTGCCCTAATCTTAACCAGGACACCAAGACTAACTCGTGCCCTCAAACGTACGCTAACACTAAACCGCAGCGGTACCCTAACCTGTACCCTAATCCCTCTCCATTCCCTAACCCTAACCCTAACCTGAAACCTAACCATGACACTCACCCGAAACTTTACCCTCACCCGTGTCCTAATTTTAACCAGTTCATCAACACTAACCCATGCCCTCTAACGTACGCCAACCCTAAGCCATTGCCGTACCCTAACCTCTACCCTAATCAATCCCCATTCCCTAACCCTAACCCTAACCCTAACCCTAACCCTAACCCTTAACGTGACCCTCTTCCGAGGCCTTACCCTCACCCGTGCCCTAATCGTAAGCAGTACACTAACACTAACTAGTGACCTCACACGTACGCTAAACCTTAAGCGTTGTGGTACCCTAAACTTTGCCCTAATATCTCCCCATTCCCTAACCCTAACCCTAACCCGAATTCTATCCCTGACCCTCACCCGAAACCTTACCCTCACCCGTGCCCTAATCTTAACCAGGACACCAACACTAACTTGTGCCCTCACACGTACGCTAACCCTTAATCATTGTCATACCCTAAACTGTACCCTAATCCCTCCCCATTCGCTAACCCTAACCCTAACCCGAATCCTAACCCTGACCCTCACCTGAAGCCTTACCCTCACCCGTGCCCTAATCTTAACCAGGACACTAACACTAACCCTTGCCCTCACACGAACGCTAACCCTTAAGCACTGTCGTACCCTAAGCTGTGCCCTAATCCCTCTGCATTCCTTAACCCTAACCCTAACCCGAATCCTAACCCTGACCCTCACCCGAAGCCTTACCCTCACCCGTGCACTAATCTTAACCAGGACACCAACACTAACTCGTGCCCTCACACGTACGCTAAACCTTAAGCGTTGTCGTACCCTAAATTGTAACCTAATCCCTCCCCATTCCTTAACCCTAACCCTAACCCCATCCCTAAACCTGACCCACTTCCGATGCCCTACCCTAACCAATGCCCTAATCTTAACCAGGACACAAACACTAACTCATGCCCTCAAACGTACGCTAACCCTTAAGCATTGTCGTACCCTATCCTGTACCCTAATCCCTCCCCATTCCCTAACCCTAACCCTAAGCGAAACCCTGAACGTGACCCTTTTTCGAGGCCTTACCCTCATCGGTGCCGTTGTCTTAACCAGTACACCAACACTAACTCGTGCCCTCACACTTACGCTAACCCTTAAGCATTGTCGTACCCTAACCTGTACCCTAATCCCTCTCCATTCTCTAACCCTAACCCTAACCCGAATCCTAACCCTGACCCTCACCCGAAGCCTTACCCTCACCCGTGCCCTAATCTTAACCACGACACCAAGACTAACTCGTGCCCTCAAACGTACACTAACACTAAACCGCAGCGGTACCCTAACCTGTACCCTAATCCCTCTCCATTCCCTAACCCTAACCCTAACCTGAAACCTAACCATGACACTCACCCGAAACTTTACCCTCACCCGTGTCCTAATTTTAACCAGTACATCAACACTAACCCATGCCCTCTAACGTACGCCAACCCTAAGCCATTGCCGTACCCTAACCTGTACCCTATTCAATCCCCATTCCCTAACCCTAACCCTAACCCTAACCCTTAACGTGACCCTCTTCCGAGGCCTTACCCTCACCCGTGCCCTAATCGTAAGCAGTACACTAACACTAACTAGTGACCTCACACGTACGCTAAACCTTAAGCGTTGTGGTACCCTAAACTGTGCCCTAATAACTCCCCATTCCCTAACCCTAACCCTAACCCGAATTCTATCCCTGACCCTCACCCGAAACCTTACCCTCACCCGTGCCCTAATCTTAACCAGGACACCAACACTAACTTGTGCCCTCACACGTACGCTAACCCTTAATCGTTGTCTTACCCTAAACTGTACCTTAATCCCTCCCCATTCCCTAACCCTAACCCTAACCCGAATCCTAACCCTGACCCTCACCTGAAGCCTTACCCTCACCCATGCCCTAATCTTAACCAGGACACTAACACTAACCCTTGCCCTCACACGAACGCTAACCCTTAAGCACTGTGGTACCCTAAGCTGTACCCTAATCCCTCTGCATTCCTTAACCCTAACCCTAACCCGAATCCTAACCCTGACCCTCACCCGAAGCCTTACCCTCACCCGTGCCCTAATCTTAACCAGGACACCAACACTAACTCGTGCCCTCACACGTACGCTAAACCTTAAGCATTGTCGTACCCTAAATTGTAACCTAATCCCTCTCCATTCCTTAACCCTAACCCTAACCCCATCACTAAACCTGACCCACTTCCGATGCCCTACCCTAACCAATGCCCTAATCTTAACCAGGACACCAACACTAACTCATGCCCTCAAACGTACGCTAACCCTTAAGCATTGTCGTACCCTATCCTGTACCCTAATCCCTCCCCATTCCCTAATCCTAACCCTAAGCGAAACCCTGAACGTGACCCTTTTCCGAGGCCTTACCCTCATCGGTGCCGTTGTCTTAACCAGTACACCAACACTAACTCGTGCCCTCACACTTACGCTAACCCTTAAGCATTGTCGTACCCTAAACTGTAGCCTAATCCCTCTCCATTCCCTAACCCTAACCCTAACCCGAATCCTAACCCTGACCCTCACCCGAAGCCTTACCCTCACCCGTGCCCTAATCTTAACCAGGACACCAAGACTAACTCGTGCCCTCACACGTACGCTAACACTAAACCGCAGCGGTACCCTAACCTGTACCCTAATCCCTCTCCATTCCCTAACCCTAACCCTAACCTGAATCCTAACCATGACACTCACCCGAAACTTTACCCTCACCCGTGTCCTAATTTTAACCAGTACATCAACACTAACCCATGCCCTCTAACGTACGCCAACCCTAAGCCATTGCCGTACCCTAACCTGTACCCTAATCAATCCCCATTACCTAACCCTAACCCTAACCCTAACCCTTAACGTGACCCTCTTCCGAGGCCTTACCCTCACCCGTGCCCTAATCGTAAGCAGTACACTAACACTAACTAGTGACCTCACACGTACGCTAAACCTTAAGCGTTGTGGTACCCTAAACTGTGCCCTAATATCTCCCCATTCCCTAACCCTAACCCTAACCCGAATTCTATCCCTGAACCTCACCCGAAACCTTACCCTCACCCGTGCCCTAATCTTAACCAGGACACCAACACTAACTTCTGCCCTCACACGTACGCTAACCCTTAATCGTTGTCGTACCCTAAACTGTACCCTAATCCCTCCCCATTCCCTAACCCTAACCCTAACCCGAATCCTAACCCTGACCCTCACCTGAAGCCTTACCCTCACCCGTGCCCTAATCTTAACCAGGACACTAACACTAACCCTTGCCCTCACACGAACGCTAACCCTTAAGCACTGTCGTACCCTAAGCTGTACCCTAATCCCTCTGCATTCCTTAACCCTAACCCTAACCCGAATCCTAACCCTGACCCTCACCCGAAGCCTTACCCTCACCCGTGCCCTAATCTTAACCAGGACACCAACACTAACTCGTGCCCTCACACGTACGCTAAACCTTAAGCGTTGTCGTACCCTAAATTGTACCCTAATCCCTCCCCATTCCTTAACCCTAACCCTAACCCCATCCCTAAACCTGACCCACTTCCGATGCCCTACCCTAACCAATGCCCTAATCTTAACCAGGACACAAACACTAACTCATGCCCTCAAACGTACGCTAACCCTTAAGCATTGTCGTACCCTATCCTGTACCCTAATCCCTCCCCATTCCCTAACCCTAACCCTAAGCGAAACCCTGAACGTGACCCTTTTCCGAGGCCTTTCCCTCATCGGTGCCGTTGTCCTAACCAGTACACCAACACTAACTCGTGCCCTCACACTTACGCTAACCCTTAAGCATTGTCGTACCCTAACCTGTACCCTAATCCCTCTCCATTCCCTAATCCTAACCCTAACCCGAATCCTAACGCTGACCCTCACCCGAAGCCTGACCCTCACCCGTGCCCTAATCTTAACCAGGACACCAAGACTAACTCGTGCCCTCAAACGTACGCTAACACTAAACCGCAGCGGTACCCTAACCTGTACCCTAATCCCTCTCCATTCCCTAACCCTAACCCTAACCTGAAACCTAACCATGACACTCACCCGAAACTTTACCCTCACCCGTGTCCTAATTTTAACCAGTACATCAACACTAACCCATGCCCTCTAACGTACGCCAACCCTAAGCCATTGCCGTACCCTAACCTGTACCCTAATCAATCCCCATTCCCTAACCCTAACCCTAAACCTAACCCTTAACGTGACCCTCTTCCGAGGCCTTACCCTCACCCGTGCCCTAATCGTAAGCAGTACACTAACACTAACTAGTGACCTCATACGTACGCTAAACCTTAAGCGTTGTGGTACCCTAAACTGTGCCCTAATATCTCCCCATTCCCTAACCCTAACCCTAACCCGAATTCTATCACTGACCCTCACCCGAAACCTTACCCTAACCCGTGCCCTAATCTTAACCAGGACACCAACACTAACTTGTGCCCTCACACGTACGCTAACCCTTAATCGTTGTCGTACCCTAAACTGTACCTTAATCCCTCCCCATTCCCTAACCCTAACCCTAACTCGAATCCTAACCCCGACCCTCACCTGAAGCCTTACCCTCACCCGTGTCCTAATCTTAACCAGGACACTAACACTAACCCTTGCCCTCACACGAACGCTAACCCTTAAGCACTGTCGTACCCTAAGCTGTACCCTAATCCCTATGCATTCCTTAACCCTAACCGTAACCCGAATCCTAACCCTGACCCTCACCCGAAGCCTTACCCTCACCCGTGCGCTAATCTTAACCAGGACACCAACACTAACTCGTGCCCTCACACGTACGCTAAACCTTAAGCGTTGTCGTACCCTAAATTGTACCCTAATCCCTCCTCATTCCTTAACCCTAACCCTAACCCCATCCCTAAACCTGACCCACTTCCGATGCCCTACCCTAACCAATGCCCTAATCTTAACCAGGACACAAACACTAACTCATGCCTTCAAACGTACGCTAAACCTTAAGCGTTGTCGTACCCTAAATTGTACCCTAATCCCTCCCCATTCCTTAACCCTAACCCTAACCCCATCCCTAAACCTGACCCACTTCCGATGCCCTACCCTAACCAATGCCATAATCTTAACCAGGACACAAACACTAACTCATGCCCTCAAACGTACGCTAACCCTTAAGCATTGTCGTACCCTATCCTGTACCCTAATCCCTCCCCATTCCCTAACCCTAACCCTAAGCGAAACCCTGAACGTGACCCTTTTCCGAGGCCTTACCCTCATCGGTGCCGTTGTCTTAACCAGTACACCAACACTAACTCGTGCCCTCACACTTACGCTAACCCTTAAGCATTGTCGTACCCTAAGCTGTACCCTAATCCCTCTGCATTCCTTAACCCTAACCCTAACCCGAATCCTAACCCTGACCCTCACCCGAAGCCTTACCCTCACCCGTGCCCTAATCTTAACCAGGACACCAACACTAACTCGTGCCCTCACACGTACGCTAAACCTTAAGCGTTGTCGTACCCTAAATTGTACCCTAAACCCTCCCCATTCCTTAACCCTAACCCTAACCCCATCCCTAAACCTGACCCACTTCCGATGCCCTACCCTAACCAATGCCCTAATCTTAACCAGGACACAAACACTAACTCATGCCCTCAAACGTACGCTAACCCTTAAGCATTGTCGTACCCTATCCTGTACCCTAATCCCTCCCCATTCCCTAACCCTAACCCTAATCGAAACCCTGAACGTGACCCTTTTCCGAGGCCTTACCCTCATCGGTGCCGTTGTCTTAAC
This sequence comes from Inia geoffrensis, assembly GCA_036417435.1. Classification (NCBI taxonomy): domain Eukaryota; kingdom Metazoa; phylum Chordata; class Mammalia; order Artiodactyla; family Iniidae; genus Inia; species Inia geoffrensis. Next base: position 109,851,193 of record CM070908.1, on the reverse strand, counting down.
CAGTACACCAACACTAACTCGTGCCCTCACACTTACGCTAACCCTTAAGAATTGTCGTACCCTAACCTGTACCCTAATCCCTCTCCATTCCCTAACCCTGACCCTAACCCGAATCCTAACCCTGACCCTCACCCGAAGCCTTACCCTCACCCGTGCCCTAATCTTAACCAGGACACCAAGACTAACTCGTGCCCTCACACGTACGCTAACACTAAACCGCAGCGGTACCCTAACCTGTACCCTAATCCCTCTCCATTCCCTAACCCTAACCCTAACCTGAATCCTAACCATGACACTCACCCGAAACTTTACCCTCACCCGTGTCCTAATTTTAACCAGTACATCAACACTAACCCATGACCTCTAACGTACGCCAACCCTAAGCCATTGCCGTACTCTAACCTGTACCCTAATCAATCCCCATTCCCTAACCCTAACCCTAACCCTAACCCTTAACGTGACCCTCTTCCGAGGCCTTACCCTCACCCGTGCCCTAATCGTAAGCAGTACACTAACACTAACTAGTGACCTCACACGTACGCTAAACCTTAAGCGTTGTGGTACCCTAAACTGTGCCCTAATATCTCCCCATTCCCTAACCCTAACCCTAACCCGAATTCTATCCCTGAACCTCACCCGAAACCTTACCCTCACCCGTGCCCTAATCTTAACCAGGACACCAACACTAACTTCTTCCCTCACACGTACGCTAACCCTTAATCGTTGTCGTACCCTAAACTGTACCCTAATCCCTCCCCATTCCCTAACCCTAACCCTAACCCGAATCCTAACCCTGACCCTCACCTGAAGCCTTACCCTCACCCGTGCCCTAATCTTAACCAGGACACTAACACTAACCCTTGCCCTCACACGAACGCTAACCCTTAAGCACTGTCGTACCCTAAGCTGTACCCTAATCCCTCTGCATTCCTTAACCCTAACCCTAACCCGAATCCTAACCCTGACCCTCACCCGAAGCCTTACCCTCACCCGTGCCCTAATCTTAACCAGGACACCAACACTAACTCGTGCCCTCACACGTACGCTAAACCTTAAGCGTTGTCGTACCCTAAATTGTACCCTAATCCCTCCCCATTCCTTAACACTAACCCTAACCCCATCCCTAAACCTGACCCACTTCCGATGCCCTACCCTAACCAATGCCCTAATCTTAACCAGTACACAAACACTAACTCATGGCCTCAAACGTACGCTAACCCTTAAGCATTGTCGTACCCTATCCTGTACCCTAATCCCTCCCCATTCCCTAACCCTAACCCTAAGCGAAACCCTGAACGTGACCCTTTTCCGAGGCCTTACCCTCATCGGTGCCGTTGTCTTAACCAGTACACCAACACTAACTCGTGCCCTCACACTTACGCTAACCCTTAAGCATTGTCGTACCCTAACCTCTACCCTAATCCCTCTCCATTCCCTAACCCTAACCCTAACCCGAATCCTAACCCTGACCCTCAACCGAAGCCTTACCCTCACCCGTGCCCTAATCTTAACCAGGACACCAAGACTAACTCGTGCCCTCAAACGTACGCTAACACTAAACCGCAGCGGTACCCTAACCTGTACCCTAATCCCTCTCCATTCCCTAACCCTAACCCTAACCTGAAACCTAACCATGACACTCACCCGAAACTTTACCCTCACCCGTGTCCTAATTTTAACCAGTACATCAACACTAACCCATGCCCTCTAACGTACGACAACCCTAAGCCATTGCCGTACCCTAACCTGTACCGTAATCAATCCCAATTCCCTAACCCTAACCCTAACCCTAACCCTTAACGTGACCCTCTTCCGAGGCCTTACCCTCACCCGTGCGCTAATCGTAAGCAGTACACTAACACTAACTAGTGACCTCACACGTACGCTAAACCTTAAGCGTTGTGGTACCCTAAACTGTGCCCTAATATCTCCCCATTCCCTAACCCTGACCCTCATCCGAAACCTTACCCTCACCCGTGCCCTAAACTTAACCAAGACACCAACACTAACTTGTGCCCTCACACGTACGCTAACCCTTAATCGTTGTCATACCCTAAACTGTACCCTAATCCCTCCCCATTCCCTAACCCTAACCCTAACCCGAATCCTAACCCTGACCCTCACCTGAAGCCTTACCCTCACCCGTGCCCTAATCTTAACCAGGACACTAACACTAACCCTTGCCCTCACACGAACGCTAACCCTTAAGCACTGTCGTACCCTAAGCTGTACCCTAATCCCTCTGCATTACTTAACCCTAACCCTAACCCGAATCCTAACCCTGACCCTCACCCGAAGCCTTACCCTCACCCGTGCCCTAATCTTAACCAGGACACCAACACTAACTCGTGCCCTCACACGTACGCTAAACCTTAAGCGTTGTCGTACCCTAAATTGTACCCCAATCCCTCCCCATTCCTTAACCGTAACCCTAACCCCATCCCTAAACCTGACCCACTTCCGATGCCCTACCCTAACCAATGCCCTAATCTTAACCAGGACACAAACACTAACTCATGCCCTCAAACGTACGCTAACCCTTAAGCATTGTTGTACCCTATCCTGTACCCTAATCCCTTCCCATTCCCTAACCCTAACCCTAAGCGAAACCCTGAACGTGACCCTTTTCCGAGGCCTTACCCTCATCGGTGCCGTTGTCTTAACCAGTACACCAACACTAATTCGTGCCCTCACACTTACGCTAACCCTTTAGCATTGTCGTACCCTAACCTGTACCCTAATCCCTCTCCATTCCCTAACCCTAACCCTAACCCGAATCCTAACCCTGACCCTCACCCGAAGCCTTACCCTCACCCGTGCCCTAATCTTAACCAGGACACCAAGACTAACTCGTGCCCTCAAACGTACGCTAACACTAAACCGCAGCGGTACCCTAACCTGTACCCTAATCCCTCTCCATTCCCTAACCCTAACCCTAACCTGAAACCTAACCATGACACTCACCCGAAACTTTACCCTCACCCGTGTCCTAATTTTAACCAGTACATCAACACTAACCCATGCCCTCTAACGTACGCCAACCCTAAGCCATTGCCGTACCCTAACCTGTACCCTAATCAATCCCCATTCCCTAACCCTAACCCTAACCCTAACCCTTAACGTGACCCTCTTCCGAGGCCTTACCCTCACCTGTGCCCTAATCGTAAGCAGTACACTAACACTAACTAGTGACCTCACACGTACGCTAAACCTTAAGCGTTGTGGTACCCTAAACTGTGCCCTAATATCTCCCCATTCCCTAACCCTAACCCTAACCCGAATTCTATCCCTGACCCTCACCCGAAACCTTTCCCTCACCCGTGCCCTAATCTTAACCAGGACACCAACACTAACTTGTGCCCTCACATGTACGCTAACCCTTAATCGTTGTCGTACCCTAAACTGTACCCTAATCCCTCCCCATTCCCTAACCCTAACCCTAACCCGAATCCTAACCCTGACCCTCACCTGAAGCCTTACCCTCACCCGTGCCCTAACCTTAACCAGGACCCTAACACTAACCCTTGCCCTCACACGAACGCTAACCCTTAAGCACTGTCGTACCCTAAGCTGTACCCTAATCCCTCTTCATTCCTTAACCCTAACCCTAACCCGAATCCTAACCCTGACACTCACCCGAAGCCTTACCCTCACCCGTGCCCTAATCTTAACCAGGACACCAACACTAACTTGTGCCCTCACACGTACGCTAAACCTTAAGCGTTGTCGTACCCTAAATTGTACACTAATCCCTCCCCATTCCTTAACACTAACCCTAACCCCATCCCTAAACCTGACCCACTTCCGATGCCCTACCCTAACCAATGCCCTAATCTTAACCAGTACACAAACACTAACTCATGGCCTCAAACGTACGCTAACCCTTAAGCATTGTCGTACCCTATCCTGTACCCTAATCCCTCCCCATTCCCTAACCCTAACCCTAAGCGAAACCCTGAACGTGACCCTTTTCCGAGGCCTTACCCTCATCGGTGCCGTTGTCTTAACCAGTACACCAACACTAACTCGTGCCCTCACACTTACGCTAACCCTTAAGCATTGTCGTACCCTAACCTCTACCCTAATCCCTCTCCATTCCCTAACCCTAACCCTAACCCGAATCCTAACCCTGACCCTCACCCGAAGCCTTACCCTCACCCGTGCCCTAATCTTAACCAGGACACCAAGACTAACTCGTGCCCTCAAACGTACGCTAACACTAAACCGCAGCGGTACCCTAACCTGTACCCTAATCCCTCTCCATTCCCTAACCCTAACCCTAACCTGAAACCTAACCATGACACTCACCCGAAACTTTACCCTCACCCGTGTCCTAATTTTAACCAGTACATCAACACTAACCCATGCCCTCTAACGTACGCCAACCCTAAGCCATTGCCGTACCCTAACCTGTACCCTAATCAATCCCCATTCCCTAACCCTAACCCTAACCCTAACCCTTAACGTGACCCTCTTCCGAGGCCTTACCCTCACCCGTGCCCTAATCGTAAGCAGTACACTAACACTAACTAGTGACCTCACACGTACGCTAAAACTTAAGCGTTGTGCTACCCTAAACTGTGCCCTAATATCTCCCCATTCCCTAACCCTGACCCTCATCCGAAACCTTACCCTCACCCGTGCCCTAATCTTAACCAAGACACCAACACTAACTTGTGCCCTCACACGTACGCTAACCCTTAATCGTTGTCGTACCCTAAGCTGTACCCTAATCCCTCTGCATTCCTTAACCCTAACCCTAAACCGAATCCTAACCCTGACCCTCACCCGAAGCCTTACCCTCACCCGTGCCCTAATCTTAACCAGGACACCAACACTAACTCGTGCCCTCACACGTACGCTAAACCTAAAGCGTTTTCGTACCCTAAATTGTACCCTAATCCCTCCACATTCCTTAACCCTAACCCTAACCCCATCCCTAAACCTGACCCACTTCCGATGCCCTACCCTAACCAATGCCCTAATCTTAACCAGTACACAAACACTAACTCATGCCCTCAAATGTACGCTAACCCTTAAGCATTGTCGTACCCTATCCTGTACCCTAATCCCTCCCCATTCCCTAACCCTAACCCTAAGCGAAACCCTGAACGTGACCCGTTTCCGAGGCCTTACCCTCATCGGTGCCGTTGTCTTAACCAGTACACCAACACTAACTCGTGCCCTCACACTTACGCTAACCCTTAAGCATTGTCGTACCCTAACCTGTACCCTAATCGCTCTCCATTCCCTAACCCTAACCCTAACCCGAATCCTAACCCTGACTCTCACCCGAAGCCTTACCCTCACCCGTGCCCTAATCTTAACCAGGACACCAAGACTAACTCGTGCCCTCAAACGTACGCTAACACTAAACCGCAGCGGTACCCTAACCTGTACCCTAATCCCTCTCCATTCCCTAACCCTAACCCTAACCTGAAACCTAACCATGACACTCACCCGAAACTTTACCCTCACCCGTTTCCTAATTTTAACCAGTACATCAACACTAACCCATGCCCTCTAACGTACGCCAACCCTAAGCCATTGCCGTACCCTAACCTGTACCCTAATCAATCCCCATTCCCTAACCCTAACCCTAACCCTAACCCTTAACGTGACCCTCTTCCGAGGCCTTACCCTCACCCGTGCCCTAATCGTAAGCAGTACACTAACACTAACTGGTGACCTCACACGTACGCTAAACCTTAAGCGTTGTGGTACCCTAAACTGTGCCCTAATATCTCCCCATTCCCTAACCCTAACCCTAACCCGAATTCTATCCCTGACCCTCACCCGAAACCTTACCCGCACCCGTGCCCTAATCTTAACCAGGACACCAACACTAACTTGTGCCCTCACACGTACGCTAACCCTTAATCGTTGTCGTACCCTATGCTGTACCCTAATCCCTCACCATTCCCTAACCCTAACCCTAACCCGAATCCTAACCCTGACCCTCACCTGAAGCCTTACCCTCACCCGTGCCCTAATCTTAACCAGGACACTAACACTAACCCTTGCCCTCACACTTACGCTAACCCTTAAGCATTGTCGTACCCTAAGCTGTACCCTAATCCCTCCCCATTCCCTAACCCTAACCCTAACCCGAATCCTAACCATGACGCTCACCTGAAGCCTTACCCTCATCGGTGCCCTTGTCTTAACCAGTACACCAACACTAACTCGTGCCCTCACACTTACGCTAACCCTTAAGCATTGTCGTACCCTAAGCTGTACCCTAATCCCTCCCCATTCCCTAACCCTAACCCTAACCCGAATCCTAACCATGACGCTCACCTGAAGCCTTACACTCACCCGTGCCCTAATCTTAACCAGGACACCAAGACTAACTCGTGCCCTCAAACGTACGCTAAAACTGAACCCCAGCGGTACCCTAAACTGTACCCTAATCCCTCTCCATTCCCTAACCCTAACCCTAACCTGAAACCTAACCATGACACTCACCCGAAACTTTACCCTCACCCGTGTCCTAATTTTAACCAGTACATCAACACTAACCCATGCCCTCTAACGTACGCCAACCCTAAGCCATTGCCGTACCCTAACCTGTACCCTAATCAATCCCCATTCCCTAACCCTAACCCTAACCCTAACCCTTAACGTGACCCTCTTCCGAGGCCTTACCCTCACCCGTGCCCTAATCGTAAGCAGTACACTAACACTAACTAGTGACCTCACACGTACGCTAATCTTTAAGCGTTGTGGTACCCTAAACTGTGCCCTAATATCTCCCCATTCCCTAACCCTAACCCTAACCCGAATTCTATCCCTGACCCTCACCCGAAACCTTACCCTCACCCGTGCCCTAATCTTAACCAGGACACCAACACTAACTTGTGCCCTCACACGTACGCTAACCTTTAATCGTTGTCGTACCCTAAGCTGTACCCTAATCCCTCTGCATTCCTTAACCCTAACCCTAACCCGAATCCTAACCCTGACCCTCACCCGAAGCCTTACCCTCACCCGTGCCCTAATCTTAACCAGGACACCAACACTAACTCGTGCCCTCACACATACGCTAAACCTTAAGCGTTTTCGTACCCTATATTGTACACTAATCCCTCCCCATTCCTTAACCCTAACCCTAACCCCATCCCTAAACCTGACCCACTTCCGATGCCCTACCCTAACCAATGCCCTAATCTTAACCAGTACATAAACACTAACTCATGCCCTCAAACGTACGCTAACCCTTAAGCATTGTCGTACCCTATCCTGTACCCTAATCCCTCCCCATTCCCTAACCCTAACCCTAAGCGAAACCCTGAACGTGACCCTTTTCCGAGGCCTTACCGTCATCGGTGCCGTTGTCTTAACCAGTACACCAACACTAACTCGTGCCCTCACACTTACGCTAACCCTTAAGCATTGTCGTACCCTAACCTGTACCCTAAACCCTCTCCATTCCCTAACCCTAACCCTAACTTGAAACCTAAACATGACACTCACCCGAAACTTTACCCTCACCCGTGTCCAAATTTTAACCAGTACATCAACACTAACCCATGCCCTCTAACGTACGCCAACCCTAAGCCATTGCCGTAACGTAACCTGTACCCTAATCAATCCCCATTCCCTAACCCTAACCCTAACCCGAATCCTAACCCTGACCCTCACCCGAAGCCTTACCCTCACCCGTGCCCTAATCTTACCCAGGACACCAAGACTAACTCGTGCCCTCAAACGTACGCTAACACTAAACCGCAGCGGAACCCTAACCTGTACCCTAATCCCTCTCCATTCCCTAACCCTAACCCTAACCTTAAACCTAACCATGACACTCACCCGAAACTTTACCCTCACCCGTGTCCTAATTTTAACCAGTACATCAACACTAACCAATGCCCTCTAACGTACGCCAACCCTAAGCCATTGCCGTACCCTAACCTGTACCCTAATCAATCCCCATTCCCTAACCCTAACCCTAACCCTAACCCTTAACGTGACCCTCTTCCGAGGCCTTACCCTCACCCGTGCCCTAATCGTAAGCAGTACACTAACACTAACTAGTGACCTCACACGTACGCTAAACCTTAAGCGTTGTGGTACCCTAAACAGTGCCCTAATACCTCCCCATTCCCTAACCCTAACCCTAACCCGAATTGTATCCCTGACCCTCACTCGAAACCTTACCCTCACCCGTGCCCTAATCTTAACCAGGACACCAACACTAACTTGTGCCCTCACACGTACGCTAACCCTTAATCGTTGTCGTACCCTAAACTGCACCCTAATCCCTCCCCATTCCCTAACCCTAACCCTAACCCGAATCCTAACCCTGACCCTCACCTGAAGCCTTACCCTCTCCCGTGCCCTAATCTTAACCAGGACACTAACACTAACCCTTGCCCTCACACGGACGATAACCCTTAAGCACTGTCGTACCCTAAGCTGTACCCTAATCCCTCTGCATTCCTTAACCATAACCCTAACCCGAATCCTAACCCTGACCCTCACCCGAAGCCTTACCCTCACCCATGCCCTAATCTTAACCAGGACACCAACACTAACTTGTGCCCTCAAATGTACGCTAAACCTTAAGCGTTGTCGTATCCTAAATTGTATTCTAATCCCTCCCCATTCCTTAACCCTAACCCTAACCCCATCCCTAAACCTGACCCACTTCCGATGCCCTACCCTAACCAATGCCCTAATCTTAACCAGTACACAAACACTAACTCATGCCCTCAAACGTACGCTAACACTTAAGCATTGTCGTACCCTATCCTGTACCCTAATCCCTCCCCATTCCCTAACCCTAACCCTAAGCGAAACCCTGAACGTGACCCTTTTCCGAGGCCTTACCCTCATCGGTGCCGTTGTCTTAACCAGTACACCAACACTAACTCGTGCCCTCACACTTACGCTAACCCTTAAGCATTGTCGTACCCTAACCTGTACCCTAATCCCTGTCCATTCCCTAACCCTAACCCTAACCCGAATCCTAACCCTGACCCTCACCCGAAGCCTTACCCTCACCCGTGCCCTAATCTTAACCAGGACACCAAGACTAACTCGTGCCCTCAAACGTACGCTAACACTAAACCGCAGCGGTACCCTAACCTGTACCCTAATCCCTCTCCATTCCCTAACCCTAACCCTAACCTGAAACCTAACCATGACACTCACCCGAAACTTTACCCTCACCCGTGTCCTAATTTTAACCAGTACATCAACACTAACCCATGCCCTCTAACGTACGCCAACCCTAAGCCATTGCCGTACCCTAACCTGTACCCTAATCAATCCCCATTCCCTAACCCTAAGCCTAACCCTAACCCTTAACGTGACCCTCTTCCGAGGCCTTACCCTCACCCGTGCCCTAATCGTAAGCAGTACACTAACACTAAGTAGTGAACTCACACCTACGCTAAACCTTAAGCGTTGTGGTACCCTAAACTGTGCCCTAATATCTCCCCATTCCCTAACCCTAACCCTAAACCGAATTCTATCCCTGACCCTCACCCGAAACCTTACCCTCACCCGTGCCCTATTCTTAAGCAGGACACAAAATCTAACTTGTGCCCTCACACGTACGCTAACCCTTAATCGTTGTCGTACCCTAAGCTGTACCCTAATCCCTCTGCATTCCTTAACCCTAACCCTAACCCGAATCCTAACCCTGACCCTCACCCGAAGCCTTACCCTCACCCGTGCCCTAATCTTAACCAGGACACCAACACTAACTCGTGCCCTCACACGTACGCTAAACCTTAAGCGTTTTGGTACCCTAAATTGTACCCTAATCCCAACCCATTCCTTAACCTTAACCCTAACCCCATCCCTAAACCTGACCCACTTCCGAAGCCCTACCCTAACCAATGCCCTAATCTTAACCAGTACACAAACACTAACTCATGCCCTCAAACGTACGCTAACCCTTAAGCATTGTCGTACCCTATCCTGTACCCTAATCCCTCCCCATTCCCTAACCCTAACCCTAAGCGAAACCCTGAACGTGACCCTTTTCCGAGGCCTTACCCTCATCGGTGCCGTTGTCTTAACCAGTACACCAACACTAACTCGTGCCCTCACACTTACGCTAACCCTTAAGCATTGTCGTACCCTAACCTGTACCCTAATACCTGTCCATTTCCTAACACTAACTCTAACCCGAATCCTAACCCTGACCCTCACCCGAAGCCTTACCCTCACCCGTGCCCTAATCTTAACCAGGACACCAAGACTAACTCGTGCCCTCAAACGTACGCTAACACTAAACCGCAGCGGTACCCTAACCTGTACCCTAATCCCTCTCCATTCCCTAACTCTAACCCTAACCTGAAACCTAACCATGACACTCACCCGAAACTTTACCCTCACCCGTGTCCTAATTTTAACCAGTACATCAACACTAACCCATGCCCTCTAACGTACGCCAACCCTAAGCCATTGCCATACCCTAACCTGTACCCTAATCAATCCCCATTCCCTAACCCTAACCCTAACCCTAACCCTTAACGTGACCCTCTTCCGAGGCCTTACCCTCACCCGTGCCCTAATCGTAAGCAGTAGACTAACACTAACTAGTGACCTCACACGTACGCTAAACCTTAAGCGTTGTGGTACCCTAAATTGTGCCCTAATATCTCCCCATTCCCTAACCCTAACCCTAACCCGAATTCTATCCCTGACCCTCACCCGAAACCTTACCCTCACCCGTGCCCTAATCTTAACCAGGACACCAACACTAACTTGTGCCCTCACACGTACGCTAACCCTTAATCGTTGTCGTACCCTAAACTGTACCCTAAACCCTCCCCATTCCCTAACCCTAACCCTAACCCGAATCCTAACCCTGACCCTCACCTGAAGCCTTACCCTCACCCGTGCCCGAATCTTAATCAGGACACTAACACTAACCCTTGCCCTCACACGAACGATAACCCTTAAGCACTGTCGTACCCTAAGCTGTACCCTAATCCCTCTGCATTACTTAACCATAACCCTAACCCGAATCCTAACCCTGACGCTCACCCGAAGCCTTACCCTCACCCGTGCCCTAATCTTAACCAGGACACCAACACTAACACGTGCCCTCACACGTACGGTAAACCTTAAGCGTTGTCGTACCCTAAATTGTACCCTAATCCCTCCCCATTCCTTAACCCTAACCCTAACCCCATCCCTAAACCTGACCCACTTCCGATGCCCTACCCTAACCAATGCCCTAATCTTAACCAGTACACAAACACTAACTCATGCCCTCAAACGTACGCTAACCCTTAAGCATTGTCGTACCCTATCCTGTACCCTAATCCCTCCCCATTCCCTAACCCTAACCCTAAGCGAAACCCTGAACGTGACCCTTTTCCGAGGCCTTACCCTCATCGGTGGCGTTGTCTTAACCAGTACACCAACACTAACTCGTGGCCTCACACTTATGCTAAGACTTAAGCATTGTCGTACCCTAACCTGTACCCTAATCCCTCTCCATTCCCTAACCCTAACCCTAACCCGAATCCTAACCCTGACCCTCACCCGAAGCCTTACGCTCACCCGTGCCCTTATCTTAACCAGGACACCAAGACTAACTCGTGCCCTCAAACGTACGCTAACACTAAACCGCAGCGGTACCCTAACCTGTACCCTAATCCCTCTCCATTCCCTAACCCTAACCCTAACCTGAAACCTAACCATGACACTCACCCGAAACTTTACCCTCACCCGTGTCCTAATTTTAACCAGTACATCAACACTAACCCATGCCCTCTAACGTACGCCAACCCTAAGCCATTGCCGTACCCTAACCTGTACCCTAATCAATCCCCATTCCCTAACCCTAACCCTAACCCTAACCCTTAACGTGACCCTCTTCCGAGGCCTTACCCTCACCCGTGCCCTAATCGTAAGCAGTACACTAACACTAACTAGTGACCTCACACGTACGCTAAACTTTAAGCGTTGTGGTACCCTAAACTGTGCCCTAATATCTCCCCATTCCCTAACCCTAACCCGAATTCTATCCCTGACCCTCACCCGAAACCTTAACCTCACCCGTGCCCTAATCTTAACCAGGACACCAACACTAACTTGTGCCCTCACACGTACGCTAACCCTTAATCGTTGTCGTACCCTAACCTGTACCCTAATCCCTCTACATTCCTTAACCCTAACCATAACCCGAATCCTAACCCTGACCCTCACCCGAAGCCTTACCCTCACCCGTGCCCTAATCTTAACCAGGACACCAACACTAACTCGTGCCCTCACACGTACGCTAAACCTTAAGCGTTTTCGTACCCTAAATTGTACCCTAATCCCTCCCCATTCCTTAACCCTAACCCTAACCCCATCCCTAAACCTGACCCACTTCCGATGCCCTACCCTAACCAATGCGCTAATCTTAACCAGTACACAAACACTAACTCATGCCCTCAAACGTACGCTAACCCTTAAGCATTGTCGTACCCTATCCTGTACCCTAATCCCTCCCCATTCCCTAAACCTAACCCTAAGCGAAACCCTGAACGTGACCCTTTTCCGAGGCCTTACCCTCATCGTTGCCGTTGTCTTAACCAGTACACCAACACTAACTCGTGCCCTCACACTTACGCTAACCCTTAATCGTTGTCGTACCCTAAACTGTACCCTAAACCCTCCCCATTCCCTAACCCTAACCCTAACCCGAATCCTAACCCTGACCCTCACCTGAAGCCTTACCCTCACCCGTGCCCGAATCTTAATCAGGACACTAACACTAACCCTTGCCCTCACACGAACGATAACCCTTAAGCACTGTCGTACCCTAAGCTGTACCCTAATCCCTCTGCATTACTTAACCATAACCCTAACCCGAATCCTAACCCTGACGCTCACCCGAAGCCTTACCCTCACCCGTGCCCTAATCTTAACCAGGACACCAACACTAACACGTGCCCTCACACGTACGGTAAACCTTAAGCGTTGTCGTACCCTAAATTGTACCCTAATCCCTCCCCATTCCTTAACCCTAACCCTAACCCCATCCCTAAACCTGACCCACTTCCGATGCCCTACCCTAACCAATGCCCTAATCTTAACCAGTACACAAACACTAACTCATGCCCTCAAACGTACGCTAACCCTTAAGCATTGTCGTACCCTATCCTGTACCCTAATCCCTCCCCATTCCCTAACCCTAACCCTAAGCGAAACCCTGAACGTGACCCTTTTCCGAGGCCTTACGCTCATCGGTGGCGTTGTCTTAACCAGTACACCAACACTAACTCGTGGCCTCACACTTATGCTAAGACTTAAGCATTGTCGTACCCTAACCTGTACCCTAATCCTTCTCCATTCCCTAACCCTAACCCTAACCCGAATCCTAACCCTGACCCTCACCCGAAGCCTTACGCTCACCCGTGCACTAATCTTAACCAGGACACCAAGACTAACTCGTGCCCTCAAACGTACGCTAACACTAAACCGCAGCGGTACCCTAACCTGTACCCTAATCCCTCTCCATTCCCTAACCCTAACCCTAACCTGAAACCTAACCATGACACTCACCCGAAACTTTACCCTCACCCGTGTCCTAATTTTAACCAGTACATCAACACTAACCCATGCCCTCTAACGTACGCCAACCCTAAGCCATTGCCGTACCCTAACCTGTACCCTAATCAATCCCCATTCCCTAACCCTAACCCTAACCCTAACCCTTAACGTGACCCTCTTCCGAGGCCTTACCCTCACCCGTGCCCTAATCGTAAGCAGTACACTAACACTAACTAGTGACCTCACACGTACGCTAAACTTTAAGCGTTGTGGTACCCTAAACTGTGCCCTAATATCTCCCCATTCCCTAACCCTAACCCGAATTCTATCCCTGACACTCACCCGAAACATTACCCTCACCCGTGCCCTAATCTTAACCAGAACACCAACACTAACTTGTGCCCTCACACGTACGCTAACCCTTAATCGTTGTCGTACCCTAAACTGTACCCTAATCCCTCCCCATTCCCTAACACTAACCCTAACCCGAATCCTAACCATGACCCTCACCTGAAGCCATACACTCACCCGTGCAGTAATCTTAACCAGGACACCAAGACTAACTCGTGCCCTCAAACGTACGCTAAAACTAAACCGCAGCGGTACCCTAACCTGTACCCTAATCCCTCTCCATTCCCTAACCCTAACCCTAACCAGAAACCAATCCATGACACTCACCCGAAACTTTACCCTCACCCGTGTCCTAATTTTAACCAGTACATCAACACTAACCTATGCCCTCTAACGTACGCCAACCCTAAGCCATTGCCGTAACCTAACCTGTACCCTAATCAATCCCCATTCCCTAACCCTAACCCTAACCCTAACCCTTAACGTGACCCTCTTCCGAGGCCTTACCCTCACCCGTGCCCTAATCGTAAGCAGTAGACTAACACTAACTAGTGACCTCACACGTACGCTAAACCTTAAGCGTTGTGGTACCCTAAACTGTGCCCTAATATCTCCCCATTCCCTAACCCTAACCCTAACCCGAATTCTATCCCTGACCCTCACCCGAAACCTTACCCTCACCCGTGCCCTAATCTTAACCAGGACACCAACACTAACTTGTGCCCTCACACGTACGCTAACCCTTAATTGTTGTCGTACCCTAAACTGTACCCTAATCCCTCCCCATTCCCTAACCCTAACCCTAACCCGAATCCTAACCCTGACACTCACCTGAAGCCTTACCCTCACCCGTGCCCTAATCTTAACCAGGACACTAACACTATCCCTTGCCCTCACACGAACGCTAACCCTTAAGCACTGTCGTACCCTGAGCTGTAGCCTAATCCCTCTGCATTCCTTAACCCTAACCCTAACCCGAATCCTAATCCTGACCCTCACCCGAAGCCTTACCCTCACCCGTGCCCTAACCTTAACCAGGACACCAACACTAACTCGTGCTCTCACACGTACGCTAAACCTTAAGCGTTGTCGTACCGTAAATTGTACCCTAATCCGTCCCGATTCCTTAACCCTAACCCTAACCCCATCCCTAAACCTGACCCACTTCCGATGCCCTACCCTAACCAATGCCCTAATCTTAACCAGTACACAAACACTAACTCATGCCCTCAAACGTACGCTAACCCTTAAGCATTGTTGTACCCTTTCCTGTAGCCAAATCCCTCCCCATTCCCTAACCCTAACCCTAAGCGAAACCCTGAACGTGACCCTTTTCCGAGGCCTTACCCTCATCGGTGCCGTTGTCTTAACCAGTACACCAACACTAACTCGTGCCCTCACACTTACGCTAACCCTTAAGCATTGTCGTACCCTAACCTGTACCCTAATCCCTCTCCATTCCCTAACCCTAACCCTAACCCGAATCCTAACCCTGACCCTCACCCGAAGACTTACCCTCACCCGTGCCCTAATCTTAACCAGGACACCAAGACTAACTCGTGCCCTCACACGTACGCTAACACTAAACCGCAGCGGTACCCTAACCTGTACCCTAATCCCTCTCCATTCCCTAACCCTAACCCTAACCTGAAACCTAACCATGACACTCACCCGAAACTTTACCCTCACCCGTGTCTTAATTTTAACCAGTACATCAACACTAACCCATGCCCTCTAAAGTACGCCAACCCTAAGCCATTGCCGTATCCTAACCTGTACCCTAATCAATCCCCATTCCCTAACCCTAACCCTAACCCTAACCCTTAACGTGACCCTCTTCCGAGGCCTTACCCTCACCCGTGCCCTAATCGTAAGCAGTACACTAACACTAACAAGTGTCCTCACACGTACGCTAAACCTTAAGCGTTGTGGTACCCTAAACTGTGCCCTAATATCTCCCCATTCCTTAACCCTAACCCTAACCCGAATCCTAACCCTGACCCTCACCCGAAGCCTTACCCTCACCCGTGCCCTAATCTTAACCAGGACACCAACACTAACTCGTGCCCTCACACGTACGCTAAACCTTAAGCGTTGTCGTACCCTAAATTGTACCCTAATCCCTCCCCATTCCTTAACCCTAACCCTAACCCCATCCCTAAACCTGACCCACCTCCGATTCCCTACCCTAACCAATGCCCTATACTTAACCAGTACACAAACACTAACTCATGCCCTCAAACGTACGCTAACCCTTAAGCATTGTCGTACCCTATCCTGTACCCTAATCCCTCCCCATTCACTAACCCTAAACCTAAGCGAAACCGTGAACGTGACCCTTTTCCGAGGCCTTACCCTCATCGGTGCCATTGTCTTAACCAGTACACCAACACTAACTTGTGCCCTCACACTTATGCTAACCCTAAAGCATTGTCGTACCCTAACCTGTACCCTAATCCCTCTCCATTCCCTAACCCTAACCCTAACCCGAATCCTAACCCTGACCCTCACCCGAAGCCTTACCCTCACCCGTGCCCTAATCTTAACCAGGACACCAAGACTAACTCGTGCCCTCAAACGTACACTAACACTAAACCGCAGAGGTACCCTAACCTGTACCCTAATCCCTCTCCATTCCCTAACCCTAACCCTAACCTGAAACCTAACCATGACACTCACCCGAAACTTTACCCTCACCCGTGTCCTAATTTTAACCAGTACATCAACACTAACTCATGCCCTCTAACGAACGCCAACCCTAAGCCATTGCCGTACCCTAACCTGTACCCTAATCAATCCCCATTCCCTAACCCTAACCCTAACCCTAACCCTTAACGTGACCCTCTTCCGAGGCCTTACCCTCACCCGTGCCCTAATCATAAGCAGTACACTAACACTAACTAGTGACCTCACACGTACGCTAAACCTTAAGCGTTGTGGTACCCTAAACTGTGCCCTAATATCTCCCCATTCCCTAACCCTAACCCTAACCCGAATTGTATCCCTGACCCTCACCCGAAACCTTACCCTCACCCGTGCCCTAATCTTAACCAGGACTCCAACACTATCTTGTGCCCTCACACGTATGCTAACCCTTAATCGTTGTCGTACCCTAAACTGTACCCTAATCCCTCCCCATTCCCTAACCCTAACCCTAACCCGAATCCTAACCCTGACCCTCACCTGAAGCCTTACCCTCACCCGTGCCCTAATCTTAACCAGGACACTAACACTAACCCTTGCCCTCACACGAACGCTAAACCTTAAGCACTGTCGTACCCTAAGCTGTACCCTAATCCCTCTGCATTCCTTAACCCTAACCCTAACCCGAATCCTAACCCTGACCCTCACCCGAAGCCTTACCCTCACCCGTGCCCTAATCTTAACCAGGACACCAACACTAACTCGTGCCCTCACACGTACGCTAAACCTTAACCGTTGTCGTACCCTAAATTGTACCCTAATCCCTCGCGATTCCTTAACCCTAACACTAACCCCATCCCTAAACCTGACCCACTTCCGATGCCCTACCCTAACCAATGCCCTAATCTTAACCAGTACACAAACACTAACTCATGCCCTCAAACGTACGCTAACCCTTAAGCATTGTTGTACCCTATCCTGTACCCAAATCCCTCCCCATTCCCTAACCCTAACCCTAAGCGAAACACTGAACGTGACCCTTTTCCGAGGCCTTATCCTCATCGGTGCCGTTGTCTTAAACAGTACACCAACACTAACTCGTGCCCTCACACTTACGCTAACCCTTAAGCATTGTCGTACCCTAACCTGTACCCTAATCCCTCTCCATTCCCTAACCCTAACCCTAACCCGAATCCTAACTCTGACCCTCACCCGAAGACTTACCCTCACCCGTGCCCTAATCTTAACCAGGACACCAAGACTAACTCGTGCCCTCAAACGTACGCTAACACTAAACCGCAGCGTTACCCTAACCTGTACCCTAATCCCTCTCCATTCCCTAACCCTAACCCTAACCTGAAACCTAACCATGACACTCACCCAAAACTTTTCCCTCACCCGTGTCCAAATTTTAACCAGTACATCAACACTAACCCATGCCCTCTAACGTACGCCAACCCTAAGCCATTGCCGTACCCTAACCTGTACCCTAATCAATCCCCATTCCCTAACCCTAACCCTAACCCTAACCCTTATCGTGACCCTCTTCCGAAGCCTTACCCTCACCCGTGCCCTAATTGTAAGCAGTACACTAACACTAACTAGTGACCTCACACGTACGCTAAACCTTAAGCGTTGTGGTACCCTAAACTGTGCCCTAATATCTCCCCATTCCTTAACCCTAACCCTAACCCGAATCCTAACCCTGACCCTCACCCGAAGCCTTACCCTCACCCATGCCCTAATCTTAACCAGGACACCAACACTAACTCCTGCCCTCACACGTACGCTAAACCTTAAGCGTTGTCGTACCCTAAATTGTACCCTAATCCCTCCCCATTCCTTAACCCTAACCCTAACCCCATCCCTAAACCTGACCCACATCCGATGCCCTACCCTAACCAATGCCCTATTCTTAACCAGTACACAAACACTAACTCATGCCCTCAAACGTACGCTAACCCTTAAGCATTGTCGTACCCTATCCTGTACCCTAATCCCTCCCCATTCCCTAACCCTAACCCTAAGCGAAACCCTGAACGTGACCCTTTTCTGAGGCCTTACCCTCATCGGTGCCGTTGTCTTAACCAGTACACCAACACTAACTTGTGCCCTAACACTTACGCTAACCCTAAAGCATTGTCGTACCCTAACCTGTACCCTAATCCCTCTCCATTCCCTAACCCTAACCCTAACCCGAATCCTAACCCTGACCCTCATCCGAAGCCTTACCCTCACCCGTGCCCTAATCTTAACCAGGACACCAAGACTAACTCGTGCCCTCAAACGTACGCTAACACTAAACCGCAGCGGTACCCTAACCTGTACCCTAATCCTTCTCCATTCCCTAAACCTAACCCTAACCTGAAACCTAACCATGACACTCACCCGAAACTTTACCCTCACCCGGGTCCTAATTTTAACCAGTACATCAACATTAACCCATGCCCTCTAACGTACGCCAACCCTAAGCCATTGCCGTACCCTAACCTGTACCCTAATCAATCCCCATTCCTTAACCCTAACCCTAACCCTAACCTTTAACCTGACCCTCTTCCGAGGCCTTACCCTCACCCGTGCCCTAATCGTAAGCAGTACACTAACACTAACTAGGGACCTCACACGTACGCTAAACCTTAAGCGTTGTGGTACCCTAAATTGTGCCCTAATATCTCCCCATTCCCTAACCCTAACCCTAACCCGAATTCTATCCCTGACCCTCACCCGAAACCTTACCCTCACCCGTGCCGTAATCTTAACCAGGACACCAACACTAACTTGTGCCCTCACACGTACGCTAACCCTTAATTGTTTTCGTACCCTAAACTGTACCCTAATCCCTCCCCATTCCCTAACCCTAGCCCTAACCCGAATCCTAACCCTGACACTCACCTGAAGCCTTACCCTCACCCGTGCCCTAATCTTAACCAGGACACTAACACTATCCCTTGCCCTCACACGAACGCTAACCCTTAAGCACTGTCGTACCCTGAGCTGTAGCCTAATCCCTCTGCATTCCTTAACCCTAACCCTAACCCGAATCCTAACCCTGACCCTCACCCGAAGCCTTACCCTCACCCGTGCCCTAATCTTAACCAGGACACCAACACTAACTCGTGCCCTCACACGTAAGCTAAAACTAAACTGCAGCAGTACCCTAACCTGTACCCTAATCCCTCTCCATTCCCTAACCCTAACCCTAACCTGAAACCTACCCATGACACTCACCCGAAACTTTACCCTCACCCGTGTCCTAATTTTAACCAGTACATCAACACTAACCCATGCCCGCTAACGTACGCCAACCCTAAGCCATTGCCATACCCTAACCTGTACCCTAATCAATTCCCATTCCCTAACCCTAACCCTAATCCTAACCCTTAACGTGACCCTCTTCCGAGGCCTTACCCTCACCCGTGCCCTAATCGTAAGCAGTACACTAACACTAACTAGTGACCTCACACGTATGCTAAACCTTAAGCGTTGTGGTACCCTAAACTGTGCCCTAATATCTCCTCATTCCTTAACCCTAACCCTAACCCGAATTCTATCCCTGACCCTCAGCCGAAACCTTACCCTCACCCGTGCCCTAATCTTAACCAGGACACCAACACTAACTTGTGCACTCACACGTACGCTAACCCTTAATCGTTGTCGTACCCTAAGCTGTACCCTAATCCCTCTGCATTCCTTAACCCTAACCCTAACCCGAATCCTTAACCTGACCCTCACCCGAAGCCTTACCCTCACCCGTGCCCTAATCTTAACCAGGACACCAACACTAACTCGTGCCCTCACACGTACGCTAAACCTTAAGCGTTGTCGTACCCTAAATTGTACCCTAATCCCTCCCCATTCCTTAACCCTAACCCTAACCCCATCCCTAAACCTGACCCACTTCCGATGCCCTACCCTAACCAATGCCCTAATCTTAACCAGTACACAAACACTAACTCATGCCCTCAAACGTACGCTAACCCTTAAGCATTGTCGTACCCTATCCTGTACCCTAATCCCTCCCCATTCCCTAACCCTAACCCTAAGCGAAACCCTGAACGTGACCCTTTTCCGAGGCCTTACCCTCATCGGTGCCCTTGTCTTAACCAGTACACCAACACTAACTCGTGCCCTCACACTTACGCTAACCCTTAAGCATTGTCGTACCCTAACCTGTACCCTAATCCCTCTCCATTCCCTAACCCTAACCCTAACCCGAATCCTAACCCTGACCCTCACCCGAAGCCTTACCCTCACCCGTGCCCTAATCTTAACCAGGACACCAAGACTAACTCGTGCCCTCAAACGTACGCTAACACTAAACCGCAGCGGTACCCTAACCTATACCCTAATCCCTCTCCATTCCCTAAACCTAACCCTAACCTGAAACCTAACCATGACACTCACCCGAAACTTTACCCTCACCCGTGTCCTAATTTTAACCAGTACATCAACACTAACCCATGCCCTCTAACGTACGCCAACCCTAAGCCATTGCCGTACCCTAACCTGTACACTAATCAATCCCCATTCCCTAACCCTAACCCTAACCCTAACCCTTAACGTGACCTTCTTCCGAGGCCTTACCCTCACCCGTGCCCTAATCGTAAGCAGTAGACTAACACTAACTAGTGACCTCACACGTACGCTAAACCTTAAGCGTTGTGGTACCCTAAACTGTGCCCTAATATCTCCCCATTCCCTAACCCTAACCCTAACCCGAATTCTATCCCTGACCCTCACCCGAAACCTTACCCTCACCCGTGCCCTAATCTTAACCAGGACACGAACACTAACTTGTGCCCTCACACGTACGCTAACCCTTAATTGTTGTCGTACCCTAAACTGTACCCTAATCCCTCCCCATTCCCTAACCCTAACCCTAACCCGAATCCTAACCCTGACACTCACCTGAAGCCGTACAATCACCCGTGTGCTAATCTTAACCAGGACACTAACACTATCCCTTGCCCTCACAGGAACGCTAACCCTTAAGCACTGTCGTACCCTGAGCTGTAGCCTAATCCCTCTGCATTCCTTAACCCTAACCCTAACCCGAATCCTAACCCTGACCCTCACCCGAAGCCTTACCCTCACCCGTGCCCTAATCTTAACCAGGACACCAACACTAACTCGTACCCTCACACGTACGCTAAACCTTAAGCGTTGTCGTACCCTAAATTGTACCCTAATCCCTCCCGATTCCTTAACCCTAACCCTAACCCCATCCCTAAACTTGACCCACTTCCGATGCCCTACCCTAACCAATGCCCTAATCTTAACCAGTACACAAACACTAACTCATGCCCTCAAACGTACGCTAACCCTTAAGCATTGTTGTACCCTATCCTGTACCCAAATCCCTCCCCATTCCCTAACCCTAACCCTAAGCGAAACCCTGAACGTGACCCTTTTCCGAGGCCTTATCCTCATCGGTGCCGTTGTCTTAACCAGTACACCAACACTAACTCGTGCCCTCACACTTACGCTAACCCTTAAGCATTGTCGTACCCTAACCTGTACCCTAATCCCTCTCCATTCCCTAACCCTAACCCTAACCCGAATCCTAACTCTGACCCTCACCCGAAGACTAACCCTCACCCGTGCCCTAATCTTAACCAGGACACCAAGACTAACTCGTGCCCTCAAACGTACGCTAACACTAAACCGCAGCGTTACCCTAACCTGTACCCTAATCCCTCTCCATTCCCTAACCCTAACCCTAACCTGAAACCTAACCATGACACTCACCCAAAACTTTACCCTCAACTGTGTCCAAATTTTAACCAGTACATCAAAACTAACCCATGCCCTCTAACGTACGCCAACCCTAAGCCATTGTCGTACCCTAACCTGTACCCTAATCAATCCCCATTCCCTAACCCTAACCCTAACCCTAACCCTTATCGTGACCCTCTTCCGAGGCCTTACCCTCACCCGTGCCCTAATCGTAAGCAGTACACTAACACTAACTAGTGACCTCACACGTACGCTAAACCTTAAGCGTTGTGGTACCCTAAACTGTGCCCTAATATCTCCCCTTACCTTAACCCTAACCCTAACCCGAATCCTAACCCTGACCCTCACCCGAAGCCTTACCCTCACCCATGCCCTAATCTTAACGAGGACACCAACACTAACTCGTGCCCTCACACGTACGCTAAACCTTAAGCGTTGTCGTACCCTAAATTGTACCCTAATCCCTCCCCATTCCTTAACCCTAACCCTAACCCCATCCCTAAACCTGACCCACATCCGATGCCCTACCCTAACCAATGCCCTATTCTTAACCAGTACACAAACACTAACTCATGCCCTCAAACGTACGCTAACCCTTAAGCATTGTCGTACCCTATCCTGTACCCTAATCCCTCCCCATTCCCTAACCCTAACCCTAAGCGAAACCCTGAAGGTGACCCTTTTCCGAGGCCTTACCCTCATCGGTGCCGTTGTCTTAACCAGTACACCAACACTAACTTGTGCCCTAACACTTACGCTAACCCTAAAGCATTGTCGTACCCTAACCTGTACCCTAATCCCTCTCCATTCCCTAACCCTAACCCTAACCCGAATCCTAACCCTGACCCTCACCCGAAGCCTTACCCTCACCCGTGCCCTAATCTTAACCAGGACACCAAGACTAACTCGTGCCCTCAAACGTACGCTAACACTAAACCGCAGCGGTACCCTAACCTGTACCCTAATCCCTCTCCATTCCCTAAACCTAACCCTAACCTGAAACCTAAACATGACACTCACCCGAAACTTTACCCTCACCCGTGTCCTAATTTTAACCAGTACATCAACATTAACCCATGCCCTCTAACGTACGCCAACCCTAAGCCATTGCCGTACCCTAACCTGTACCCTAATCAATCCCCATTCCCTAACCCTAACCCTAACCCTAACCCTTAACGTGACCCTCTTCCGAGGCCTTACCCTCACCCGTGCCCTAATCGTAAGCAGTAGACTAACACTAACTAGTGACCTCACACGTACACTAAACCTTAAGCGTTGTGGTACCCTAAAGTGTGCCCTAATATCTCCCCATTCCCTAACCCTAACCCTAACCCGAATTCTATCCCTGACCCTCACCCGAAACCATACCCTCACCCGTGCCCTAATCTTAACCAGGACACCGACACTAACTTGTGCCCTCACACGTACGCTAACCCTTAATTGTTGTCGTACCCTAAACTGTACCCTAATCCCTCCCCATTCCCTAACCCTAGCCCTAACCCGAATCCTAACCCTGACACTCACCTGAAGCCTTACCCTCACCCGTGCCCTAATCTTAACCAGGACACTAACACTATCCCTTGCCCTCACACGAACGCTAACCCTTAAGCACTGTCGTACCCTGAGCTGTAGCCTAATCCCTCTGCATTCCTTAACCCTAACCCTAACCCGAATCCTAACCCTGACCCTCACCCGAAGCCTTACCCTCACCCGTGCCCTAATCTTAACCAGGACACCAAAGATAACTCGTGCCCTCACACGTACCCTAAACCTTAAGCGTTGTCGTACCCTAAATTGTACCCTAATCCCTCCCGATTCCTTAACCCTAACCCTAACCCCATCCCTAAACCTGACCCACTTCCGATGCCCTACCCTAACCAATGCCCTAATCTTAACCAGTACACAAACACTAACTCATGCCCTCAAACGTACGCTAACCCTTAAGCATTGTTGTACCCTATCCTGTACCCAAATCCCTCCCCATTCCCTAACCCTAACCCTAAGCGAAACCCTGAACGTGACGCTTTTCCGAGGCCTTACCCTCATCGGTGCCGTTGTCTTAACCAGTACACCAACACTAACTCGTGCCCTCACACTTACGCTAACCCTTAAGCATTGTTGTACCCTATCCTGTACCCAAATCCCTCCCCATTCCCTAACCCTAACCCTAAGCGAAACCCTGAACGTGACCCTTTTCCGAGGCCTTATCCTCATCGGTGCCGTTGTCTTAACCAGTACACCAACACTAACTCGTGCCCTCACACTTACGCTAACCCTTAAGCATTGTCGTACCCTAACCTGTACCCTAATCCCTCTCCATTCCCTAACCCTAACCCTAACCCGAATCCTAACTCTGACCCTCACCCGAAGACTAACCCTCACCCGTGCCCTAATCTTAACCAGGACACCAAGACTAACTCGTGCCCTCAAACGTACGCTAACACTAAACCGCAGCGTTACCCTAACCTGTACCCTAATCCCTCTCCATTCCCTAACCCTAACCCTAACCTGAAACCTAACCATGACACTCACCCAAAACTTTACCCTCAACTGTGTCCAAATTTTAACCAGTACATCAAAACTAACCCATGCCCTCTAACGTACGCCAACCCTAAGCCATTGTCGTACCCTAACCTGTACCCTAATCAATCCCCATTCCCTAACCCTAACCCTAACCCTAACCCTTATCGTGACCCTCTTCCGAGGCCTTACCCTCACCCGTGCCCTAATCGTAAGCAGTACACTAACACTAACTAGTGACCTCACACGTACGCTAAACCTTAAGCGTTGTGGTACCCTAAACTGTGCCCTAATATCTCCCCTTACCTTAACCCTAACCCTAACCCGAATCCTAACCCTGACCCTCACCCGAAGCCTTACCCTCACCCATGCCCTAATCTTAACGAGGACACCAACACTAACTCGTGCCCTCACACGTACGCTAAACCTTAAGCGTTGTCGTACCCTAAATTGTACCCTAATCCCTCCCCATTCCTTAACCCTAACCCTAACCCCATCCCTAAACCTGACCCACATCCGATGCCCTACCCTAACCAATGCCCTATTCTTAACCAGTACACAAACACTAACTCATGCCCTCAAACGTACGCTAACCCTTAAGCATTGTCGTACCCTATCCTGTACCCTAATCCCTCCCCATTCCCTAACCCTAACCCTAAGCGAAACCCTGAAGGTGACCCTTTTCCGAGGCCTTACCCTCATCGGTGCCGTTGTCTTAACCAGTACACCAACACTAACTTGTGCCCTAACACTTACGCTAACCCTAAAGCATTGTCGTACCCTAACCTGTACCCTAATCCCTCTCCATTCCCTAACCCTAACCCTAACCCGAATCCTAACCCTGACCCTCACCCGAAGCCTTACCCTCACCCGTGCCCTAATCTTAACCAGGACACCAAGACTAACTCGTGCCCTCAAACGTACGCTAACACTAAACCGCAGCGGTACCCTAACCTGTACCCTAATCCCTCTCCATTCCCTAAACCTAACCCTAACCTGAAACCTAAACATGACACTCACCCGAAACTTTACCCTCACCCGTGTCCTAATTTTAACCAGTACATCAACATTAACCCATGCCCTCTAACGTACGCCAACCCTAAGCCATTGCCGTACCCTAACCTGTACCCTAATCAATCCCCATTCCCTAACCCTAACCCTAACCCTAACCCTTAACGTGACCCTCTTCCGAGGCCTTACCCTCACCCGTGCCCTAATCGTAAGCAGTAGACTAACACTAACTAGTGACCTCACACGTACACTAAACCTTAAGCGTTGTGGTACCCTAAAGTGTGCCCTAATATCTCCCCATTCCCTAACCCTAACCCTAACCCGAATTCTATCCCTGACCCTCACCCGAAACCATACCCTCACCCGTGCCCTAATCTTAACCAGGACACCGACACTAACTTGTGCCCTCACACGTACGCTAACCCTTAATTGTTGTCGTACCCTAAACTGTACCCTAATCCCTCCCCATTCCCTAACCCTAGCCCTAACCCGAATCCTAACCCTGACACTCACCTGAAGCCTTACCCTCACCCGTGCCCTAATCTTAACCAGGACACTAACACTATCCCTTGCCCTCACACGAACGCTAACCCTTAAGCACTGTCGTACCCTGAGCTGTAGCCTAATCCCTCTGCATTCCTTAACCCTAACCCTAACCCGAATCCTAACCCTGACCCTCACCCGAAGCCTTACCCTCACCCGTGCCCTAATCTTAACCAGGACACCAAAGATAACTCGTGCCCTCACACGTACCCTAAACCTTAAGCGTTGTCGTACCCTAAATTGTACCCTAATCCCTCCCGATTCCTTAACCCTAACCCTAACCCCATCCCTAAACCTGACCCACTTCCGATGCCCTACCCTAACCAATGCCCTAATCTTAACCAGTACACAAACACTAACTCATGCCCTCAAACGTACGCTAACCCTTAAGCATTGTTGTACCCTATCCTGTACCCAAATCCCTCCCCATTCCCTAACCCTAACCCTAAGCGAAACCCTGAACGTGACGCTTTTCCGAGGCCTTACCCTCATCGGTGCCGTTGTCTTAACCAGTACACCAACACTAACTCGTGCCCTCACACTTACGCTAACCCTTAAGCATTGTCGTACCCTAACCTGTACCCTAATCCCTCTCCATTCCCTAACCCTAACACAAACCCGAATCCTAACTCTGACCCTCAGCCGAAGACTTACCCTCACCCGTGCCCTAATCTTAACCAGGACACCAAGACTAACTCGTGCCCTCAAACGTACGCTAACACTAAACCGCAGCGTTACCCTAACCTGTACCCTAATCCCTCTCCATTCCCTAACCCTAACCCTAACCTGAAACCTAACCATGACACTCACCCGAAACTTTACCCTCACCCGTGTCCTAATTTTGACCAGTACATCAACACTAACCCATGCCCTCTAACGTACGCCAACCCTAAGCCATTGCCGTACCCTAACCTGTACCCTAATCAATCCCCATTCCCTAACCCTAACCCTAACCCTAACCCTTAACGTGACCCTCTTCCGAGGCCTTACCCTCACCCGTGCCCTAATCGTAAGCAGTACACTAACACTAACTAGTGACCTCACACGTACGCTAAACCTTAAGCGTTGTGGTACCCTAAACTGTGCCCTAATATCTCCCCATTCCTTAACCCTAACCCTAACCCGAATCCTAACCCTGACCCTCACCCGAAGCCTTACCCTCCCCCATGCCCTAATCTTAACCAGGACACCAACACTAACTCGTGCCCTCACACGTACGCTAAACCTTAAGCGTTGTCGTACCCTAAATTGTACCCTAATCCCTCCCCATTCCTTAACCCTAACCCTAACCCCATCCCTAAACCTGACCCACCTCCGATGCCCTACCCTAACCAATGCCCTATTCTTAACCAGTACACAAACACTAACTCATGCCCTCAAACGTACGCTAACCCTTAAGCATTGTCGTACCCTATCCTGTACCCTAATCCCTACCCATTCCCTAACCCTAACCCTAAGCGAAACCCTGAACGTGACCCTTTTCCGAGGCCTTACCCTCATCGGTGCCGTTGTCTTAACCAGTACACCAACACTAACTTGTGCCCTCACACTTACTCTAACCCTAAAGCATTGTCGTACCCTAACCTGTACCCTAATCCCTCTCCATTCCCTAACCCTAACCCTAACCCGAATCCTAACCCTGACCCTCACCCGAAGCCTTACCCTCACCCGTGCCCTAATCTTAACCAGGACACCAAGACTAACTCGTGCCCTCAAACGTACGCTAACACTAAACCGCAGAGGTACCCTAACATGTACCCTAATCCCTCTCCATTCCCTAACCCTAACCCTAACCTGAAACCTAACCATGACACTCACCCGAAACTTTACCCTCACCCGTGTCCTAATTTTAACCAGTACATCAACACTATCTCATGCCCTCTAATGAACGCCAACCCTAAGCCATTGCCGTACCCTAACCTGTACCCTAATCAATCCCCATTCCCTAACCCTAACCCTAACCCTAACCCTTAACTTGACCCTCTTCCGAGGCCTTACCCTCACCCGTGCCCTAATCGTAAGCAGTACACTAACACTAACTAGTGACCTCACACATACGCTAAACCTTAAGCGTTGTGGTACCCTAAACTGTGCCCTAATATCTCCCCATTCCCTAACCCTAACCCTAACCCGAATTCTATCCCTGACCCTCACCCGAAACCTTACCCACACCCGTGCCCTAATCTTAAGCAGGACACCAACACTAACTTGTGCCCTCACACGTACGCTAACCCTTAATTGTTGTCGTACCCTAAACTGTACCCTAATCCCTCCCCATTCCCTAACCCTAGCCCTAACCCGAATCCTAACCCTGACACTCACCTGAAGCCTTATCCTCACCCGTGCCCTAATCTTAACCAGGACACTAACACTATCCCTTGCCCTCACACGAACGCTAACCCTTAAGCACTGTCGTACCCTGAGCTGTAGCCTAAACCCTCTGCATTCCTTAACCCTAACCCTAACCCGAATCCTAACCCTGACCCTCACCCGAAACCTTACCCTCACCCGTGCCCTAATCTTAACCAGGACACCAACACTAACTCGTGCCCTCACACGTACGCTAAACCTTAAGCGTTGTCGTACCCTAAATTGTACCCTAATCCCTCCCCATTCCTTAACCCTAACCCTAACCCCATCCCTAAACCTGACCCACTTCCGATGCCCTACCCTAACCAATGCCCTATTCTTAACCAGTACACAAACACTAACTCATGCCCTCAAACGTACGCTAACCCTTAAGCATTGTTGTACCCTATCCTGTACCCAAATCCCTCCTCATTCCCTAACCCTAACCCTAAGCGAAACCCTGAACGTGACCCTTTTCCGAGGCCTTACCCTCATCGGTGCCGTTGTCTTAACCAGTACACCAACACTAACTCGTGCCCTCACACTTACGCTAACCCTTAAGCATTGTCGTACCCTAACCTGTACCCTAAACCCTCTCCATTCCCTAACCCTAACACTAACCCGAATCCTATCTCTGACCCTCACCCGAAGACTTACCCTCACCCGTGTCCTAATCTTAACCAGGACACCAAGACTAACTCGTGCCCTCAAACGTACGCTAACACTAAACCGCAGCGTTACCCTAACCTGTACCCTAATCCCTCTCCATTCCCTAACCCTAACCCTAACCTGAAACCTAACCATGACACTCACCCGAAACTTTACCCTCACCCGTGTCCTAATTTTAACCAGTACATCAACACTAACCCATGCCCTCTAACGTACGCCAACCCTAAGCCATTGCCGTACCCTAACCTGTACCCTAATCAATCCCCATTCCCTAACCCTAACCCTAACCCTAACCCTTATCGTGACCCTCTTCTGAGGCCTTACCCTCACCCGTGCCCTAATCGTAAGCAGTACACTAACACTAACTAGTGACCTCACACGTACGCTAAACCTTAAGCATTGTGGTACCCTAAACTGTGCCCTAATATCTCCCCATTCCTTAACCCTAACCCTAATCCGAATCCTAACCCTGACCCTCACCCGAAGCCTTACCCTCACCCATGCCCTAATCTTAACCAGGACACCAACACTAACTCGTGCCCTCACACGTACGCTAAACCTTAAGTGTTGTCGTACCCTAAATTGTACCCTAATCCCTCCCCATTCCTTAACCCTAACCCTAACCCCATCCCTAAACCTGACCCATCTCCGATGCCCTACCCTAACCAATGCCCTATTCTTAACCAGTACACAAACACTAACTCATGCCCTCAAACGTACGCTAACCCTTAATCGTTTTCGTACCCTAAACTGTACCCTAATCCCTCCCCATTCCCTAACCCTAACCCTAACCCGAATCCTAACCCTGACCCTCACCTGAAGCCTTATCCTCACCCGTGCTCTAATCTTAACCAGGACACTAACACTAACCCTTGCCCTCACACGAACGCTAACCTTTAAGCACTGTCGTACCCTAAGCGGTACCATAATCCCTCTGCATTCCTTAACCCTAACTCTAACCCGAATCCTAACCCTGACCCTCACCCGAAGCCTTACCCTCACCTGTGCCCTAATCTTAACCAGGACACCAACACTAACTCGTTCCCTCACACATACGCTAAACCTTAATCGTTGTCGTACCCTAAATTGTACCCTAATCCCTCCCCATTCCTTAACCCTAACCCTAACCCCATCCCTAAACCTGACCCACTTCCGATGCCCTACCCTAACCAATGCCCTATTCTTAA
This sequence comes from Inia geoffrensis, assembly GCA_036417435.1. Classification (NCBI taxonomy): domain Eukaryota; kingdom Metazoa; phylum Chordata; class Mammalia; order Artiodactyla; family Iniidae; genus Inia; species Inia geoffrensis. The sequence goes on along the minus strand of CM070908.1, from coordinate 109,820,678 downwards.
CCAGTACACAAACACTAACTCATGCCCTCAAACGTACGCTAACCCTTAAGCATTGTTGTACCCTATCCTGTACCCAAATCCCTCCTCATTCCCTAACCCTAACCCTAAGCGAAACCCTGAACGTGACCCTTTTCCGAGGCCTTACCCTCATCGGTGCCGTTGTCTTAACCAGTACACCAACACTAACTCGTGCCCTCACACTTACGCTAACCCTTAAGCATTGTCGTACCCTAACCTGTACCCTAAACCCTCTCCATTCCCTAACCCTAACACTAACCCGAATCCTATCTCTGACCCTCACCCGAAGACTTACCCTCACCCGTGTCCTAATCTTAACCAGGACACCAAGACTAACTCGTGCCCTCAAACGTACGCTAACACTAAACCGCAGCGTTACCCTAACCTGTACCCTAATCCCTCTCCATTCCCTAACCCTAACCCTAACCTGAAACCTAACCATGACACTCACCCGAAACTTTACCCTCACCCGTGTCCTAATTTTAACCAGTACATCAACACTAACCCATGCCCTCTAACGTACGCCAACCCTAAGCCATTGCCGTACCCTAACCTGTACCCTAATCAATCCCCATTCCCTAACCCTAACCCTAACCCTAACCCTTATCGTGACCCTCTTCTGAGGCCTTACCCTCACCCGTGCCCTAATCGTAAGCAGTACACTAACACTAACTAGTGACCTCACACGTACGCTAAACTTTAAGCATTGTGGTACCCTAAACTGTGCCCTAATATCTCCCCATTCCTTAACCCTAACCCTAATCCGAATCCTAACCCTGACCCTCACCCGAAGCCTTACCCTCACCCATGCCCTAATCTTAACCAGGACACCAACACTAACTCGTGCCCTCACACGTACGCTAAACCTTAAGTGTTGTCGTACCCTAAATTGTACCCTAATCCCTCCCCATTCCTTAACCCTAACCCTAACACCATCCCTAAACCTGACCCATCTCCGATGCCCTACCCTAACCAATGCCCTATTCTTAACCAGTACACAAACACTAACTCATGCCCTCAAACGTACGCTAACCCTTAATCGTTTTCGTACCCTAAACTGTACCCTAATCCCTCCCCATTCCCTAACCCTAACCCTAACCCGAATCCTAACCCTGACCCTCACCTGAAGCCTTATCCTCACCCGTGCTCTAATCTTAACCAGGACACTAACACTAACCCTTGCCCTCACACGAACGCTAACCTTTAAGCACTGTCGTACCCTAAGCGGTACCATAATCTCTCTGCATTCCTTAACCCTAACCCTAACCCGAATCCTAACCCTGACCCTCACCCGAAGCCTTACCCTCACCCGTGCCCTAATCTTAACCAGGACACCAACACTAACTCGTTCCCTCACACATACGCTAAACCTTAATCGTTGTCGTACCCTAAATTGTACCCTAATCCCTCCCCATTCCTTAACCCTAACCCTAACCCCATCCCTAAACCTGACCCACTTCCGATGCCCTACCCTAACCAATGCCCTAATCTTAACCAGTACACAAACACTAACTCATGCCCTCAAACGTACGCTAACCCTTAAGCATTGTCGTACCCTATCCTGTACCCTAATCCCTCCCCATTCCCTAACCCTAACCCTAAGCGAAACCCTGAACGTGACACTTTTCCGAGACCTTACCCTCATCGTTGCCGTTGTCTTAACCAGTACACCAACACTAACTCGTGCCCTCACACTTACGCTAACCCTTAAGCATTGTTGTACCCTAACCTGTACCCTAATCCCTCTCCATTCCCTAACCCTAACCCTAACCCGAATCCTAACCCTGACCCTCACCGGAAGCCTTACCCTCAACCGTGCCCTAATCTTAACCAGGACACCAAGACTAACTCGTGCTCTCAAACGTACGCTAACACTAAACCGCAGTGGTACCCTAACCTGTACCCTAATCCCTCTCCATTCCCTAACCCTAACCCTAACCTGAAACCTAACCATGACACTCACCCGAAACTTTACCCTCACCCGTGTCCTAATTTTAACCAGTATATCAACACTAACCCATGCCCTCTAACGTACGCCAACCCTAAGCCATTGTCTTACCCTATCCTGTACCCTAATCAATCCCCATTCCCTAACCCTAACCCTAACCCTAACCCTTAACGTGACCCTCTTCTGAGGCCTTACCCTCACCCGTGCCCTAATCGTAAGCAGTACACTAACACTAACTAGTGACCTCACACATACGCTAAACCTTAAGCGTTGTGGTACCCTAAACTGTGCCCTAATATCTCCCCATTCCCTAACCCTAACCCTAACCCGAATCCTAACCCTGACCCTCACCTGAAGCCTTACCCTCACCGTGCCCTAATCTTAACCAGGACACTAACACTAAACCTTGCCCTCACACGAACGCTAACACTTAAGCACTGTCGTACCCTAAGCTGTACCCTAATCCCTCTGCATTCCTTAACCCTAACCCCTACCCGAATCCTAACCCTGACCCTCACCCAAAGCCTTACCCTCACCCGTGCCCTAATCTTAACCAGGACACCAACACTAAATCGTGCCCTCACACGTACGCTAAACCTTAAGCGTTGTCGTACCCTAAATTGTACCCTAATCCCTCCCAATTCCTTACCCCTAACCCTAACCCCATCCCTAAACCTGACCCACTTCCGATGCCCTACCCTAACCAATGCCCTAATCTTAACCAGTACACAAACACTAACTCATACCCTCAAACGTACGCTAACCCTTAAGCATTGTCGTACCCAATCCTGTACCCTAATCCCTCCCCATTCCCTAACCCTAACCCTAAGCGAAACCCTGAACGTGACCCTTTAACGAGGCCTTACCCTCATCGGTGCCGTTTTCTTAACCAGTAAACCAACACTAACTCGTGCCCTCACACTTACGCTAACCCTTAAGCATTGTCGTACCCTAACCTGTACCCTAATCCCTCTCCATTCCCTAACCCTAAGCCTAACCTGAAACCTAACCATGACACTCACCCGAAACTTTACCCTCACCCGTGTCCTAATTTTAACCAGTACATCAACACTAACCCATGCCCTCTAACGTACGCCAACCCTAAGCCATTGCCGTGCCCTAACCTGTACCCTAATCAATCCCCATTCCCTAACCCTAACCCTAACCCTAACCCTTAACGTGACCCTCTTCCGAGGCCTTACCCTCACCCGTGCCCTAATCGTAAGCAGTACACTAACACTAACTAGTGACCTCACACGTACGCTAAACCTTAAGCGTTGTGCTACCCTAAACTGTGCCCTAATATCTCCCCATTCCCTAACCCTAACCCTAACCCGAATTCTATCCCTGACCGTCACCCGAAACCTTACCCTCACCCGTGCCCTAATCTTAACCAGGACACCAACACTAACTTGTGCCCTCACACGTACGCTAACCCTTAATCGTTGTCGTACCCTAAACTGTACCCTAATCCCTCCCCATTCCCTAACCCTAACCCTAACCCGAATCCTAACCCTGACCCTCACCTGAAGCCTTACCCTCACCCGTGCCCTATTCTTAACCAGGACACTAACACTAACCCTTGCCCTCACACGAACGCTAACCCTTAAGCACTGTCGTACCCTAAGCCGTACCCTAATCCCTCTGCAATCCTTAACCCTAACCCTAACCCGAATCCTAACCCTGACCTTCACCTGAAGCCTTACCCTCACCCGTGCCCTAATCTTAACCAGGACACCAACACTAACTCGTGCCCTCACACGTATGCTAAACCTTAAGCGTTGTCGTACCCTAAATTGTACCCTAATCCCTCCCCATTCCTTAACCCTAACCCTAACCCCTTCCCTAAACCTGACCCACTTCCGATACCCTACCCTAACCAATGCAATAATCTTAACCAGTACACAAACACTAACTCATGCCCTCAAACGTACGCTAACCCTTAAGCATTGTCGTACCCTATCCTGTACCCTAATCCCTCCCCATTCCCTAACCCTAACCCTAAGCGAAACACTGAACGTGACGCTTTTCCGAGGCCTTACCCTCATCGGTGCCGTTGTCTTAACCAGTACACCGACACTAACTCGTGCCCTCACACTTATGCTAACCCTTAAGCATTGTCGTACCCTAACCTGTACCCTAATCCCTCTCCATTCCCTAACCCTAACCCTAACCCGAATCCTAACTCTGACCCTCACCCGAAGACTTACCCTCACCCGTGCCCTAATCTTAACCAGGACACCAAGACTAACTCGTGCCCTCACACGTACGCTAACACTAACCCGCAGCGGTACCCTAACCTGTACCCTAATCCCTCTCCATTCCCTAACCCTAACCCTAACCTGAAACCTAACCATGACAGTCACCCGAAACTTTACCCTCACCCGTGTCCTAATTTTAACCAGTACATCAACACTAACCCATGCCCTCTAACGTACGCCAACCCTAAGCCATTGCCGTACCCTAACCTGTACCCTAATCAATCCCCATTCCCTAACCCTAACCCTAACCCTAACCCTTAACGTGACCCTCTTCCGAGGCCTTACGCTCACCCGTGCCCTAATCGTAAGCAGTACACTAACACTAACTAGTGACCTCACACGTACGCTAAACCTTAAGCGTTGTGGTACCCTAAACTGTGCCCTGATATCTCGCCATTCCCTAACCCTAAACCTAACCCGAATTCTATCCCTGACCCTCACCCGAAACCTTACCCTCACCCGTGCCCTAATCTTAACCAGGACACCAACACTAACTTGTGCCCTCACACGTACGCTAACCCTTAATCGTTGTCGTACCCTAAACTGTACCCTAATCCCTCCCCATTCCCTAACCCTAACCCTAACCCGAATCCTAACCCTGACCCTCACCTGAAGCCTTACCCTCACCCGTGCCCTAATCTTAACCAGGACACTAACACTAACCCTTGCCCTCTCACGAACGCTAACCCTTAAGCACTGTCGTACCCTGAGCTGTAGCCTAATCCCTCTGCATTCCTTAACCCTAACCCTAACCCGAATCCTAAACCTGACCCTCACCCAAAGCCTTACCCTCACCCGTGCCCTAATCTTAACCAGGACACCAACACTAACTCGTCCCCTCACACGTACGCTAAACCTTAAGCGTTGTCGTACCCTAAATTGTACCCTAATCCCTCCCCATTCCTTACCCCTAACCCTAACCCCATCCCTAAACCTGACCCACTTCCGATGCCCTACCCTAACCAATGCCCTAATCTTAACCAGTACACAAACACTAACTCATGCCCTCAAACGTACGCTAACCCTTAAGCATTGTTGTACCCTATCCTGTACCCAAATCCCTCCCCATTCCCTAACCCTAACCCTAAGCGAAACCCTGAACGTGACCCTTTTCCGAAGCCTTACCCTCATCGGTGCCGTTGTCTTAACCAGTACACCAACACTAACTCGTGCCCTCACACTTACGCTAACCCTTAAGCATTGTCGTACCCTAACCTTTACCCTAATCCCTCTCCATTCCCTAACCCTAACCCTAACCCGAATCCTAACCCTGACCCTCACCCGAAGCCTTACCCTCACCCGTGCCCTAATCTTAACCAGGACACCAAGACTAACTCGTGCAATCACACGTACGCTAACACTAACCCGCAGCGGTACCCTAACCTGTACCCTAATCCCTCTCCATTCCCTAACCCTAACCCTATCCTGAAACCTAACCATGACACTCACCCGAAACTTTACCCTCACCCGTGTCCTAATTTTAACCAGTACATCAACACTAACCCATGCCATCTAACGTACACCAACCCTAAGCCATTGCCGTACCCTAACCTGTACCCTAATCAATCCCCATTCCCTAACCCTAACCCTAACCCTAACCCTTAACGTGACCCTCTTCCGAGGCCTTACGCTCACCCGTGCCCTAATCGTAAGCAGTACACTAACACTAACTAGTGACCTCACACGTACGCTAAACCTTAAGCGTTGTGGTACCCTAAACTGTGCCCTGATATCTCGCCATTCCCTAACCCTAAACCTAACCCGAATTCAATCCCTGACCCTCACCCGAAACCTTACCCTCACCCGTGCCCTAATCTTAACCAGGACACCAACACTAACTTGTGCCCTCACACGTACGCTAACCCTTAATCGTTGTTGTACCCTAAACTGTACCCTAATCCCTCCCCATTCCCTAACCCTAACCCTAACCCGAATCCTAACCCTGACCCTCACCTGAAGCCTTACCCTCACCCGTGCCCTAATCTTAACCAGGACACTAACACTAACCCTTGCCCTCTCACGAACGCTAACCCTTAAGCACTGTCGTACCCTAAGCTGTACCCTAATCCCTCTCCATTCCCTAACCCTAAGCCTAACCTGAAACCTAACCATGACACTCACCCGAAACTTTACCCTCACCCGTGTCCTAATTTTAACCAGTACATCAAAACTAACCCATGCCCTCTAACGTACGCCAACCCTAAGCCATTGCCGTACCCTAACCTGTACCCTAATCCCTCCCCATTCCCTAACCCTAACCCTAACCGAACCCTGAACGTGACCCTTTTCCGAGGCCTTACCCTCATCGGTGCCCTTGTCTTAACCAGTACACCAACACGAACTCGTGCCCTCACACTTATGCTAACCCTTAAGCATTGTCGTACCCTAACCTGTACCCTAATCCCTCTCATGTCCCTAAACCTAACCCTAACCCGAATCCTAACCCTGACCCACACCCGAAGCTTTACCCTCACCCGTGCCCTAATCTTAACCAGAACACCAAGACTAACTCGTGCCCTCACACGTACGCTAACACTAAACCACAGCGGTACCCTAACCTGTACCCTAATCCCTCTCCATTCCCTAACCCTAACCCTAACCTGAAACCTAACCATGACACTCACCCGAAACTTTACCCTCACCCGTGTCCTAATTTTAACCAGTACATCAACACTAACCCATGCCCTCTAACGTACGCCAACCCTAAGCCATTGCTGTACCCTAACCTGTAGCCTTATCAATCCCCATTCCCTAACCCTAACCCTAACCCTAACCCTTAACGTGACCCTCTTCCGAGGCCTTACCCTCACCCGTGCCCTAATCTTAACCAGGACACCAACACTAACTTGTTCCCTCACACGTACGTTAACACTTAATCGTTGTCGTACCCTAAACTGTACGCTAATCCCACCCCATTCCCTAACCCTAACCCGAATCCTAACCCTGACCCTCACCTGAAGCCTTACCCTCACCCGTGCCCTAATCTTAACCAGGACACTAACACTAACCCTTGCCCTCTCACGAACGCTAACCCTTAAGCACTGTCGTACCCTAAGCTGTACCCTAATCCCTCTGCATTCCTTAACCCTAACCCTAACCCGAATCCTAACCCTGACCCTCACCCGAAGCCTTACCCTCACCCGTGCCCTAATCTTAACCAGGACACCAACACTAACTCGTGCCCTCACACGTACGCTAAACCTTAAGCGTTGTCGTACCCTAAATTGTACCCTAATCCCTCCCCATTCCTTAACCCTAACCCTAACCCCATCCCTAAACCTGACCGACTTCCGATGCCCTACCCTAACCAATGCCCTAATCTTAACCAGTACACAAACACTAACTCATGCCCTCAAACGTACGCTAACCCTTAAGCATTGTCGTGCCCTATCCTGTACCCTAATCCCTCCCCATTCCCTAACCCTAACCCTAAGCGAAACCCTGAACGTGACCCTTTTCCGAGGCCTTACCCTCATCGGTGCCGTTGTCTTAACCATTACACCAACACTAACTCGTGCCCTCACACTTACGCTAACCCTTAAGCATTGTCGTACCCTAACCTGTACCCTAATCCCTCTCCATTCCCTAACCCTAACCCAAACCCGAATCCTAACCCTGACCCTCACCCGAAGCCTTACCCTCACCCGTGCCCTAATCTTAACCAGGACACCAAGACTAACTCGTGCCCTCAAACGTACGCTAACACTAAACCGCAGCGGTACCCTAACCTGTACCCTAATCCCTCTCCATTCCCTAACCCTAACCCTAACCTGAAATCTAACCATGACACTCACCCGAAACTTTACCCTCACCCGTGTCCTAATTTTAACCAGTACATCAACACTAACCCATGCCCTCTAACGTACGCCAACCCTAAGCCATTGCCGTACCCTAACCTGTACCCTAATCAATCCCCATTCCCTAACCCTAACCCTAACCCTAACCCTTAACGTGACCCTCTTCCGAGGCCTTACCCTCACCCGTGCCCTAATCGTAAGCAGTACACTAACACTAACTAGTGACCTCACACGTACGCTAAACCTTAAGCGTTGTGGTACCCTAAACTGTGCCCTAATATCTCCCCATTCCCTAACCCTAACCCTAACCCGAATTCTATCCCTGACCCTCACCCGAAACCTTACCCTCACCCGTGCCCTAATCTTAACCAGGACACCAACACTAACTTGTTCCCTCACACGTACGCTAACCCTTAATCGTTGTCGTACCCTAAACTGTACCCTAATCCCTCCCCATTCCCTAACCCTAACCCTAACCCGAATCCTAACCCTGACCCTCACCTGAAGCCTTACCCTCACCCGTGCCCTAAACTTAACCAGGACACTAACACTAACCCTTGCCCTCACACGAACGCTAACCCTTAAGCACTGTCGTACCCTAAGCAGTACCCTAATCCCTCTGCATTCCTTAACCCTAACCCTAACCCCATCCCTAAACCTGACCCACTTCCGATGCCCTACCCTAACCAATGCCCTAATCTTAACCAGTACACAAACACTAACTCATGCCCTCAAACGTACGCTAACCCTTAAGCATTGTTGTACCCTATCCTGTACCCTAATCCCTTTCCATTCCCTAACCCTAACCCTAAGCGAAACCCTGAACGTGACCCTTTTCCGAGGCCTTACCCTCATCGGTGCCGTTGTCTTAACCAGTACACCAACACTAACTCGTGCCCTCACACTTACGCTAACACTTAAGCATTGTCGTACCCTAACCTGTACCCTAATCCCTCTCCATTCCCTAACCCTAACCCTAACCTGAAACCTAACCATGACACTCACCCGAAACTTTACCCTCACCCGTGTCCTAATTTAACCAGTACATCAACACTAACCCATGCCCTCTAACGTACGCCAACCCTAAGCCATTGCCGTACACTAACCTGTACCCTAATCAATCCCCATTCCCTAACCCTAACCCTAACCCTAACCCTTAACGTGACCCTCTTCCGAGGCCTTACCCTCACCCGTGCCCTAATCGTAAGCAGTACACTAACACTAACTAGTGACCTCACACGTACGCTAAACCTCAAGCGTTGTGGTACCCTAAACTGTGCCCTAATATCTCCCCATTCCCTAACCCTAACACTAACCCGAATTCTATCCCTGACCCTCACCCGAAACCTTACCCTCACCCGTGCCCTAATCTTAACCAGGACACCAACACTAACTTGTTCCCTCACACGTACGCTAACCCTTAATCGTTGTCGTACCCTAAACTGTACCCTAATCCCTCCCCATTCCCTAACCCTAACCCTAACCCGAATCCTAACCCTGACCCTGACCTGAAGCCTTACCCTCACCCATGCCCTAATCTTAACCAGGACACTAACACTAACCATTGCCCTCACACGAACGCTAACCCTTAAGCACTGTCGTACCCTAAGCTGTACCCTAATCCCTCTGCATTCCTTAACCCTAACCCTAACCCTAATCCCTCTCCATTCCCTAACCCTAACCCTAACCTGAAACCTAACCATGACACTCACCCGAAACTTTACCCTCACCCGTGTCCTAATTTTAACCAGTACATCAACACTAACCCATGCCCGCTAACGTACGTCAAGCCTAAGCCATTGCCATACCCTAACCTGTACCCTAATCAATTCCCATTCCCTAACCCTAACCCTAACCGTAACCCTTAACGTGACCCTCTTCCGAGGCCTTACCCTCACCCGTGCCCTAATCGTAAGCAGTACACTAACACTAACTAGTGACCTCACACGTACGCTAAACCTCAAGCGTTGTGGTACCCTAAACTGTGCCCTAATATCTCCCCATTCCCTAAACCTAACACTAACCCGAATTCTATCCCTGACCCTCACCCGAAACCTTACGCTCACCCGTGCCCTAATCTTAACCAGGACACCAACACTAACTTGTTCCCTCACACGTACGCTAACCCTTAATCGTTGTCGTACCCTAAACTGTACCCTAATCCCTCCCCATTCCCTAACCCTAACCCTAACCCGAATCCTAACCCTGACCCTGACCTGAAGCCTTACCCTCACCCATGCCCTAATCTTAACCAGGACACTAACACTAACCATTGCCCTCACACGAACGCTAACCCTTAAGCACTGTCGTACCCTAAGCTGTACCCTAATCCCTCTGCATTCCTTAACCCTAACCCTAACCCTAATCCCTCTCCATTCCCTAACCCTAACCCTAACCTGAAACCTAACCATGACACTCACCCGAAACTTTACCCTCACCCGTGTCCTAATTTTAACCAGTACATCAACACTAACACATGCCCGCTAACGTACGTCAAGCCTAAGCCATTGCCATACCCTAACCTGTACCCTAATCAATTCCCATTCCCTAACCCTAACCCTAACCCTAACCCTTAACGTGACCCTCTTCCGAGGCCTTACCCTCACCCGTGCCCTAATTGTAAGCAGTACACTAACACTAACTAGTGACCTCACACGTACGCTAAACCTTAAGCGTTGTGGTACCCTAAACTGTGCCCTAATCCCTCCCCATTCCTTAACCCTAACCCTAACCCCATCCCTAAACCTGACCCACTTCCGATGCCCTACCCTAACCAATGCCCTAATCTTAACCAGTACACAAACACTAACTCATGCCCTCAAACGTACGCTAACCCTTAAGCATTGTCGTACCCTATCCTGTACCCTAATCCCTCCCCATTCCCTAACCCTAACCCTAAGCGAAACCCTGAACGTGACCCTTTTCCGAGGCCTTACCCTCATCGGTGCCCTTGTCTTAACCACTACACCAACACTAACTCGTGCCCTCACACTTACGCTAACCCTTAAGCATTGTCGTACCCTAACCTGTACCCTAACCCCTCTCCATTCCCTAACCCTAACCCTAACCCGAATTCTATCCCTGACCCTCACCCGAAACCTTACCCTCACCCGTGCCCTAATCTTAACCAGGACACGAACACTAACTTGTGCCCTCACACGTACGCTAACCCTTAATTGTTGTCGTACCCTAAACTGTACCCTAATCCCTCCCCATTCCCTAACCCTAACCCTAACCCGAATCCTAACCCTGACACTCACCTGAAGCCTTACAATCACCCGTGTGCTAATCTTAACCAGGACACTAACACTATCCCTTGCCCTCACACGAACGCTAACCCTTAAGCACTGTCGTACCCTGAGCTGTAGCCTAATCCCTCTGCATTCCTTAACCCTAACCCTAACCCGAATCCTAACCCTGACCCTCACCCGAAGCCTTACCCTCACCCATGCCCTAATCTTAACCAGGACACCAACACTAACTCGTGCCCTCACACGTACGCTAACACTAACCCGCAGCGGTACCCTAACCTGTACCCTAATCCCTCTCCATTCCCTAACCCTAACCCTAACCTGAAACCTAACCATGACACTCACCCGAAACTTTACCCTCACCCGTGTCCTAATTTTAACCAGTACATCAACACTAACCCATGCCCTCTAACGTACGCCAACCCTAAGCCATTGCCGTACACTAACCTGTACCCTAATCAGTCCCCATTCCCTAACCCTAACCCTAACCCTAACCCTTAACGTGACCCTCTTCCGAGGCCTTACCCTCACCCGTGCCCTAATCGTAAGCAGTACACTAACACTAACTAGTGACCTCACACGTACGCTAAACCTTAAGCGTTGTGGTACCCTAAACTGTGCCCTAATATCTCCCCATTCCCTAACCCTAACCCTAACCCGAATTCTATCCCTGACCCTCACCCGAAACCTTACCCTCACCCGTGCCCTAATCTTAACCAGAACACCAACACTAACTTGTGCCCACACACGTACGCTAACCCTTAATCGTTGTCGTACCCTAAACTGTACCCTAATCCCTCCCCATTCCCTAACCCTAACCCTAACCCGAATCCTAACCCTGACACTCACCTGAAGCCTTACCCGCACCCGTGCCCTAATCTTAACCAGGACACTAACACTAACCTTTGCCCTTACACGAACGCTAACCCTTAAGCACTGTCGTACCCTAAGCTTTACCCTAATCCCTCTGCATTCCTTAACCCTAACCCTAACCCGAATCCTAACCCTGACCCTCACCCGAAGCCTTACCCTCACCCGTGCCCTAATCTTAACCAGGACACCAACACTAACTCGTGCCCTCACACGTACCCTAAACCTTAAGCGTTGTCGTACCCTAAATTGTACCCTAATCCCTCCCGATTCCTTAACCCTAACCCTAACCCCATCCCTAAACCTGACCCACTTCCGATGCCCTACCCTAACCAATGCCCTAATCTTAACCAGTACACAAACACTAACTCATGCCCTCAAACGTACGCTAACCCTTAAGCATTGTTGTACCCTATCCTGTACCCAAATCCCTCCCCATTCCCTAACCCTAACCCTAAGCAAAACCCTGAACGTGACCCTTTTCCGAGGCCTTACCCTCATCGGTGCCGTTGTCTTAACCAGTACACCAACACTAACTCGTGCCCTCACACTTACGCTAACCCTTAAGCATTGTCGTACCCTAACCTGTACCCTAATCCCTCTCCATTCCCTAACCCTAACACTAACCCGAATCCTAACTCTGACCCTCAGCCGAAGACTTACCCTCACCCGTGCCCTAATCTTAACCAGGACACCAAGACTAACTCGTGCCCTCAAACGTACGCTAACACTAAACCGCAGCGGTACCCTAACCTGTACCCTAATCCCTCTCCATTCCCTAACCCTAACCCTAACCTGAAATCTAACCATGACACTCACCCGAAACTTTACCCTCACCCGTGTCCTAATTTTAACCAGTACATCAACACTAACCCATGCCCTCTAACGTACGCCAACCCTAAGCCATTGCCGTACCCTAACCTGTACCCTAATCAATCCCCATTCCCTAACCCTAACCCTAACCCTAACCCTTAACGTGACCCTCTTCCGAGGCCTTACCCTCACCCGTGCCCTAATCGTAAGCAGTACACTAACACTAACTAGTGACCTCACACGTACGCTAAACCTTAAGCGTTGTGGTACCCTAAACTGTGCCCTAATATCTCCCCATTCCCTAACCCTAACCCTAACCCGAATTCTATCCCTGACCCTCACCCGAAACCTTACCCTCACCCGTGCCCTAATCTTAACCAGGACACCAACACTAACTTGTTCCCTCACACGTACGCTAACCCTTAATCGTTGTCGTACCCTAAACTGTACCCTAATCCCTCCCCATTCCCTAACCCTAACCCTAACCCGAATCCTAACCCTGACCCTCACCTGAAGCCTTACCCTCACCCGTGCCCTAAACTTAACCAGGACACTAACACTAACCCTTGCCCTCACACGAACGCTAACCCTTAAGCACTGTCGTACCCTAAGCAGTACCCTAATCCCTCTGCATTCCTTAACCCTAACCCTAACCCCATCCCTAAACCTGACCCACTTCCGATGCCCTACCCTAACCAATGCCCTAATCTTAACCAGTACACAAACACTAACTCATGCCCTCAAACGTACGCTAACCCTTAAGCATTGTTGTACCCTATCCTGTACCCTAATCCCTTTCCATTCCCTAACCCTAACCCTAAGCGAAACCCTGAACGTGACCCTTTTCCGAGGCCTTACCCTCATCGGTGCCGTTGTCTTAACCAGTACACCAACACTAACTCGTGCCCTCACACTTACGCTAACACTTAAGCATTGTCGTACCCTAACCTGTACCCTAATCCCTCTCCATTCCCTAACCCTAACCCTAACCTGAAACCTAACCATGACACTCACCCGAAACTTTACCCTCACCCGTGTCCTAATTTTAACCAGTACATCAACACTAACCCATGCCCTCTAACGTACGCCAACCCTAAGCCATTGCCGTACACTAACCTGTACCCTAATCAATCCCCATTCCCTAACCCTAACCCTAACCCTAACCCTTAACGTGACCCTCTTCCGAGGCCTTACCCTCACCCGTGCCCTAATCGTAAGCAGTACACTAACACTAACTAGTGACCTCACACGTACGCTAAACCTCAAGCGTTGTGGTACCCTAAACTGTGCCCTAATATCTCCCCATTCCCTAACCCTAACACTAACCCGAATTCTATCCCTGACCCTCACCCGAAACCTTACCCTCACCCGTGCCCTAATCTTAACCAGGACACCAACACTAACTTGTTCCCTCACACGTACGCTAACCCTTAATCGTTGTCGTACCCTAAACTGTACCCTAATCCCTCCCCATTCCCTAACCCTAACCCTAACCCGAATCCTAACCCTGACCCTGACCTGAAGCCTTACCCTCACCCATGCCCTAATCTTAACCAGGACACTAACACTAACCATTGCCCTCACACGAACGCTAACCCTTAAGCACTGTCGTACCCTAAGCTGTACCCTAATCCCTCTGCATTCCTTAACCCTAACCCTAACCCTAATCCCTCTCCATTCCCTAACCCTAACCCTAACCTGAAACCTAACCATGACACTCACCCGAAACTTTACCCTCACCCGTGTCCTAATTTTAACCAGTACATCAACACTAACCCATGCCCGCTAACGTACGTCAAGCCTAAGCCATTGCCATACCCTAACCTGTACCCTAATCAATTCCCATTCCCTAACCCTAACCCTAACCGTAACCCTTAACGTGACCCTCTTCCGAGGCCTTACCCTCACCCGTGCCCTAATCGTAAGCAGTACACTAACACTAACTAGTGACCTCACACGTACGCTAAACCTCAAGCGTTGTGGTACCCTAAACTGTGCCCTAATATCTCCCCATTCCCTAACCCTAACACTAACCCGAATTCTATCCCTGACCCTCACCCGAAACCTTACCCTCACCCGTGCCCTAATCTTAACCAGGACACCAACACTAACTTGTTCCCTCACACGTACGCTAACCCTTAATCGTTGTCGTACCCTAAACTGTACCCTAATCCCTCCCCATTCCCTAACCCTAACCCTAACCCGAATCCTAACCCTGACCCTGACCTGAAGCCTTACCCTCACCCATGCCCTAATCTTAACCAGGACACTAACACTAACCATTGCCCTCACACGAACGCTAACCCTTAAGCACTGTCGTACCCTAAGCTGTACCCTAATCCCTCTGCATTCCTTAACCCTAACCCTAACCCTAATCCCTCTCCATTCCCTAACCCTAACCCTAACCTGAAACCTAACCATGACACTCACCCGAAACTTTACCCTCACCCGTGTCCTAATTTTAACCAGTACATCAACACTAACACATGCCCGCTAACGTACGTCAAGCCTAAGCCATTGCCATACCCTAACCTGTACCCTAATCAATTCCCATTCCCTAACCCTAACCCTAACCCTAACCCTTAACGTGACCCTCTTCCGAGGCCTTACCCTCACCCGTGCCCTAATTGTAAGCAGTACACTAACACTAACTAGTGACCTCACACGTACGCTAAACCTTAAGCGTTGTGGTACCCTAAACTGTGCCCTAATCCCTCCCCATTCCTTAACCCTAACCCTAACCCCATCCCTAAACCTGACCCACTTCCGATGCCCTACCCTAACCAATGCCCTAATCTTAACCAGTACACAAACACTAACTCATGCCCTCAAACGTACGCTAACCCTTAAGCATTGTCGTACGCTATCCTGTACCCTAATCCCTCCCCATTCCCTAACCCTAACCCTAAGCGAAACCCTGAACGTGACCCTTTTCCGAGGCCTTACCCTCATCGGTGCCCTTGTCTTAACCACTACACCAACACTAACTCGTGCCCTCACACTTACGCTAACCCTTAAGCATTGTCGTACCCTAACCTGTACCCTAACCCCTCTCCATTCCCTAACCCTAACCCTAACCCGAATTCTATCCCTGACCCTCACCCGAAACCTTACCCTCACCCGTGCCCTAATCTTAACCAGGACACGAACACTAACTTGTGCCCTCACACGTACGCTAACCCTTAATTGTTGTCGTACCCTAAACTGTACCCTAATCCCTCCCCATTCCCTAACCCTAACCCTAACCCGAATCCTAACCCTGACACTCACCTGAAGCCTTACAATCACCCGTGTGCTAATCTTAACCAGGACACTAACACTATCCCTTGCCCTCACACGAACGCTAACCCTTAAGCACTGTCGTACCCTGAGCTGTAGCCTAATCCCTCTGCATTCCTTAACCCTAACCCTAACCCGAATCCTAACCCTGACCCTCACCCGAAGCCTTACCCTCACCCATGCCCTAATCTTAACCAGGACACCAACACTAACTCGTGCCCTCACACGTACGCTAACACTAACCCGCAGCGGTACCCTAACCTGTACCCTAATCCCTCTCCATTCCCTAACCCTAACCCTAACCTGAAACCTAACCATGACACTCACCCGAAACTTTACCCTCACCCGTGTCCTAATTTTAACCAGTACATCAACACTAACCCATGCCCTCTAACGTACGCCAACCCTAAGCCATTGCCGTACACTAACCTGTACCCTAATCAGTCCCCATTCCCTAACCCTAACCCTAACCCTAACCCTTAACGTGACCCTCTTCCGAGGCCTTACCCTCACCCGTGCCCTAATCGTAAGCAGTACACTAACACTAACTAGTGACCTCACACGTACGCTAAACCTTAAGCGTTGTGGTACCCTAAACTGTGCCCTAATATCTCCCCATTCCCTAACCCTAACCCTAACCCGAATTCTATCCCTGACCCTCACCCGAAACCTTACCCTCACCCGTGCCCTAATCTTAACCAGAACACCAACACTAACTTGTGCCCACACACGTACGCTAACCCTTAATCGTTGTCGTACCCTAAACTGTACCCTAATCCCTCCCCATTCCCTAACCCTAACCCTAACCCGAATCCTAACCCTGACACTCACCTGAAGCCTTACCCGCACCCGTGCCCTAATCTTAACCAGGACACTAACACTAACCTTTGCCCTTACACGAACGCTAACCCTTAAGCACTGTCGTACCCTAAGCTTTACCCTAATCCCTCTGCATTCCTTAACCCTAACCCTAACCCGAATCCTAACCCTGACCCTCACCCGAAGCCTTACCCTCACCCGTGCCCTAATCTTAACCAGGACACCAACACTAACTCGTGCCCTCACACGTACCCTAAACCTTAAGCGTTGTCGTACCCTAAATTGTACCCTAATCCCTCCCGATTCCTTAACCCTAACCCTAACCCCATCCCTAAACCTGACCCACTTCCGATGCCCTACCCTAACCAATGCCCTAATCTTAACCAGTACACAAACACTAACTCATGCCCTCAAACGTACGCTAACCCTTAAGCATTGTTGTACCCTATCCTGTACCCAAATCCCTCCCCATTCCCTAACCCTAACCCTAAGCAAAACCCTGAACGTGACCCTTTTCCGAGGCCTTACCCTCATCGGTGCCGTTGTCTTAACCAGTACACCAACACTAACTCGTGCCCTCACACTTACGCTAACCCTTAAGCATTGTCGTACCCTAACCTGTACCCTAATCCCTCTCCATTCTCTAACCCTAACACTAACCCGAATCCTAACTCTGACCCTCAGCCGAAGACTTACCCTCACCCGTGCCCTAATCTTAACCAGGACACCAAGACTAACTCGTGCCCTCAAACGTACGCTAACACTAAACCGCAGCGTTACCCTAACCTGTACCCTAATCCCTCTCCATTCCCTAACCCTAACCCTAACCTGAAACCTAACCATGACACTCACCCGAAACTTTACCCTCACCCGTGTCCTAATTTTAACCAGTACATCAACACTAACCCATGCCCTCTAGCGTACGCCAACCCTAAGCCATTGCCGTACCCTAACCTGTACCCTAATCAATCCCCATTCCCTAACCCTAACCCTAACCCTAACCCTTATCGTGACCCTCTTCCGAGGCCTTACCCTCACCCGTGCCCTAATCGTAAGCAGTACACTAACACTAACTAGTGACCTGACACGTACGCTAAACCTTAAGCGTTGTGGTACCCTAAACTGTGCCCTAATATCTCCCCATTCCTTAACCCTAACCCTAACCCGAATCCTAACCCTGACCCTCATCCGAAGCCTTACCCTCCCCCATGCCCTAATCTTAACCAGGACACCAACACTAACTCGTGCCCTCACACGTACGCTAAACCTTAAGCGTTGTCGTACCCTAAATTGTACCCTAATCCCTCCCCATTCCTTAACCCTAACCCTAACCCCATCCCTAAACCTGACCCACCTCCGATGCCCTACCCTAACCAATGCCCTATTCTTAACCAGTACACAAACACTAACTCATGCCCTCAAACGTACGCTAACCCTTAAGCATTGTCGTACCCTATCCTGTACCCTAATCCCTACCCATTCCCTAACCCTAACCCTAAGCGAAACCCTGAACGTGACCCTTTTCCGAGGCCTTACCCTCATCGGTGCCGTTGTCTTAACCAGTACACCAACACTAACTTGTGCCCTCACACTTACTCTAACCCTAAAGCATTGTCGTACCCTAAACTGTGCCCTAATCCCTCTCCATTCCCTAACCCTAACCCTAACCCGAATCCTAACCCTGACCCTCACCCGAAGCCTTACCCTCACCCGTGCCCTAATCTTAACCAGGACACCAAGACTAACTCGTGCCCTCAAACGTACGCTAACACTAAACCGCAGAGGTACCCTAACATGTATCCTAATCCCTCTCCATTCCCTAACCCTAACCCTAACCTGAAACCTAACCATGACACTCACCCGAAACTTTACCCTCACCCGTGTCCTAATTTTAACCAGTACATCAACACTATCTCATGCCCTCTAATGAACGCCAACCCTAAGCCATTGCCGTACCCTAACCTGTACCTTAATCAATCCCCATTCCCTAACCCTAACCCTAACCCTAACCCTTAACTTGACCCTCTTCCGAGGCCTTACCCTCACCCGTGCCCTAATCGTAAGCAGTACACTAACACTAACTAGTGACCTCACACATACGCTAAACCTTAAGCGTTGTGGTACCCTAAACTGTGCCCTAATATCTCCCCATTCCCTAACCCTAACCCTAACCCGAATTCTATCCCTGACCCTCACCCGAAACCTTACCCACACCCGTGCCCTAATCTTAAGCAGAACACCAACAGTAACTTGTGCCCTCACACGTACGCTAACCCTTAATTGTTGTCGTACCCTAAACTGTACCCTAATCCCTCCCCATTCCCTAACCCTAGCCCTAACCCGAATCCTAACCCTGACACTCACCTGAAGCCTTATCCTCACCCGTGCCCTAATCTTAACCAGGACACTAACACTATCCCTTGCCCTCACACGAACGCTAACCCTTAAGCACTGTCGTACCCTGAGCTGTAGCCTAATCCCTCTGCATTCCTTAACCCTAACCCTAACCCGAATCCTAACCCTGACCCTCACCCGAAACCTTACCCTCACCCGTGCCCTAATCTTAACCAGGACACCAACACTAACTCGTGCCCTCACACGTACGCTAAACCTTAAGCGTTGTCGTACCCTAAATTGTACCCTAATCCCTCCCCATTCCTTAACCCTAACCCTAACCCCATCCCTAAACCTGACCCACATCCGATGCCCTACCCTAACCAATGCCCTATTCTTAACCAGTACACAAACACTAACTCATGCCCTCAAACGTACGCTAACCCTTAAGCATTGTTGTACCCTATCCTGTACCCAAATCCCTCCTCATTCCCTAACCCTAACCCTAAGCGAAACCCTGAACGTGACCCTTTTCCGAGGCCTTACCCTCATCGGTGCCGTTGTCTTAACCAGTACACCAACACTAACTCGTGCCCTCACACTTACGCTAACCCTTAAGCATTGTCGTACCCTAACCTGTACCCTAAACCCTCTCCATTCCCTAACCCTAACACTAACCCGAATCCTAACTCTGACCCTCACCCGAAGACTTACCCTCACCCGTGTCCTAATCTTAACCAGGACACCAAGACTAACTCGTGCCCTCAAACGTACGCTAACACTAAACCGCAGCGTTACCCTAACCTGTACCCTAATCCCTCTCCATTCCCTAACCCTAACCCTAACCTGAAACCTAACCATGACACTCACCCGAAACTTTACCCTCACCCGTGTCCTAAGTTTAACCAGTACATCAACACTAACCCATGCCCTCTAACGTACGCCAACCCTAAGCCATCGCCGTACCCTAACCTGTACCCTAATCAATCCCCATTCCCTAACCCTAACCCTAACCCTAACCCTTATCGTGACCCTCTTCTGAGGCCTTACCCTCACCCGTGCCCTAATCGTAAGCAGTACACTAACACTAACTAGTGACCTCACACGTACGCTAAACCTTAAGCATTGTGGTACCCTAAACTGTGCCCTAATATCTCCCCATTCCTTAACCCTAACCCTAATCCGAATCCTAACCCTGACCCTCACCCGAAGCCTTACCCTCACCCATGCCCTAATCTTAACCAGGACACCAACACTAACTCGTGCCCTCACACGTACGCTAAACCTTAAGTGTTGTCGTACCCTAAATTGTACCCTAATCCCTCCCCATTCCTTAACCCTAACCCTAACCCCATCCCTAAACCTGACCCATCTCCGATGCCCTACCCTAACCAATGCCCTATTCTTAACCAGTACACAAACACTAACTCATGCCCTCAAACGTACGCTAAGCCTTAATCGTTGTCGTACCCTAAACTGTACCCTAATCACTCCCCATTCCCTAACCCTAACCCTAACCCGAATCCTAACCCTGACCCTCACCTGAAGCCTTATCCTCACCCGTGCTCTAATCTTAACCAGGACACTAACACTAACCCTTGCCCTCACACGAACGCTAACCTTTAAGCACTGTCGTACCCTAAGCGGTACCATAATCCCTCTGCATTCCTTAACCCTAACCCTAACCCGAATCCTAACCCTGACCCTCACCCGAAGCCTTACCCTCACCCGTGCCCTAATCTTAACCAGGACACCAACACTAACTCGTTCCCTCACACATACGCTAAACCTTAATCGTTGTCGTACCCTAAATTGTACCCTAATCCCTTCCCATTCCTTAACCCTAACCCTAACCCCATCCCTAAACCTGACCAACTTCCGATGCCCTACCCTAACCAATGCCCTAATCTTAACCAGTACACAAACACTAACTCATGCCCTCAAACGTACGCTAACCCTTAAGCATTGTCGTACCCTATCCTGTACCCTAATCCCTCCCCATTCCCTAACCCTAACCCTAAGCGAAACCCTGAACGTGACACTTTTCCGAGACCTTACCCTCATCGTTGCCGTTGTCTTAACCAGTACACCAACACTAACTCGTGCCCTCACACTTACGCTAACACTTAAGCATTGTCGTACCCTAACCTGTACCCTAATCCCTCTCCATTCCCTAACCCTAACCCTAACCTGAAACCTAACCATGACACTCACCCGAAACTTTACCCTCACCCGTGTCCTAATTTTAACCAGTACATCAACACTAACCCATGCCCTCTAACGTACGCCAACCCTAAGCCATTGCCGTACACTAACCTGTACCCTAATCAATCCCCATTCCCTAACCCTAACCCTAACCCTAACCCTTAACGTGACCCTCTTCCGAGGCCTTACCCTCACCCGTGCCCTAATCGTAAGCAGTACACTAACACTAACTAGTGACCTCACACGTACGCTAAACCTCAAGCATTGTGGTACCCTAAACTGTGCCCTAATATCTCCCCATTCCCTAACCCTAACACTAACCCGAATTCTATCCCTGACCCTCACCCGAAACCTTACCCTCACCCGTGCCCTAATCTTAACCAGGACACCAACACTAACTTGTTCCCTCACACGTACGCTAACCCTTAATCGTTGTCGTACCCTAAACTGTACCCTAATCCCTCCCCATTCCCTAACCCTAACCCTAACCCGAATCCTAACCCTGACCCTGACCTGAAGCCTTACCCTCACCCATGCCCTAATCTTAACCAGGACACTAACACTAACCATTGCCCTCACACGAACGCTAACCCTTAAGCACTGTCATACCCTAAGCTGTACCCTAATCCCTCTGCATTCCTTAACCCTAACCCTAACCCTAATCCCTCTCCATTCCCTAACCCTAACCCTAACCTGAAACCTAACCATGACACTCACCCGAAACTTTACCCTCACCCGTGTCCTAATTTTAACCAGTACATCAACACTAACCCATGCCCGCTAACGTACGTCAAGCCTAAGCCTATGCCATACCCTAACCTGTACCCTAATCAATTCCCATTCCCTAACCCTAAACCTAACCGTAACCCTTAACGTGACCCTCTTCCGAGGCCTTACCCTCACCCGTGCCCTAATCGTAAGCAGTACACTAACACTAACTAGTGACCTCACACGTACGCTAAACCTCAAGCGTTGTGGTACCCTAAACTGTGCCCTAATATCTCCCCATTCCCTAACCCTAACACTAACCCGAATTCTATCCCTGACCCTCACCCGAAACCTTACCCTCACCCGTGCCCTAATCTTAACCAGGACACCAACACTAACTTGTTCCCTCACACGTACGCTAACCCTTAATCGTTGTCGTACCCTAAACTGTACCCTAATCCCTCCCCATTCCCTAACCCTAACCCTAACCCGAATCCTAACCCTGACCCTGACCTGAAGCCTTACCCTCACCCATGCCCTAATCTTAACCAGGACACTAACACTAACCATTGCCCTCACACGAACGCTAACCCTTAAGCACTGTCGTACCCTAAGCTGTACCCTAATCCCTCTGCATTCCTTAACCCTAACCCTAACCCTAATCCCTCTCCATTCCCTAACCCTAACCCTAACCTGAAACCTAACCATGACACTCACCCGAAACTTTACCCTCACCCGTGTCCTAATTTTAACCAGTACATCAACACTAACCCATGCCCGCTAACGTACGTCAAGCCTAAGCCATTGCCATACCCTAACCTGTACCCTAATCAATTCCCATTCCCTAACCCTAACCCTAACCCTAACCCTTAACGTGACCCTCTTCCGAGGCCTTACCCTCACCCGTGCCCTAATTGTAAGCAGTACACTAACACTAACTAGTGACCTCACACGTACGCTAAACCTTAAGCGTTGTGGTACCCTAAACTGTGCCCTAATCCCTCCCCATTCCTTAACCCTAACCCTAACCCCATCCCTAAACCTGACCCACTTCCGATGC
Organism: Inia geoffrensis; assembly: GCA_036417435.1. Classification (NCBI taxonomy): domain Eukaryota; kingdom Metazoa; phylum Chordata; class Mammalia; order Artiodactyla; family Iniidae; genus Inia; species Inia geoffrensis. The sequence goes on along the minus strand of CM070908.1, from coordinate 109,797,315 downwards.
CCTACCCTAACCAATGCCCTAATCTTAACCAGTACACAAACACTAACTCATGCCCTCAAACGTACGCTAACCCTTAAGCATTGTCGTACCCTATCCTGTACCCTAATCCCTCCCCATTCCCTAACCCTAACCCTAAGCGAAACCCTGAACGTGACCCTTTTCCGAGGCCTTACCCTCATCGGTGCCCTTGTCTTAACCAGTACACCAACACTAACTCGTGCCCTCACACTTACGCTAACGCTTAAGCATTGTCGTACCCTAACCTGTACCCTAACCCCTCTCCATTCCCTAACCCTAACCCTAACCCGAATCCTAACCCTGACCCTCACCCGAAGCCTTACCCTCACCCGTGCCCTAATCTTAACCAGGACACCAAGACTAACTCGTGCCCTCAAACGTACGCTAACACTAAACCGCAGCGGTACCCTAACCTGTACCCTAATCCCTCTCCATTCCCTAAACCTAACCCTAACCTGAAACCTAACCATGACACTCACCCGAAACTTTACCCTCACCCGTGTCCTAATTTTAACCAGTACATCAACACTAACCCATGCCCTCTAACGTACGCCAACCCTAAGCCATTGCCGTACACTAACCTGTACCCTAATCAATCCCCATTCCCTAACCCTAACCCTAACCCTAACCCTTAACGTGACCTTCTTCCGAGGCCTTACCCTCACCCGTGCCCTAATCGTAAGCAGTAGACTAACACTAACTAGTGACCTCACACGTACGCTAAACCTTAAGCGTTGTGGTACCCTAAACTGTGCCCTAATAACTCCCCATTCCCTAACCCTAACCCTAACCCGAATTCTATCCCTGACCCTCACCCGAAACCTTACCCTCACCCGTGCCCTAATCTTAACCAGGACACGAACACTAACTTGTGCCCTCACACGTACGCTAACCCTTAATTGTTGTCGTACCCTAAACTGTACCCTAATCCCTCCCCATTCCCTAACCCTAACCCTAACCCGAATCCTAACCCTGACACTCACCTGAAGCCTTACAATCACCCGTGTGCTAATCTTAACCAGGACACTAACACTATCCCTTGCCCTCACACGAACGCTAACCCTTAAGCACTGTCGTACCCTGAGCTGTAGCCTAATCCCTCTGCATTCCTTAACCCTAACCCTAACCCGAATCCTAACCCTGACCCTCACCCGAAGCCTTACCCTCACCCATGCCCTAATCTTAACCAGGACACCAACACTAACTCGTGCCCTCACACGTACGCTAACACTAACCCGCAGCGGTACCCTAACCTGTACCCTAATCCCTCTCCATTCCCTAACCCTAACCCTAACCTGAAACCTAACCATGACACTCACCCGAAACTTTACCCTCACCCGTGTCCTAATTTTAACCAGTACATCAACACTAACCCATGCCCTCTAACGTACGCCAACCCTAAGCCATTGCCGTACCCTAACCTGTACCCTAATCAGTCCCCATTCCCTAACCCTAACCCTAACCCTAACCCTTAACGTGACCCTCTTCCGAGGCCTTACCCTCACCCGTGCCCTAATCGTAAGCAGTACACTAACACTAACTAGTGACCTCACACGTACGCTAAACCTTAAGCGTTGTGGTACCCTAAACTGTGCCCTAATATCTCCCCATTCCCTAACCCTAACCCTAACCCGAATTCTATCCCTGACCCTCACCCGAAACCTTACCCTCACCCGTGCCCTAATCTTAACCAGAACACCAACACTAACTTGTGCCCACACACGTACGCTAACCCTTAATCGTTGTCGTACCCTAAACTGTACCCTAATCCCTCCCCATTCCCTAACCCTAACCCTAACCCGAATCCTAACCCTGACACTCACCTGAAGCCTTACCCGCACCCGTGCCCTAATCTTAACCAGGACACTAACACTAACCTTTGCCCTTACACGAACGCTAACCCTTAAGCACTGTCGTACCCTAAGCTTTACCCTAATCCCTCTGCATTCCTTAACCCTAACCCTAACCCGAATCCTAACCCTGACCCTCACCCGAAGCCTTACCCTCACCCGTGCCCTAATCTTAACCAGGACACCAACACTAACTCGTGCCCTCACACGTACCCTAAACCTTAAGCGTTGTCGTACCCTAAATTGTACCCTAATCCCTCCCGATTCCTTAACCCTAACCCTAACCCCATCCCTAAACCTGACCCACTTCCGATGCCCTACCCTAACCAATGCCCTAATCTTAACCAGTACACAAACACTAACTCATGCCCTCAAACGTACGCTAACCCTTAAGCATTGTTGTACCCTATCCTGTACCCAAATCCCTCCCCATTCCCTAACCCTAACCCTAAGCAAAACCCTGAACGTGACCCTTTTCCGAGGCCTTACCCTCATCGGTGCCGTTGTCTTAACCAGTACACCAACACTAACTCGTGCCCTCACACTTACGCTAACCCTTAAGCATTGTCGTACCCTAACCTGTACCCTAATCCCTCTCCATTCCCTAACCCTAACACTAACCCGAATCCTAACTCTGACCCTCAGCCGAAGACTTACCCTCACCCGTGCCCTAATCTTAACCAGGACACCAAGACTAACTCGTGCCCTCAAACGTACGCTAACACTAAACCGCAGCGTTACCCTAACCTGTACCCTAATCCCTCTCCATTCCCTAACCCTAACCCTAACCTGAAACCTAACCATGACACTCACCCGAAACTTTACCCTCACCCGTGTCCTAATTTTAACCAGTACATCAACACTAACCCATGCCCTCTAACGTACGCCAACCCTAAGCCATTGCCGTACCCTAACCTGTACCCTAATCAATCCCCATTCCCTAACCCTAACCCTAACCCTAACCCTTATCGTGACCCTCTTCCGAGGCCTTACCCTCACCCGTGCCCTAATCGTAAGCAGTACACTAACACTAACTAGTGACCTCACACGTACGCTAAACCTTAAGCGTTGTGGTACCCTAAACTGTGCCCTAATATCTCCCCATTCCTTAACCCTAACCCTAACCCGAATCCTAACCCTGACCCTCATCCGAAGCCTTACCCTCCCCCATGCCCTAATCTTAACCAGGACACCAACACTAACTCGTGCCCTCACACGTACGCTAAACCTTAAGCGTTGTCGTACCCTAAATTGTACCCTAATCCCTCCCCATTCCTTAACCCTAACCCTAACCCCATCCCTAAACCTGACCCACCTCCGATGCCCTACCCTAACCAATGCCCTATTCTTAACCAGTACACAAACACTAACTCATGCCCTCAAACGTACGCTAACCCTTAAGCATTGTCGTACCCTATCCTGTACCCTAATCCCTACCCATTCCCTAACCCTAACCCTAAGCGAAACCCTGAACGTGACCCTTTTCCGAGGCCTTACCCTCATCGGTGCCGTTGTCTTAACCAGTACACAAACACTAACTTGTGCCCTCACACTTACTCTAACCCTAAAGCATTGTCGTACCCTAACCTGTACCCTAATCCCTCTCCATTCCCTAACCCTAACCCTAACCCGAATCCTAACCCTGACCCTCACCCGAAGCCTTACCCTCACCCGTGCCCTAATCTTAAACAGGACACCAAGACTAACTCGTGCCCTCAAACGTACGCTAACACTAAACCGCAGAGGTACCCTAACATGTACCCTAATCCCTCTCCATTCCCTAACCCTAACCCTAACCTGAAACCTAACCATGACACTCACCCGAAACTTTACCCTCAACCGTGTCCTAATTTTAACCAGTACATCAACACTATCTCATGCCCTCTAATGAACGCCAACCCTAAGCCATTGCCGTACCCTAACCTGTACCTTAATCAATCCCCATTCCCTAACCCTAACCCTAACCCTAACCCTTAACTTGACCCTCTTCCGAGGCCTTACCCTCACCCGTGCCCTAATCGTAAGCAGTACACTAACACTAACTAGTGACCTCACACATACGCTAAACCTTAAGCGTTGTGGTACCCTAAACTGTGCCCTAATATCTCCCCATTCCCTAACCCTAACCCTAACCCGAATTCTATCCCTGACCCTCACCCGAAACCTTACCCACACCCGTGCCCTAATCTTAAGCAGGACACCAACACTAACTTGTGCCCTCACACGTACGCTAACCCTTAATTGTTGTCGTACCCTAAACTGTACCCTAATCCCTCCCCATTCCCTAACCCTAGCCCTAACACGAATCCTAACCCTGACACTCACCTGAAGCCTTATCCTCACCCGTGCCCTAATCTTAACCAGGACACTAACACTATCCCTTGCCCTCACACGAACGCTAACCCTTAAGCACTGTCGTACCCTGAGCTGTAGCCTAATCCCTCTGCATTCCTTAACCCTAACCCTAACCCGAATCCTAACCCTGACCCTCACCCGAAACCTTACCCTCACCCGTGCCCTAATCTTAACCAGGACACCAACACTAACTCGTGCCCTCACACGTACGCTAAACCTTAAGCGTTGTCGTACCCTAAATTGTACCCTAATCCCTCCCCATTCCTTAACCCTAACCCTAACCCCATCCCTAAACCTGACCCACATCCGATGCCCTACCCTAACCAATGCCCTATTCTTAAACAGTACACAAACACTAACTCATGCCCTCAAACGTACGCTAACCCTTAAGCATTGTTGTACCCTATCCTGTACCCAAATCCCTCCTCATTCCCTAACCCTAACCCTAAGCGAAACCCTGAACGTGACCCTTTTCCGAGGCCTTACCCTCATCGGTGCCGTTGTCTTAATCAGTACACCAACACTAACTCGTGCCCTCACACTTACGCTAACCCTTAAGCATTGTCGTACCCTAACCTGTACCCTAAACCCTCTCCATTCCCTAACCCTAACACTAACCCGAATCCTAACTCTGACCCTCACCCGAAGACTTACCCTCACCCGTGTCCTAATCTTAACCAGGACACCAAGACTAACTCGTGCCCTCAAACGTACGCTAACACTAAACCGCAGCGTTACCCTAACCTGTACCCTAATCCCTCTCCATTCCCTAACCCTAACCCTAACCTGAAACCTAACCATGACACTCACCCGAAACTTTACCCTCACCCGTGTCCTAAGTTTAACCAGTACATCAACAATAACCCATGCCCTCTAACGTACGCCAACCCTAAGCCATTGCCGTACCCTAACCTGTACCCTAATCAATCCCCATTCCCTAACCCTAACCCTAACCCTAACCCTTATCGTGACCCTCTTCTGAGGCCTTACCCTCACCCGTGCCCTAATCGTAAGCAGTACACTAACACTAACTAGTGACCTCACACGTACGCTAAACCTTAAGCATTGTGGTACCCTAAACTGTGCCCTAATATCTCCCCATTCCTTAACCCTAACCCTAATCCGAATCCTAACCCTGACCCTCACCCGAAGCCTTACCCTCACCCATGCCCTAATCTTAACCAGGACACCAACACTAACTCGTGCCCTCACACGTACGCTAAACCTTAAGTGTTGTCGTACCCTAAATTGTACCCTAATCCCTCCCCATTCCTTAACCCTAACCCTAACCCCATCCCTAAACCTGACCCATCTCCGATGCCCTACCCTAACCAATGCCCTATTCTTAACCAGTACACAAACACTAACTCATGCCCTCAAACGTACGCTAACCCTTAATCGTTGTCGTACCCTAAACTGTACCCTAATCCCTCCCCATTCCCTAACCCTAACCCTAACCCGAATCCTAACCCTGACCCTCACCTGAAGCCTTATCCTCACCCGTGCCCTAATCTTAACCAGGACACTAACACTAACCCTTGCCCTCACACGAACGCTAACCTTTAAGCACTGTCGTACCCTAAGCTGTACCCTAATCCCTCCCCTTTCCCTAACCCTAACCCTAAGCGAAACCCTGAACGTGACCCTTTAACGAGGCCTTACCCTCATCGGTGCCATTTTCTTAACCAGTAAACCAACACTAACTCGTGCCCTCACACTTACGCTAACCCTTAAGCATTGTCGTACCCTAACCTGTACCCTAATCCCTCTCCATTCCCTAACCCTAAGCCTAACCTGAAACCTAACCATGACACTCACCCGAAACTTTACCCTCACCCGTGTCCTAATTTTAACCAGTACATCAACACTAACCCATGCCCTCTAACGTACGCCAACCCTAAGCCATTGCCGTACCCTAACCTGTACCCTAATCAATCCCCATTCCCTAACCCTAACCCTAACCCTAACCCTTAACGTGACCCTCTTCCGAGGCCTTACCCTCACCCGTGCCCTAATCGTAAGCAGTACACTAACACTAACTAGTGACCTCACACGTACGCTAAACCTTAAGCGTTGTGCTACCCTAAACTGTGCCCTAATATCTCCCCATTCCCTAACCCTAACCCTAACCCGAATTCTATCCCTGACCCTCACCCGAAACCTTACCCTCACCCGTGCCCTAATCTTAACCAGGACACCAACACTAACTTGTGCCCTCACACGTACGCTAACCCTTAATCGTTGTCGTACCCTAAACTGTACCCTAATCCCTCCCCATTCCCTAACCCTAACCCGAATCCTAACCCTGACCCTCACCTGAAGCCTTACCCTCACCCGTGCCCTATTCTTAACCAGGACACTAACACTAACCCTTGCCCTCACACGAACGCTAACCCTTAAGCACTGTCGTACCCTAAGCCGTACCCTAATCCCTCTGCAATCCTTAACCCTAACCCTAACCCGAATCCTAACCCTGACCCTCACCCGAAACCTTACCCTCACCCGTGCCCTAATCTTAACCAGGACACCAACACTAACTCGTGCCCTCACACGTACGCTAAACCTTAAGCGTTGTCGTACCCTAAATTGTACCCTAATCCCTCCCCATTCCTTAACCCTAACCCTAACCCCATCCCTAAACCTGACCCACATCCGATGCCCTACCCTAACCAATGCCCTATTCTTAACCAGTACACAAACACTAACTCATGCCCTCAAACGTACGCTAACCCTTAAGCATTGTTGTACCCTATCCTGTACCCAAATCCCTCCTCATTCCCTAACCCTAACCCTAAGCGAAACCCTGAACGTGACCCTTTTCCGAGGCCTTACCCTCATCGGTGCCGTTGTCTTAATCAGTACACCAACACTAACTCGTGCCCTCACACTTACGCTAACCCTTAAGCATTGTCGTACCCTAACCTGTACCCTAAACCCTCTCCATTCCCTAACCCTAACACTAACCCGAATCCTAACTCTGACCCTCACCCGAAGACTTACCCTCACCCGTGTCCTAATCTTAACCAGGACACCAAGACTAACTCGTGCCCTCAAACGTACGCTAACACTAAACCGCAGCGTTACCCTAACCTGTACCCTAATCCCTCTCCATTCCCTAACCCTAACCCTAACCTGAAACCTAACCATGACACTCACCCGAAACTTTACCCTCACCCGTGTCCTAAGTTTAACCAGTACATCAACACTAACCCATGCCCTCTAACGTACGCCAACCCTAAGCCATTGCCGTACCCTAACCTGTACCCTAATCAATCCCCATTCCCTAACCCTAACCCTAACCCTAACCCTTATCGTGACCCTCTTCTGAGGCCTTACCCTCACCCGTGCCCTAATCGTAAGCAGTACACTAACACTAACTAGTGACCTCACACGTACGCTAAACCTTAAGCATTGTGGTACCCTAAACTGTGCCCTAATATCTCCCCATTCCTTAACCCTAACCCTAATCCGAATCCTAACCCTGACCCTCACCCGAAGCCTTACCCTCACCCATGCCCTAATCTTAACCAGGACACCAACACTAACTCGTGCCCTCACACGTACGCTAAACCTTAAGTGTTGTCGTACACTAAATTGTACCCTAATCCCTCCCCATTCCTTAACCCTAACCCTAACCCCATCCCTAAACCTGACCCATCTCCGATGCCCTACCCTAACCAATGCCCTATTCTTAACCAGTACACAAACACTAACTCATGCCCTCAAACGTACACTAACCCTTAATCGTTGTCGTACCCTAAACTGTACCCTAATCCCTCCCCATTCCCTAACCCTAACCCTAACCCGAATCCTAACCCTGACCCTCACCTGAAGCCTTATCCTCACCCCTGCCCTAATCTTAACCAGGACACTAACACTAACCCTTGCCCTCACACGAACGCTAACCTTTAAGCACTGTCGTACCCTAAGCTGTACCCTAATCCCTCCCCTTTCCCTAACCCTAACCCTAAGCGAAACCCTGAACGTGACCCTTTAACGAGGCCTTACCCTCATCGGTGCCATTTTCTTAACCAGTAAACCAACACTAACTCGTGCCCTCACACTTACGCTAACCCTTAAGCATTGTCGTACCCTAACCTGTACCCTAATCCCTCTCCATTCCCTAACCCTAAGCCTAACCTGAAACCTAACCATGACACTCACCCGAAACTTTACCCTCACCCGTGTCCTAATTTTAACCAGTACATCAACACTAACCCATGCCCTCTAACGTACGCCAACCCTAAGCCATTGCCGTACCCTAACCTGTACCCTAATCAATCCCCATTCCCTAACCCTAACCCTAACCCTAACCCTTAACGTGACCCTCTTCCGAGGCCTTACCCTCACCCGTGCCCTAATCGTAAGCAGTACACTAACACTAACTAGTGACCTCACACGTACGCTAAACCTTAAGCGTTGTGCTACCCTAAACTGTGCCCTAATATCTCCCCATTCCCTAACCCTAACCCTAACCCGAATTCTATCCCTGACCCTCACCCGAAACCTTACCCTCACCCGTGCCCTAATCTTAACCAGGACACCAACACTAACTTGTGCCCTCACACGTACGCTAACCCTTAATCGTTGTCGTACCCTAAACTGTACCCTAATCCCTCCCCATTCCCTAACCCTAACCCGAATCCTAACCCTGACCCTCACCTGAAGCCTTACCCTCACCCGTGCCCTATTCTTAACCAGGACACTAACACTAACCCTTGCCCTCACACGAACGCTAACCCTTAAGCACTGTCGTACCCTAAGCCGTACCCTAATCCCTCTGCAATCCTTAACCCTAACCCTAACCCGAATCCTAACCCTGACCTTCACCCGAAGCCTTACCCTCACCCGTGCCCTAATCTTAACCAGGACACCAACACTAACTCGTGCCCTCAAACGTATGCTAAACCTTAAGCGTTGTCGTACCCTAAATTGTACCCTAATCCCTCCCCATTCCTTAACCCTAACCCTAACCCCTTCCCTAAACCTGACCCACTTCCGATGCCCTACCCTAACCAATGCCCTAATCTTAACCAGTACACAAACACTAACTCATGCCCTCAAACGTACGCTAACCCTTAAGCATTGTCGTACCCTATCCTGTACCCTAATCCCTCCCCATTCCCTAACCCTAACCCTAAGCGAAACACTGAACGTGACGCTTTTCCGAAGCCTTACCCTCATCGGTGCCGTTGTCTTAACCAGTACACCGACACTAACTCGTGCCCTCACACTTACGCTAACCCTTAAGCATTGTCGTACCCTAACCTGTACCCTAATCCCTCTCCATTCCCTAACCCTAACCCTAACCCGAATCCTAACTCTGACCCTCACCCGAAGACTTACCCTCACCCGTGCCCTAATCTTAACCAGGACACCAAGACTAACTCGTGCCCTCACACGTACGCTAACACTAACCCGCAGCGGTACCCTAACCTGTACCCTAATCCCTCTCCATTCCCTAACCCTAACCCTAACCTGAAACCTAACCATGACACTCACCCGAAACTTTACCCTCACACGTGTCCTAATTTTAACCAGTACATCAACACTAACCCATGCCCTCTAACGTACGCCAACCCTAAGCCATTGCCGTACCCTAACCTGTACCCTAATCAATCCCCATTCCCTAACCCTAACCCTAACCCTAACCCTTAACGTGACCCTCTTCCGAGGCCTTACGCTCACCCGTGCCCTAATCGTAAGCAGTACACTAACACTAACTAGTGACCTCACACGTACGCTAAACCTTAAGCGTTGTGGTACCCTAAACTGTGCCCTGATATCTCGCCATTCCCTAACCCTAAACCTAACCCGAATTCTATCCCTGACCCTCACCCGAAACCTTACCCTCACCCGTGCCCTAATCTTAACCAGGACACCAACACTAACTTGTGCCCTCACACGTACGCTAACCCTTAATCGTTGTCGTACCCTAAACTGTACCCTAATCCCTCCCCATTCCCTAACCCTAACCCTAACCCGAATCCTAACCCTGACCCTCACCTGAAGCCTTACCCTCACCCGTGCCCTAATCTTAACCAGGACACTAACACTAACCCTTGCCCTCTCACGAACGCTAACCCTTAAGCACTGTCGTACCCTGAGCTGTAGCCTAATCCCTCTGCATTCCTTAACCCTAACCCTAACCCGAATCCTAAACCTGACCCTCACCCAAAGCCTTACCCTCACCCGTGCCCTAATCTTAACCAGGACACCAACACTAACTCGTGCCCTCACACGTACGCTAAACCTTAAGCGTTGTCGTACCCTAAATTGTACCCTAATCCCTCCCCATTCCTTAACCCTAACCCTAACCCCATCCCTAAACCTGACCCACTTCCGATGCCCTACCCTAACCAATGCCCTAATCTTAACCAGTACACAAACACTAACTCATGCCCTCAAACGTACGCTAACCCTTAAGCATTGTTGTACCCTATCCTGTACCCAAATCCCTCCCCATTCCCTAACCCTAACCCTAAGCGAAACCCTGAACGTGACCCTTTTCCGAAGCCTTACCCTCATCGGTGCCGTTGTCTTAACCAGTACACCAACACTAACTCGTGCCCTCACACTTACGCTAACCCTTAAGCATTGTCGTACCCTAACCTTTACCCTAATCCCTCTCCATTCCCTAACCCTAACCCTAACCCGAATCCTAACCCTGACCCTCACCCGAAGCCTTACCCTCACCCGTGCCCTAATCTTAACCAGGACACCAAGACTAACTCGTGCAATCACACGTACGCTAACACTAACCCGCAGCGGTACCCTAACCTGTACCCTAATCCCTCTGCATTCCCTAACCCTAACCCTAACCTGAAACCTAACCATGACACTCACCCGAAACTTTACCCTCACCCGTGTCCTAATTTTAACCAGTACATCAACACTAACCCATGCCCTCTAACGTACACCAACCCTAAGCCATTGCCGTACCCTAACCTGTACCCTAATCAATCCCCATTCCCTAACCCTAACCCTAACCCTAACCCTTAACGTGACCCTCTTCCGAGGCCTTACCCTCACCCGTGCCCTAATCGTAAGCAGTACACTAACACTAACTAGTGACCTCACACGTACGCTAAACCTTAAGCGTTGTGGTACCCTAAACTGTGCCCTAATATCTCGCCATTCCCTAACCCTAAACCTAACCCGAATTCTATCCCTGACCCTCACCCGAAACCTTACCCTCACCCGTGCCCTAATCTTAACCAGGACACCAACACTAACTTGTGCCCTCACACGTACGCTAACCCTTAATCGTTGTCGTACCCTAAACTGTACCCTAATCCCTCCCCATTCCCTAACCATTACCCTAACCCGAATCCTAACCCTGACCCTCACCTGAAGCCTTACCCTCACCCGTGCCCTAATCTTAACCAGGACACTAACACTAACCCTTGCCCTCTCACGAACGCTAACCCTTAAGCACTGTCGTACCCTGAGCTGTAGCCTAATCCCTCTGCATTCCTTAACCCTAACCCTAACCCGAATCCTAACCCTGACCCTCACCCGAAGCCTTACCCTCACCCGTGCCCTAATCTTAACCAGGACACCAACACTAACTCGTGCCCTCACACGTACGCTAAACCTTAAGCGTTGTCGTACCCTAAATTGTACCCTAATCCCTCCCCATTCCTTAACCCTAACTCTAACCCCGTCCCTAAACCTGACCCACTTCCGATGCCCTACCCTAACCAATGCCCTAATCTTAACCAGTACACAAACACTAACTCATGCCCTCAAACGTACGCTAACCCTTAAGCATTGTTGTACCCTATCCTGTACCCAAATCCCTCCCCATTCCCTAACCCTAACACTAAGCGAAACCCTGAACGTGACCCTTTTCCGAGGCCTTACCCGCATCGGTGCCGTTGTCTTAAACAGTACACCGACACTAACTCGTGCCCTCACACTTACGCTAACCCTTAAGCATTGTCGTACCCTAACCTGTACCCTAATCCCTCTCCATTCCCTAACCCTAACCCTAACCCGAATCCTAACTCTGACCCTCACCCGAAGACTTACCCTCACCCGTGCCCTAATCTTAACCAGGACACCAAGACTAACTCGTGCCCTCAAACGTACGCTAACACTAAACCGCAGCGGTACCCTAACCTGTACCCTAATCCCTCTCCATTCCCTAACCCTAACCCTAACCTGAAACCTAACCATGACACTCACCCGAAACTTTACCCTCACCCGTGTCCTAATTTTAACCAGTACATCAACAGTAACCCATGCCCTCTAACGTACGCTAACCCTAAGCCATTGCCGTACCATTACCTGTACCCTAATCAATCCCCATTCCCTAACCCTAACCCTAACCCTAACCCTTAACGTGACGCTCTTCCTAGGCCTTACCTTCACCCGTACCCTTATCGTAACGAGTACACTAACACTAACTAGTGACCTCACACATACGCCAAACCTTAAGCGTTGTGGTACCCTAAACTGTGCCCTAATATATCCCCATTCCCTAACCCTAACACTAACCCGAATTCTATCCCTGACCCTCACCCGAAACCTTACCCTCACCCGTGCCCTAATCTTAACCAGGACACCAACACTAACTGGTGCCCTCACACGTAGGCTAACCCTTAATCGTTGTCGTACCCTAAACTGTACCCTAATCCCTCCCCATTCCCTAACACTAACCCTAACCCGAATCCTAACCCTGACCCTCACCTGAAGCCTTACCCTCACCCGTGCCCTAATCTTAACCAGGACACCAACACTAACTCGTGCCCTCACACGTACGCTAAACCTTAAGTGTTGTCGTACCCTAAATTGTACTCTAATCCCTCCCGATCCCTTAACTCTAACAGTAACCCCAACCCTAAACCTGTCCCACTTCCGATGCCCTAGCCTAACCAATGCCCTAATCTTAACCAGTACACAAACACTAACTCATGCCCTCAAACGTACGCTAACCCTTAAGCATTGTCGTACCCTACCCTGTACCCTAATCCCTCCCCATTTCCTAACCCTAACCCTAACCAAAACCCTGAACGTGACCCTTTTCCGAGGCCTTACCCTCATCGGTGCCCTTGTCTTAACCAGTACACCCAAACTAACTCATGCCCTCACACTTACGCTAACCCTTAAGCATTGTCGTACCCTAACCTGTACCCTAATCCCTCTCCATTCCCTAACCCTAACCCTAACCCGAATCCTAACCCTGAACTTCACCCGAAACCTTATCCTCACCCGTGCCCTAATCTTAACCAGGACATCAAGAATAACTCGTGCCCTCACACGTACGCTATCACTAAACCGCAGCGGTACCCTAACCTGTACCCTAATCCCTCTCCATTCCCTAACCCTAACCCTAACCTGAAACCTAACCATGACACTCACCCGAAACTTTACCCTCACCCGTGTCCTAATTTTAACCAGTACATCAACACTAACCCATGCCCGCTAACGTACGTCAAGCCTAAGCCATTGCCATACCCTAACCTGTACCCTAATCAATTCCCATTCCCTAACCCTAACCCTAACCCTAACCCTTAACGTGACCCTCTTCCGAGGCCTTACCCTCACCCGCGCCCTAATCGTAAGCAGTACACTAACACTAACTAGTGACCTCACACGTACGCTAAGCCTCAAGCGTTGTGGTACCCTAAACTGTGCCCTAATATCTCCCCATTCCCTAACCCTAACACTAACCCGAATTCTATCCCTGACCCTCACCCAAAACCTTACCCTCACCCGTGCCCTAATCTTAACCAGGACACCAACACTAACTTGTTCCCTCACACGTACGCTAACCCTTAATCGTTGTCGTACCCTAAACTGTACCCTAATCCCTCCCCATTCCCTAACCCTAACCCTAACCCGAATCCTAACCCTGACCCTGACCTGAAGCCTTACCCTCACCCATGCCCTAATCTTAACCAGGACACTAACACTAACCATTGCCCTCACACGAACGCTAACCCTTAAGCACTGTCGTACCCTAAGCTGTACCCTAATCCCTCTGCATTCCTTAACCCTAACCCTAACCCTAATCCCTCTCCATTCCCTAACCCTAACCCTAACCTGAAACCTAACCATGACACTCACCCGAAACTTTACCCTCACCCGTGTCCTAATTTTAACCAGTACATCAACACTAACCCATGCCCGCTAACGTACGTCAAGCCTAAGCCATTGCCATACCCTAACCTGTACCCTAATCAATTCCCATTCCCTAACCCTAACCCTAACCCTAACCCTTAACGTGACCCTCTTCCGAGGCCTTACCCTCACCCGTGCCCTAATCGTAAGCAGTACACTAACACTAACTAGTGACCTCACACGTACGCTAAACCTTAAGCGTTGTGGTACCCTAAACTGTGCCCTAATCCCTCCCCATTCCTTAACCCTAACCCTAACCCCATCCCTAAACCTGACCCACTTCCGATGCCCTACCCTAACCAATGCCCTAATCTTAACCAGTACACAAACACTAACTCATGCCCTCAAACGTACGCTAACCCTTAAGCATTGTCGTACCCTATCCTGTACCCTAATCCCTCCCCATTCCCTAACCCTAACCCTAAGCGAAACCCTGAACGTGACCCTTTTCCGAGGCCTTACCCTCATCGGTGCCCTTGTCTTAACCAGTACACCAACACTAACTCGTGCCCTCACACTTACGCTAACCCTTAAGCATTGTCGTACCCTAACCTGTACCCTAACCCCTCTCCATTCCCTAACCCTAACCCTAACCCGAATCCTAACCCTGACCCTCACCCGAAGCCTTACCCTCACCCATGCCCTAATCTTAACCAGGACACCAACACTAACTCGTGCCCTCACACGTACGCTAACACTAACCCGCAGCGGTACCCTAACCTGTACCCTAATCCCTCTGCATTCCCTAACCCTAACCCTAACCTGAAACCTAACCATGACACTCACCCGAAACTTTACCCTCACCCGTGTCCTAATTTTAACCAGTACATCAACACTAACCCATGCCCTCTAACGTACACCAACCCTAAGCCATTGCCGTACCCTAACCTGTACCCTAATCAATCCCCATTCCCTAACCCTAACCCTAACCCTAACCCTTAACGTGACCCTCTTCCGAGGCCTTACCCTCACCCGTGCCCTAATCGTAAGCAGTACACTAACACTAACTAGTGACCTCACACGTACGCTAAACCTTAAGCGTTGTGGTACCCTAAACTGTGCCCTAATATCTCGCCATTCCCTAACCCTAAACCTAACCCGAATTCTATCCCTGACCCTCACCCGAAACCTTACCCTCACCCGTGCCCTAATCTTAACCAGGACACCAACACTAACTTGTGCCCTCACACGTACGCTAACCCTTAATCGTTGTCGTACCCTAAACTGTACCCTAATCCCTCCCCATTCCCTAACCATTACCCTAACCCGAATCCTAACCCTGACCCTCACCTGAAGCCTTACCCTCACCCGTGCCCTAATCTTAACCAGGACACTAACACTAACCCTTGCCCTCTCACGAACGCTAACCCTTAAGCACTGTCGTACCCTGAGCTGTAGCCTAATCCCTCTGCATTCCTTAACCCTAACCCTAACCCGAATCCTAACCCTGACCCTCACCCGAAGCCTTACCCTCACCCGTGCCCTAATCTTAACCAGGACACCAACACTAACTCGTGCCCTCACACGTACGCTAAACCTTAAGCGTTGTCGTACCCTAAATTGTACCCTAATCCCTCCCCATTCCTTAACCCTAACTCTAACCCCGTCCCTAAACCTGACCCACTTCCGATGCCCTACCCTAACCAATGCCCTAATCTTAACCAGTACACAAACACTAACTCATGCCCTCAAACGTACGCTAACCCTTAAGCATTGTTGTACCCTATCCTGTACCCAAATCCCTCCCCATTCCCTAACCCTAACACTAAGCGAAACCCTGAACGTGACCCTTTTCCGAGGCCTTACCCGCATCGGTGCCGTTGTCTTAAACAGTACACCGACACTAACTCGTGCCCTCACACTTACGCTAACCCTTAAGCATTGTCGTACCCTAACCTGTACCCTAATCCCTCTCCATTCCCTAACCCTAACCCTAACCCGAATCCTAACTCTGACCCTCACCCGAAGACTTACCCTCACCCGTGCCCTAATCTTAACCAGGACACCAAGACTAACTCGTGCCCTCAAACGTACGCTAACACTAAACCGCAGCGGTACCCTAACCTGTACCCTAATCCCTCTCCATTCCCTAACCCTAACCCTAACCTGAAACCTAACCATGACACTCACCCGAAACTTTACCCTCACCCGTGTCCTAATTTTAACCAGTACATCAACAGTAACCCATGCCCTCTAACGTACGCTAACCCTAAGCCATTGCCGTACCATTACCTGTACCCTAATCAATCCCCATTCCCTAACCCTAACCCTAACCCTAACCCTTAACGTGACGCTCTTCCTAGGCCTTACCTTCACCCGTACCCTTATCGTAACGAGTACACTAACACTAACTAGTGACCTCACACATACGCCAAACCTTAAGCGTTGTGGTACCCTAAACTGTGCCCTAATATATCCCCATTCCCTAACCCTAACACTAACCCGAATTCTATCCCTGACCCTCACCCGAAACCTTACCCTCACCCGTGCCCTAATCTTAACCAGGACACCAACACTAACTGGTGCCCTCACACGTAGGCTAACCCTTAATCGTTGTCGTACCCTAAACTGTACCCTAATCCCTCCCCATTCCCTAACACTAACCCTAACCCGAATCCTAACCCTGACACTCACCTGAAGCCTTACCCTCACCCGTGCCCTAATCTTAACCAGGACACCAACACTAACTCGTGCCCTCACACGTACGCTAAACCTTAAGTGTTGTCGTACCCTAAATTGTACTCTAATCCCTCCCGATCCCTTAACTCTAACAGTAACCCCAACCCTAAACCTGTCCCACTTCCGATGCCCTAGCCTAACCAATGCCCTAATCTTAACCAGTACACAAACACTAACTCATGCCCTCAAACGTACGCTAACCCTTAAGCATTGTCGTACCCTACCCTGTACCCTAATCCCTCCCCATTTCCTAACCCTAACCCTAACCAAAACCCTGAACGTGACCCTTTTCCGAGGCCTTACCCTCATCGGTGCCCTTGTCTTAACCAGTACACCCAAACTAACTCATGCCCTCACACTTACGCTAACCCTTAAGCATTGTCGTACCCTAACCTGTACCCTAATCCCTCTCCATTCCCTAACCCTAACCCTAACCCGAATCCTAACCCTGAACTTCACCCGAAACCTTATCCTCACCCGTGCCCTAATCTTAACCAGGACATCAAGAATAACTCGTGCCCTCACACGTACGCTATCACTAAACCGCAGCGGTACCCTAACCTGTACCCTAATCCCTCTCCATTCCCTAACCCTAACCCTAACCTGAAACCTAACCATGACACTCACCCGAAACTTTACCCTCACCCGTGTCCTAATTTTAACCAGTACATCAACACTAACCCATGCCCTCTAACGTACGCCAACCCTAAGCCATTGCCGTACACTAACCTGTACCCTAATCAATCCCCATTCCCTAACCCTAACCCTAACCCTAACCCTTAACGTGACCCTCTTCCGAGGCCTTACCCTCTCCCGTGCCCTAATCGTAAGCAGTACACTAACACTAACTAGTGACCTCACACGTACGCTAAACCTCAAGCGTTGTGGTACCCTAAACTGTGCCCTAATATCTCCCCATTCCCTAACCCTAACACTAACCCGAATTCTATCCCTGACCCTCACCCGAAACCTTACCCTCACCCGTGCCCTAATCTTAACCAGGACACCAACACTAACTTGTTCCCTCACACGTACGCTAACCCTTAATCGTTGTCGTACCCTATACTGTACCCTAATCCCTCCCCATTCCCTAACCCTAACCCTAACCCGAATCCTAACCCTGACCCTGACCTGAAGCCTTACCCTCACCCATGCCCTAATCTTAACCAGGACACTAACACTAACCATTGCCCTCACACGAACGCTAACCCTTAAGCACTGTCGTACCCTAAGCTGTACCCTAATCCCTCTGCATTCCTTAACCCTAACCCTAACCCTAATCCCTCTCCATTCCCTAACCCTAACCCTAACCTGAAACCTAACCATGACACTCACCCGAAACTTTACCCTCACCCGTGTCCTAATTTTAACCAGTACATCAACACTAACCCATGCCCGCTAACGTACGTCAAGCCTAAGCCATTGCCATACCCTAACCTGTACCCTAATCAATTCCCATTCCCTAACCCTAACCCTAACCCTAACCCTTAACGTGACCCTCTTCCGAGGCCTTACCCTCACCCGCGCCCTAATCGTAAGCAGTACACTAACACTAACTAGTGACCTCACACGTACGCTAAGCCTCAAGCGTTGTGGTACCCTAAACTGTGCCCTAATATCTCCCCATTCCCTAACCCTAACACTAACCCGAATTCTATCCCTGACCCTCACCCAAAACCTTACCCTCACCCGTGCCCTAATCTTAACCAGGACACCAACACTAACTTGTTCCCTCACACGTACGCTAACCCTTAATCGTTGTCGTACCCTAAACTGTACCCTAATCCCTCCCCATTCCCTAACCCTAACCCTAACCCGAATCCTAACCCTGACCCTGACCTGAAGCCTTACCCTCACCCATGCCCTAATCTTAACCAGGACACTAACACTAACCATTGCCCTCACACGAACGCTAACCCTTAAGCACTGTCGTACCCTAAGCTGTACCCTAATCCCTCTGCATTCCTTAACCCTAACCCTAACCCTAATCCCTCTCCATTCCCTAACCCTAACCCTAACCTGAAACCTAACCATGACACTCACCCGAAACTTTACCCTCACCCGTGTCCTAATTTTAACCAGTACATCAACACTAACCCATGCCCGCTAACGTACGTCAAGCCTAAGCCATTGCCATACCCTAACCTGTACCCTAATCAATTCCCATTCCCTAACCCTAACCCTAACCCTAACCCTTAACGTGACCCTCTTCCGAGGCCTTACCCTCACCCGTGCCCTAATCGTAAGCAGTACACTAACACTAACTAGTGACCTCACACGTACGCTAAACCTTAAGCGTTGTGGTACCCTAAACTGTGCCCTAATCCCTCCCCATTCCTTAACCCTAACCCTAACCCCATCCCTAAACCTGACCCACTTCCGATGCCCTACCCTAACCAATGCCCTAATCTTAACCAGTACACAAACACTAACTCATGCCCTCAAACGTACGCTAACCCTTAAGCATTGTCGTACCCTATCCTGTACCCTAATCCCTCCCCATTCCCTAACCCTAACCCTAAGCGAAACCCTGAACGTGACCCTTTTCCGAGGCCTTACCCTCATCGGTGCCCTTGTCTTAACCAGTACACCAACACTAACTCGTGCCCTCACACTTACGCTAACCCTTAAGCATTGTCGTACCCTAACCTGTACCCTAACCCCTCTCCATTCCCTAACCCTAACCCTAACCCGAATCCTAACCCTGACCCTCACCCGAAGCCTTACCCTCACCCATGCCCTAATCTTAACCAGGACACCAACACTAACTCGTGCCCTCACACGTACGCTAACACTAACCCGCAGCGGTACCCTAACCTGTACCCTAATCCCTCTCCATTCCCTAACCCTAACCCTAACCTGAAACCTAACCATGACACTCACCCGAAACTTTACCCTCACCCGTGTCCTAATTTTAACCAGTACATCAACACTAACCCATGCCCTCTAACGTACGCCAACCCTAAGCCATTGCCGTACCCTAACCTGTACCCTAATCAGTCCCCATTCCCTAACCCTAACCCTAACCCTAACCCTTAACGTGACCCTCTTCCGAGGCCTTACCCTCACCCGTGCCCTAATCGTAAGCAGTACACTAACACTAACTAGTGACCTCACACGTACGCTGAACCTTAAGCGTTGTGGTACCCTAAACTGTGCCCTAATATCTCCCCATTCCCTAACCCTAACCCTAACCCGAATTCTATCCCTGACCCTCACCCGAAACCTTACCCTCACCCGTGCCCTAATCTTAACCAGGACACCAACACTAACATGTGCCCACACACGTACGCTAACCCTTAATCGTTGTCGTACCCTAAACTGTACCCTAATCCCTCCCCATTCCCTAACCCTAACCCTAACCCGAATCCTAACCCTGACACTCACCTGAAGCCTTACCCGCACCCGTGCCCTAATCTTAACCAGGACACTAACACTAACCTTTGCCCTTACACGAACGCTAACCCTTAAGCACTGTCGTACCCTAAGCTTTACCCTAATCCCTCTGCATTCCTTAACCCTAACCCTAACCCTGACCCTCACCCGAAGCCTTACCCTCACCCGTGCCCTAATCTTAACCAGGACACCAACACTAACTCGTGCCCTCACACGTACGCTAAACCTTAAGCGTTTTCGTACCCTAAATTGTACCCTAATCCCTCCCCATTCCTTAACCCTAACCCTAACCCCATCCCTATACCTGACCCACTTCCGATGCCCTACCCTAACCAATGCCCTAATCTTAACCAGTACACAAACACAAACTCAGGCCCTCAAACATACGCTAACCCTTAAGCATTGTCGTATCCTATCCTTTACCCTAATCCCTCCCCATTCCGTAACCCTAACCCTAAGCGAAACCCTGAACGTGACCCTTTTCCGAGGCCTTACCCTCATCGGTGCCGTTGTCTTAACCAGTACACCAACACTAACTCGTGCCCTCACACTTATGCTAACCCTTAAGCATTGTCGTACCCTAACCTGTACCCTAATCCCTCTCATGTCCCTAAACCTAACCCTAACCCGAATCCTAACCCTGACCCACACCCGAAGCTTTACCCTCACCCATGCCCTAATCTTAACCAGGACACCAAGACTAACTCGTGCCCTCACACGTACGCTAACACTAAACCACAGCGGTACCCTAACCTGTACCCTAATCCCTCTCCATTCCCTAACCCTAACCCTAACCTGAAACCTAACCATGACACTCACCCGAAACTTTACCCTCACCCGTGTCCTAATTTTAACCAGTACATCAACACTAACCCATGCCCTCTAACGTACGCCAACCCTAAGCCATTGCTGTACCCTAACCTGTAGCCTAATCAATCCCCATTCCCTAACCCTAACCCTAACCCTAACCCTTAACGTGACCCTCTTCCGAGGCCTTACCCTCACCCGTGCCCTAATCTTAACCAGGACACCAACACTAACTTGTTCCCTCACACGTACGTTAACCCTTAATCGTTGTCGTACCCTAAACTGTACGCTAATCCCTCCCCATTCCCTAACCCTAACCCGAATCCTAACCCTGACCCTCACCTGAAGCCTTACCCTCACCCGTGCCCTAATCTTAACCAGGACACTAACACTAACCCTTGCCCTCACACGAACGCTAACCCTTAAGCACTGTCGTACCCTAAGCTGTACCCTAATCCCTCTGCATTCCTTAACCCTAACCCTAACCCGAATCCTAACCCTGACCCTCACCCGAAGCCTTACCCTCACCCGTGCCCTAATCTTAACCAGGACACCAACACTAACTCGTGCCCTCACACGTACGCTAAACCTTAAGCGTTGTCGTACCCTAAATTGTACCCTAATCCCTCCCCATTCCTTAACCCTAACCCTAACCCCATCCCTAAACCTGACCGACTTCCGATGCCCTACCCTAACCAATGCCCTAATCTTAACCAGTACACAAACACTAACTCATGCCCTCAAATGTACGCTAACCCTTAAGCATTGTCGTGCCCTATCCTGTACCCTAATCCCTCCCCATTCCCTAACCCTAACCCTAAGCGAAACCCTGAACGTGACCCTTTTCCGAGGCCTTACCCTCATCGGTGCCGTTGTCTTAACCATTACACCAACACTAACTCGTGCCCTCACACTTACGCTAACCCTTAAGCATTGTCGTACCCTAACCTGTACCCTAATCCCTCTCCATTCCCTAACCCTAACCCAAACCCGAATCCTAACCCTGACCCTCACCCGAAGCCATACCCTCACCCGTGCCCTAATCTTAACCAGGACACCAAGACTAACTCGTGCCCTCAAACGTACGCTAACACTAAACCGCAGCGGTACCCTAACCTGTACCCTAATCCCTCTCCATTCCCTAACCCTAACCCTAACCTGAAACCTAACCATGACACTCACCCGAAACTTTACCCTCACCCGTGTCCTAATTTTAACCAGTACATCAACACTAACCCATGCCCTCTAACGTACGCCAACCCTAAGCCATTGCCGTACCCTAACCTGTACCCTAATCAATCCCCATTCCCTAACCCTAACCCTAACCCTAACCCTTAACGTGACCCTCTTCCGAGGCCTTACCCTCACCCGTGCCCTAATCGTAAGCAGTACACTAACACTAACTAGTGACCTCACACGTACACTAAACCTTAAGTGTTGTGGTACCCTAAACTGTGCCCTAATATCTCCCCATTCCCTATCCCTAACCCTAACCCGAATTCTATCCCTGACCCTCACCCGAAACCTTACCCTCACCCGTGCCCTAATCTTAACCAGGACACCAACACTAACTTGTGCCCTCACACGTACGCTAACCCTTAATCGTTGTCGTACCCTAAACTGTACCCTAATCCCTCCCCATTCCCTAACCCTAACCCTAACCCGAATCCTAACCCTGACCCTCACCTGAAGCCTTACCCTCACCCGTGCCCTAATCTTAACCAAGACACTAACACTAACCCTTGCCCTCACAGGAACGCTAACCCTTAAGCACTGTCGTACCCTAAGCTGTAACCTAATCCCTCTGCATTCCTTAACCCTAACCCTAACCCGAATCCTAACCCTGACCCTCACCCGAAGCCTTACCCTCACCCGTGCCCTAATCTTAACCAGGACACCAACACTAACTCGTGCCCTCACACGTACGCTAAACCTTAAGCGTTGTCGTACCCTAAATTGTACCCTAATCCCTCCCCATTCCTTAACCCTAACCCTAACCCCATCCCTAAACCTGACCCACTTCCGATGCCCTACCCTAACCAATGCCCTTATCTTAACCAGTACACAAACACTAACTCATGCCCTCAAACGTACGCTAACCCTTAAGCATTGTCGTGCCCTATCCTGTACCCTAATCCCTCCCCATTCCCTAACCCTAACCCTAAGCGAAACCCTGAACGTGACCCTTTTCCGAGGCCTTACCCTCATCGGTGCCGTTGTCTTAACCAGTACACCAACACTAACTCGTGCCCTCACACTTACGCTAACGCTTAAGCATTGTCGTACCCTAACCTGTACCCTAATCCCTCTCCATTCCCTAAACCTAACCCTAACCCGAATCCTAACCATGACCCTCACCCGAAGCCTTACCCTCACCCGTGCCCTAATCTTAACCAGGACACCAAGACTAACTCGTGCCCTCACACGTACGCTAACACTAAACCGCAGCGGTACCCTAACCTGTACCCTAATCCCTCTCCATTCCCTAACCCTAACCCTAACCTGAAACCTAACCATGACACTTACCCAAAACTTTACCCTCACCCGTGTCCTAATTTTAACCAGTACATCAACACTAACCCATGCCCTCTAACGTACGCCAACCCTAAGCCATTGCCGTACCCTAACCTGTACCCTAATCAATCCCCATTCCCTAACCCTAACCCTAACCCTAACCCTTAACGTGACCCTCTTCCGAGGCCTTACCCTCACCCGTGCCCTAATCGTAAGCAGTACACTAACACTAACTAGTGACCTCACACGTACGCTAAACCTTAAGTGTTGTGGTACCCTAAACTGTGCCCTAATATCTCCCCATTCCCTAACCCTAACCCTTACCCGAATTCTATCCCTCACCCTCACCCGAAACCTTACCCTCACCCGTGCCCTAATCTTAACCAGGACACCAACACTAACTTGTGCCCTCACACGTACGATAACCCTTAATCGTTGTCGTACCCTAAACTGTACCCTAATCCCTCCCCATTCCCTAACCCTAACCCTAACCCGAATCCTAACCCTGACCCTCACCTGAAGCCTTACCCTCACCCGTACCCTAATCTTAACCAGGACACTAACACTAACCCTTGCCCTTACACAAACGCTAACCCTTAAGCACTGTCGTACCCTAAGCTGTACCCTAATCCCTCTGCATTCCTTAACCCTAACCCTAACCCGAATCCTAACCCTGACCCTCACCCGAAGCCTTACCCTCACCCGTGTCCTAATCTTAACCAGGACACCAACACTAACTCGTGCCCTCACACGTACGCTAAACCTTAAGCGTTGTCGTACCCTAAATTGTACCCTAATCCCTCCCCATTCCCTAACCCTAACCCTAAGCGAAACCCTGAACGTGACCCTTTTCCGAGGCCTTACCCTCATCGGTGCCGTTGTCTTAACCAGTACACCAACACTAACTTGTGCCCTCACACTTACTCTAACCCTAAAGCATTGTCGTACCCTAACCTGTACCCTAATCCCTCTCCATTCCCTAACCCTAACCCTAACCCGAATCCTAACCCTGACCCTCACCCGAAGCCTTACCCTCACCCGTGCCCTAATCTTAACCAGGACACCAAGACTAACTCGTGCCCTCAAACGTACGCTAACACTAAACCGCAGAGGTACCCTAACATGTACCCTAATCCCTCTCCATTCCCTAACCCTAACCCTAACCTGAAACCTAACCATGACACTCACCCGAAACTTTACCCTCACCCGTGTCCTAATTTTAACCAGTACATCAACACTATCTCATGCCCTCTAATGAACGCCAACCCTAAGCCATTGCCGTACCCTAACCTGTACCCTAATCAATCCCCATTCCCTAACCCTAACCCTAACCCTAACCCTTAACTTGACCCTCTTCCGAGGCCTTACCCTCACCCGTGCCCTAATCGTAAGCAGTACACTAACACTAACTAGTGACCTCACACATACGCTAAACCTTAAGCGTTGTGGTACCCTAAACTGTGCCCTAATATCTCCCCATTCCCTAACCCTAACCCTAACCCGAATTCTATCCCTGACCCTCACCCGAAACCTTACCCACACCCGTGCCCTAATCTTAAGCAGGACACCAACACTAACTTGTGCCCTCACACGTACGCTAACCCTTAATTGTTGTCGTACCCTAAACTGTACCCTAATCCCTCCCCATTCCCTAACCCTAGCCCTAACCCGAATCCTAACCCTGACACTCACCTGAAGCCTTATCCTCACCCGTGCCCTAATCTTAACCAGGACACTAACACTATCCCTTGCCCTCACACGAACGCTAACCCTTAAGCACTGTCGTACCCTGAGCTGTAGCCTAAACCCTCTGCATTCCTTAACCCTAACCCTAACCCGAATCCTAACCCTGACCCTCACCCGAAACCTTACCCTCACCCGTGCCGTAATCTTAACCAGGACACCAACACTAACTCGTGCCCTCACACGTACGCTAAACCTTAAGCGTTGTCGTACCCTAAATTGTACCCTAATCCCTCCCCATTCCTTAACCCTAACCCTAACCCCATCCCTAAACCTGACCCACTTCCGATGCCCTACCCTAACCAATGCCCTATTCTTAACCAGTACACAAACACTAACTCATGCCCTCAAACGTACGCTAACCCTTAAGCATTGTTGTACCCTATCCTGTACCCAAATCCCTCCTCATTCCCTAACCCTAACCCTAAGCGAAACCCTGAACGTGACCCTTTTCCGAGGCCTTACCCTCATCGGTGCCGTTGTCTTAACCAGTACACCAACACTAACTCGTGCCCTCACACTTACGCTAACCCTTAAGCATTGTCGTACCCTAACCTGTACCCTAAACCCTCTCCATTCCCTAACCCTAACACTAACCCGAATCCTATCTCTGACCCTCACCCGAAGACTTACCCTCACCCGTGTCCTAATCTTAACCAGGACACCAAGACTAACTCGTGCCCTCAAACGTACGCTAACACTAAACCGCAGCGTTACCCTAACCTGTACCCTAATCCCTCTCCATTCCCTAACCCTAACCCTAACCTGAAACCTAACCATGACACTCACCCGAAACTTTACCCTCACCCGTGTCCTAATTTTAACCAGTACATCAACACTAACCCATGCCCTCTAACGTACGCCAACCCTAAGCCATTGCCGTACCCTAACCTGTACCCTAATCAATCCCCATTCCCTAACCCTAACCCTAACCCTAACCCTTATCGTGACCCTCTTCTGAGGCCTTACCCTCACCCGTGCCCTAATCGTAAGCAGTACACTAACACTAACTAGTGACCTCACACGTACGCTAAACCTTAAGCATTGTGGTACCCTAAACTGTGCCCTAATATCTCCCCATTCCTTAACCCTAACCCTAATCCGAATCCTAACCCTGACCCTCACCCAAAGCCTTACCCTCACCCGTGCCCTAATCTTAACCAGGACACCAACACTAAATCGTGCCCTCACACGTACGCTAAACCTTAAGCGTTGTCGTACCCTAAATTGTACCCTAATCCCTCCCAATTCCTTACCCCTAACCCTAACCCCATCCCTAAACCTGACCCACTTCCGATGCCCTACCCTAACCAATGCCCTAATCTTAACCAGTACACAAACACTAACTCATACCCTCAAACGTACGCTAACCCTTAAGCATTGTCGTACCCAATCCTGTACCCTAATCCCTCCCCATTCCCTAACCCTAACCCTAAGCGAAACCCTGAACGTGACCCTTTAACGAGGCCTTACCCTCATCGGTGCCGTTTTCTTAACCAGTAAACCAACACTAACTCGTGCCCTCACACTTACGCTAACCCTTAAGCATTGTCGTACCCTAACCTGTACCCTAATCCCTCTCCATTCCCTAACCCTAAGCCTAACCTGAAACCTAACCATGACACTCACCCGAAACTTTACCCTCACCCGTGTCCTAATTTTAACCAGTACATCAACACTAACCCATGCCCTCTAACGTACGCCAACCCTAAGCCATTGCCGTGCCCTAACCTGTACCCTAATCAATCCCCATTCCCTAACCCTAACCCTAACCCTAACCCTTAACGTGACCCTCTTCCGAGGCCTTACCCTCACCCGTGCCCTAATCGTAAGCAGTACACTAACACTAACTAGTGACCTCACACGTACGCTAAACCTTAAGCGTTGTGCTACCCTAAACTGTGCCCTAATATCTCCCCATTCCCTAACCCTAACCCTAACCCGAATTCTATCCCTGACCGTCACCCGAAACCTTACCCTCACCCGTGCCCTAATCTTAACCAGGACACCAACACTAACTTGTGCCCTCACACGTACGCTAACCCTTAATCGTTGTCGTACCCTAAACTGTACCCTAATCCCTCCCCATTCCCTAACCCTAACCCTAACCCGAATCCTAACCCTGACCCTCACCTGAAGCCTTACCCTCACCCGTGCCCTATTCTTAACCAGGACACTAACACTAACCCTTGCCCTCACACGAACGCTAACCCTTAAGCACTGTCGTACCCTAAGCCGTACCCTAATCCCTCTGCAATCCTTAACCCTAACCCTAACCCGAATCCTAACCCTGACCTTCACCTGAAGCCTTACCCTCACCCGTGCCCTAATCTTAACCAGGACACCAACACTAACTCGTGCCCTCACACGTATGCTAAACCTTAAGCGTTGTCGTACCCTAAATTGTACCCTAATCCCTCCCCATTCCTTAACCCTAACCCTAACCCCTTCCCTAAACCTGACCCACTTCCGATACCCTACCCTAACCAATGCAATAATCTTAACCAGTACACAAACACTAACTCATGCCCTCAAACGTACGCTAACCCTTAAGCATTGTCGTACCCTATCCTGTACCCTAATCCCTCCCCATTCCCTAACCCTAACCCTAAGCGAAACACTGAACGTGACGCTTTTCCGAGGCCTTACCCTCATCGGTGCCGTTGTCTTAACCAGTACACCGACACTAACTCGTGCCCTCACACTTATGCTAACCCTTAAGCATTGTCGTACCCTAACCTGTACCCTAATCCCTCTCCATTCCCTAACCCTAACCCTAACCCGAATCCTAACTCTGACCCTCACCCGAAGACTTACCCTCACCCGTGCCCTAATCTTAACCAGGACACCAAGACTAACTCGTGCCCTCACACGTACGCTAACACTAACCCGCAGCGGTACCCTAACCTGTACCCTAATCCCTCTCCATTCCCTAACCCTAACCCTAACCTGAAACCTAACCATGACAGTCACCCGAAACTTTACCCTCACCCGTGTCCTAATTTTAACCAGTACATCAACACTAACCCATGCCCTCTAACGTACGCCAACCCTAAGCCATTGCCGTACCCTAACCTGTACCCTAATCAATCCCCATTCCCTAACCCTAACCCTAACCCTAACCCTTAACGTGACCCTCTTCCGAGGCCTTACGCTCACCCGTGCCCTAATCGTAAGCAGTACACTAACACTAACTAGTGACCTCACACGTACGCTAAACCTTAAGCGTTGTGGTACCCTAAACTGTGCCCTGATATCTCGCCATTCCCTAACCCTAAACCTAACCCGAATTCTATCCCTGACCCTCACCCGAAACCTTACCCTCACCCGTGCCCTAATCTTAACCAGGACACCAACACTAACTTGTGCCCTCACACGTACGCTAACCCTTAATCGTTGTCGTACCCTAAACTGTACCCTAATCCCTCCCCATTCCCTAACCCTAACCCTAACCCGAATCCTAACCCTGACCCTCACCTGAAGCCTTACCCTCACCCGTGCCCTAATCTTAACCAGGACACTAACACTAACCCTTGCCCTCTCACGAACGCTAACCCTTAAGCACTGTCGTACCCTGAGCTGTAGCCTAATCCCTCTGCATTCCTTAACCCTAACCCTAACCCGAATCCTAAACCTGACCCTCACCCAAAGCCTTACCCTCACCCGTGCCCTAATCTTAACCAGGACACCAACACTAACTCGTCCCCTCACACGTACGCTAAACCTTAAGCGTTGTCGTACCCTAAATTGTACCCTAATCCCTCCCCATTCCTTACCCCTAACCCTAACCCCATCCCTAAACCTGACCCACTTCCGATGCCCTACCCTAACCAATGCCCTAATCTTAACCAGTACACAAACACTAACTCATGCCCTCAAACGTACGCTAACCCTTAAGCATTGTTGTACCCTATCCTGTACCCAAATCCCTCCCCATTCCCTAACCCTAACCCTAAGCGAAACCCTGAACGCGACCCTTTTCCGAAGCCTTACCCTCATCGGTGCCGTTGTCTTAACCAGTACACCAACACTAACTCGTGCCCTCACACTTACGCTAACCCTTAAGCATTGTCGTACCCTAACCTTTACCCTAATCCCTCTCCATTCCCTAACCCTAACCCTAACCCGAATCCTAACCCTGACCCTCACCCGAAGCCTTACCCTCACCCGTGCCCTAATCTTAACCAGGACACCAAGACTAACTCGTGCAATCACACGTACGCTAACACTAACCCGCAGCGGTACCCTAACCTGTACCCTAATCCCTCTCCATTCCCTAACCCTAACCCTATCCTGAAACCTAACCATGACACTCACCCGAAACTTTACCCTCACCCGTGTCCTAATTTTAACCAGTACATCAACACTAACCCATGCCATCTAACGTACACCAACCCTAAGCCATTGCCGTACCCTAACCTGTACCCTAATCAATCCCCATTCCCTAACCCTAACCCTAACCCTAACCCTTAACGTGACCCTCTTCCGAGGCCTTACGCTCACCCGTGCCCTAATCGTAAGCAGTACACTAACACTAACTAGTGACCTCACACGTACGCTAAACCTTAAGCGTTGTGGTACCCTAAACTGTGCCCTGATATCTCGCCATTCCCTAACCCTAAACCTAACCCGAATTCAATCCCTGACCCTCACCCGAAACCTTACCCTCACCCGTGCCCTAATCTTAACCAGGACACCAACACTAACTTGTGCCCTCACACGTACGCTAACCCTTAATCGTTGTTGTACCCTAAACTGTACCCTAATCCCTCCCCATTCCCTAACCCTAACCCTAACCCGAATCCTAACCCTGACCCTCACCTGAAGCCTTACCCTCACCCGTGCCCTAATCTTAACCAGGACACTAACACTAACCCTTGCCCTCTCACGAACGCTAACCCTTAAGCACTGTCGTACCCTAAGCTGTACCCTAATCCCTCTCCATTCCCTAACCCTAAGCCTAACCTGAAACCTAACCATGACACTCACCCGAAACTTTACCCTCACCCGTGTCCTAATTTTAACCAGTACATCAACACTAACCCATGCCCTCTAACGTACGCCAACCCTAAGCCATTGCCGTACCCTAACCTGTACCCTAATCCCTCCCCATTCCCTAACCCTAACCCTAACCGAACCCTGAACGTGACCCTTTTCCGAGGCCTTACCCTCATCGGTGCCCTTGTCTTAACCAGTACACCAACACGAACTCGTGCCCTCACACTTATGCTAACCCTTAAGCATTGTCGTACCCTAACCTGTACCCTAATCCCTCTCATGTCCCTAAACCTAACCCTAACCCGAATCCTAACCCTGACCCACACCCGAAGCTTTACCCTCACCCGTGCCCT
Source organism: Inia geoffrensis (assembly GCA_036417435.1). Taxonomy (NCBI): domain Eukaryota; kingdom Metazoa; phylum Chordata; class Mammalia; order Artiodactyla; family Iniidae; genus Inia; species Inia geoffrensis. Next base: position 109,766,474 of record CM070908.1, on the reverse strand, counting down.
AATCTTAACCAGAACACCAAGACTAACTCGTGCCCTCACACGTACGCTAACACTAAACCACAGCGGTACCCTAACCTGTACCCTAATCCCTCTCCATTCCCTAACCCTAACCCTAACCTGAAACCTAACCATGACACTCACCCGAAACTTTACCCTCACCCGTGTCCTAATTTTAACCAGTACATCAACACTAACCCATGCCCTCTAACGTACGCCAACCCTAAGCCATTGCTGTACCCTAACCTGTAGCCTTATCAATCCCCATTCCCTAACCCTAACCCTAACCCTAACCCTTAACGTGACCCTCTTCCGAGGCCTTACCCTCACCCGTGCCCTAATCTTAACCAGGACACCAACACTAACTTGTTCCCTCACACGTACGTTAACACTTAATCGTTGTCGTACCCTAAACTGTACGCTAATCCCACCCCATTCCCTAACCCTAACCCGAATCCTAACCCTGACCCTCACCTGAAGCCTTACCCTCACCCGTGCCCTAATCTTAACCAGGACACTAACACTAACCCTTGCCCTCTCACGAACGCTAACCCTTAAGCACTGTCGTACCCTAAGCTGTACCCTAATCCCTCTGCATTCCTTAACCCTAACCCTAACCCGAATCCTAACCCTGACCCTCACCCGAAGCCTTACCCTCACCCGTGCCCTAATCTTAACCAGGACACCAACACTAACTCGTGCCCTCACACGTACGCTAAACCTTAAGCGTTGTCGTACCCTAAATTGTACCCTAATCCCTCCCCATTCCTTAACCCTAACCCTAACCCCATCCCTAAACCTGACCGACTTCCGATGCCCTACCCTAACCAATGCCCTAATCTTAACCAGTACACAAACACTAACTCATGCCCTCAAACGTACGCTAACCCTTAAGCATTGTCGTGCCCTATCCTGTACCCTAATCCCTCCCCATTCCCTAACCCTAACCCTAAGCGAAACCCTGAACGTGACCCTTTTCCGAGGCCTTACCCTCATCGGTGCCGTTGTCTTAACCATTACACCAACACTAACTCGTGCCCTCACACTTACGCTAACCCTTAAGCATTGTCGTACCCTAACCTGTACCCTAATCCCTCTCCATTCCCTAACCCTAACCCAAACCCGAATCCTAACCCTGACCCTCACCCGAAGCCTTACCCTCACCCGTGCCCTAATCTTAACCAGGACACCAAGACTAACTCGTGCCCTCAAACGTACGCTAACACTAAACCGCAGCGGTACCCTAACCTGTACCCTAATCCCTCTCCATTCCCTAACCCTAACCCTAACCTGAAATCTAACCATGACACTCACCCGAAACTTTACCCTCACCCGTGTCCTAATTTTAACCAGTACATCAACACTAACCCATGCCCTCTAACGTACGCCAACCCTAAGCCATTGCCGTACCCTAACCTGTACCCTAATCAATCCCCATTCCCTAACCCTAACCCTAACCCTAACCCTTAACGTGACCCTCTTCCGAGGCCTTACCCTCACCCGTGCCCTAATCGTAAGCAGTACACTAACACTAACTAGTGACCTCACACGTACGCTAAACCTTAAGCGTTGTGGTACCCTAAACTGTGCCCTAATATCTCCCCATTCCCTAACCCTAACCCTAACCCGAATTCTATCCCTGACCCTCACCCGAAACCTTACCCTCACCCGTGCCCTAATCTTAACCAGGACACCAACACTAACTTGTTCCCTCACACGTACGCTAACCCTTAATCGTTGTCGTACCCTAAACTGTACCCTAATCCCTCCCCATTCCCTAACCCTAACCCTAACCCGAATCCTAACCCTGACCCTCACCTGAAGCCTTACCCTCACCCGTGCCCTAAACTTAACCAGGACACTAACACTAACCCTTGCCCTCACACGAACGCTAACCCTTAAGCACTGTCGTACCCTAAGCAGTACCCTAATCCCTCTGCATTCCTTAACCCTAACCCTAACCCCATCCCTAAACCTGACCCACTTCCGATGCCCTACCCTAACCAATGCCCTAATCTTAACCAGTACACAAACACTAACTCATGCCCTCAAACGTACGCTAACCCTTAAGCATTGTTGTACCCTATCCTGTACCCTAATCCCTTTCCATTCCCTAACCCTAACCCTAAGCGAAACCCTGAACGTGACCCTTTTCCGAGGCCTTACCCTCATCGGTGCCGTTGTCTTAACCAGTACACCAACACTAACTCGTGCCCTCACACTTACGCTAACACTTAAGCATTGTCGTACCCTAACCTGTACCCTAATCCCTCTCCATTCCCTAACCCTAACCCTAACCTGAAACCTAACCATGACACTCACCCGAAACTTTACCCTCACCCGTGTCCTAATTTAACCAGTACATCAACACTAACCCATGCCCTCTAACGTACGCCAACCCTAAGCCATTGCCGTACACTAACCTGTACCCTAATCAATCCCCATTCCCTAACCCTAACCCTAACCCTAACCCTTAACGTGACCCTCTTCCGAGGCCTTACCCTCACCCGTGCCCTAATCGTAAGCAGTACACTAACACTAACTAGTGACCTCACACGTACGCTAAACCTCAAGCGTTGTGGTACCCTAAACTGTGCCCTAATATCTCCCCATTCCCTAACCCTAACACTAACCCGAATTCTATCCCTGACCCTCACCCGAAACCTTACCCTCACCCGTGCCCTAATCTTAACCAGGACACCAACACTAACTTGTTCCCTCACACGTACGCTAACCCTTAATCGTTGTCGTACCCTAAACTGTACCCTAATCCCTCCCCATTCCCTAACCCTAACCCTAACCCGAATCCTAACCCTGACCCTGACCTGAAGCCTTACCCTCACCCATGCCCTAATCTTAACCAGGACACTAACACTAACCATTGCCCTCACACGAACGCTAACCCTTAAGCACTGTCGTACCCTAAGCTGTACCCTAATCCCTCTGCATTCCTTAACCCTAACCCTAACCCTAATCCCTCTCCATTCCCTAACCCTAACCCTAACCTGAAACCTAACCATGACACTCACCCGAAACTTTACCCTCACCCGTGTCCTAATTTTAACCAGTACATCAACACTAACCCATGCCCGCTAACGTACGTCAAGCCTAAGCCATTGCCATACCCTAACCTGTACCCTAATCAATTCCCATTCCCTAACCCTAACCCTAACCGTAACCCTTAACGTGACCCTCTTCCGAGGCCTTACCCTCACCCGTGCCCTAATCGTAAGCAGTACACTAACACTAACTAGTGACCTCACACGTACGCTAAACCTCAAGCGTTGTGGTACCCTAAACTGTGCCCTAATATCTCCCCATTCCCTAAACCTAACACTAACCCGAATTCTATCCCTGACCCTCACCCGAAACCTTACGCTCACCCGTGCCCTAATCTTAACCAGGACACCAACACTAACTTGTTCCCTCACACGTACGCTAACCCTTAATCGTTGTCGTACCCTAAACTGTACCCTAATCCCTCCCCATTCCCTAACCCTAACCCTAACCCGAATCCTAACCCTGACCCTGACCTGAAGCCTTACCCTCACCCATGCCCTAATCTTAACCAGGACACTAACACTAACCATTGCCCTCACACGAACGCTAACCCTTAAGCACTGTCGTACCCTAAGCTGTACCCTAATCCCTCTGCATTCCTTAACCCTAACCCTAACCCTAATCCCTCTCCATTCCCTAACCCTAACCCTAACCTGAAACCTAACCATGACACTCACCCGAAACTTTACCCTCACCCGTGTCCTAATTTTAACCAGTACATCAACACTAACACATGCCCGCTAACGTACGTCAAGCCTAAGCCATTGCCATACCCTAACCTGTACCCTAATCAATTCCCATTCCCTAACCCTAACCCTAACCCTAACCCTTAACGTGACCCTCTTCCGAGGCCTTACCCTCACCCGTGCCCTAATTGTAAGCAGTACACTAACACTAACTAGTGACCTCACACGTACGCTAAACCTTAAGCGTTGTGGTACCCTAAACTGTGCCCTAATCCCTCCCCATTCCTTAACCCTAACCCTAACCCCATCCCTAAACCTGACCCACTTCCGATGCCCTACCCTAACCAATGCCCTAATCTTAACCAGTACACAAACACTAACTCATGCCCTCAAACGTACGCTAACCCTTAAGCATTGTCGTACCCTATCCTGTACCCTAATCCCTCCCCATTCCCTAACCCTAACCCTAAGCGAAACCCTGAACGTGACCCTTTTCCGAGGCCTTACCCTCATCGGTGCCCTTGTCTTAACCACTACACCAACACTAACTCGTGCCCTCACACTTACGCTAACCCTTAAGCATTGTCGTACCCTAACCTGTACCCTAACCCCTCTCCATTCCCTAACCCTAACCCTAACCCGAATTCTATCCCTGACCCTCACCCGAAACCTTACCCTCACCCGTGCCCTAATCTTAACCAGGACACGAACACTAACTTGTGCCCTCACACGTACGCTAACCCTTAATTGTTGTCGTACCCTAAACTGTACCCTAATCCCTCCCCATTCCCTAACCCTAACCCTAACCCGAATCCTAACCCTGACACTCACCTGAAGCCTTACAATCACCCGTGTGCTAATCTTAACCAGGACACTAACACTATCCCTTGCCCTCACACGAACGCTAACCCTTAAGCACTGTCGTACCCTGAGCTGTAGCCTAATCCCTCTGCATTCCTTAACCCTAACCCTAACCCGAATCCTAACCCTGACCCTCACCCGAAGCCTTACCCTCACCCATGCCCTAATCTTAACCAGGACACCAACACTAACTCGTGCCCTCACACGTACGCTAACACTAACCCGCAGCGGTACCCTAACCTGTACCCTAATCCCTCTCCATTCCCTAACCCTAACCCTAACCTGAAACCTAACCATGACACTCACCCGAAACTTTACCCTCACCCGTGTCCTAATTTTAACCAGTACATCAACACTAACCCATGCCCTCTAACGTACGCCAACCCTAAGCCATTGCCGTACACTAACCTGTACCCTAATCAGTCCCCATTCCCTAACCCTAACCCTAACCCTAACCCTTAACGTGACCCTCTTCCGAGGCCTTACCCTCACCCGTGCCCTAATCGTAAGCAGTACACTAACACTAACTAGTGACCTCACACGTACGCTAAACCTTAAGCGTTGTGGTACCCTAAACTGTGCCCTAATATCTCCCCATTCCCTAACCCTAACCCTAACCCGAATTCTATCCCTGACCCTCACCCGAAACCTTACCCTCACCCGTGCCCTAATCTTAACCAGAACACCAACACTAACTTGTGCCCACACACGTACGCTAACCCTTAATCGTTGTCGTACCCTAAACTGTACCCTAATCCCTCCCCATTCCCTAACCCTAACCCTAACCCGAATCCTAACCCTGACACTCACCTGAAGCCTTACCCGCACCCGTGCCCTAATCTTAACCAGGACACTAACACTAACCTTTGCCCTTACACGAACGCTAACCCTTAAGCACTGTCGTACCCTAAGCTTTACCCTAATCCCTCTGCATTCCTTAACCCTAACCCTAACCCGAATCCTAACCCTGACCCTCACCCGAAGCCTTACCCTCACCCGTGCCCTAATCTTAACCAGGACACCAACACTAACTCGTGCCCTCACACGTACCCTAAACCTTAAGCGTTGTCGTACCCTAAATTGTACCCTAATCCCTCCCGATTCCTTAACCCTAACCCTAACCCCATCCCTAAACCTGACCCACTTCCGATGCCCTACCCTAACCAATGCCCTAATCTTAACCAGTACACAAACACTAACTCATGCCCTCAAACGTACGCTAACCCTTAAGCATTGTTGTACCCTATCCTGTACCCAAATCCCTCCCCATTCCCTAACCCTAACCCTAAGCAAAACCCTGAACGTGACCCTTTTCCGAGGCCTTACCCTCATCGGTGCCGTTGTCTTAACCAGTACACCAACACTAACTCGTGCCCTCACACTTACGCTAACCCTTAAGCATTGTCGTACCCTAACCTGTACCCTAATCCCTCTCCATTCCCTAACCCTAACACTAACCCGAATCCTAACTCTGACCCTCAGCCGAAGACTTACCCTCACCCGTGCCCTAATCTTAACCAGGACACCAAGACTAACTCGTGCCCTCAAACGTACGCTAACACTAAACCGCAGCGGTACCCTAACCTGTACCCTAATCCCTCTCCATTCCCTAACCCTAACCCTAACCTGAAATCTAACCATGACACTCACCCGAAACTTTACCCTCACCCGTGTCCTAATTTTAACCAGTACATCAACACTAACCCATGCCCTCTAACGTACGCCAACCCTAAGCCATTGCCGTACCCTAACCTGTACCCTAATCAATCCCCATTCCCTAACCCTAACCCTAACCCTAACCCTTAACGTGACCCTCTTCCGAGGCCTTACCCTCACCCGTGCCCTAATCGTAAGCAGTACACTAACACTAACTAGTGACCTCACACGTACGCTAAACCTTAAGCGTTGTGGTACCCTAAACTGTGCCCTAATATCTCCCCATTCCCTAACCCTAACCCTAACCCGAATTCTATCCCTGACCCTCACCCGAAACCTTACCCTCACCCGTGCCCTAATCTTAACCAGGACACCAACACTAACTTGTTCCCTCACACGTACGCTAACCCTTAATCGTTGTCGTACCCTAAACTGTACCCTAATCCCTCCCCATTCCCTAACCCTAACCCTAACCCGAATCCTAACCCTGACCCTCACCTGAAGCCTTACCCTCACCCGTGCCCTAAACTTAACCAGGACACTAACACTAACCCTTGCCCTCACACGAACGCTAACCCTTAAGCACTGTCGTACCCTAAGCAGTACCCTAATCCCTCTGCATTCCTTAACCCTAACCCTAACCCCATCCCTAAACCTGACCCACTTCCGATGCCCTACCCTAACCAATGCCCTAATCTTAACCAGTACACAAACACTAACTCATGCCCTCAAACGTACGCTAACCCTTAAGCATTGTTGTACCCTATCCTGTACCCTAATCCCTTTCCATTCCCTAACCCTAACCCTAAGCGAAACCCTGAACGTGACCCTTTTCCGAGGCCTTACCCTCATCGGTGCCGTTGTCTTAACCAGTACACCAACACTAACTCGTGCCCTCACACTTACGCTAACACTTAAGCATTGTCGTACCCTAACCTGTACCCTAATCCCTCTCCATTCCCTAACCCTAACCCTAACCTGAAACCTAACCATGACACTCACCCGAAACTTTACCCTCACCCGTGTCCTAATTTTAACCAGTACATCAACACTAACCCATGCCCTCTAACGTACGCCAACCCTAAGCCATTGCCGTACACTAACCTGTACCCTAATCAATCCCCATTCCCTAACCCTAACCCTAACCCTAACCCTTAACGTGACCCTCTTCCGAGGCCTTACCCTCACCCGTGCCCTAATCGTAAGCAGTACACTAACACTAACTAGTGACCTCACACGTACGCTAAACCTCAAGCGTTGTGGTACCCTAAACTGTGCCCTAATATCTCCCCATTCCCTAACCCTAACACTAACCCGAATTCTATCCCTGACCCTCACCCGAAACCTTACCCTCACCCGTGCCCTTATCTTAACCAGGACACCAACACTAACTTGTTCCCTCACACGTACGCTAACCCTTAATCGTTGTCGTACCCTAAACTGTACCCTAATCCCTCCCCATTCCCTAACCCTAACCCTAACCCGAATCCTAACCCTGACCCTGACCTGAAGCCTTACCCTCACCCATGCCCTAATCTTAACCAGGACACTAACACTAACCATTGCCCTCACACGAACGCTAACCCTTAAGCACTGTCGTACCCTAAGCTGTACCCTAATCCCTCTGCATTCCTTAACCCTAACCCTAACCCTAATCCCTCTCCATTCCCTAACCCTAACCCTAACCTGAAACCTAACCATGACACTCACCCGAAACTTTACCCTCACCCGTGTCCTAATTTTAACCAGTACATCAACACTAACCCATGCCCGCTAACGTACGTCAAGCCTAAGCCATTGCCATACCCTAACCTGTACCCTAATCAATTCCCATTCCCTAACCCTAACCCTAACCGTAACCCTTAACGTGACCCTCTTCCGAGGCCTTACCCTCACCCGTGCCCTAATCGTAAGCAGTACACTAACACTAACTAGTGACCTCACACGTACGCTAAACCTCAAGCGTTGTGGTACCCTAAACTGTGCCCTAATATCTCCCCATTCCCTAACCCTAACACTAACCCGAATTCTATCCCTGACCCTCACCCGAAACCTTACCCTCACCCGTGCCCTAATCTTAACCAGGACACCAACACTAACTTGTTCCCTCACACGTACGCTAACCCTTAATCGTTGTCGTACCCTAAACTGTACCCTAATCCCTCCCCATTCCCTAACCCTAACCCTAACCCGAATCCTAACCCTGACCCTGACCTGAAGCCTTACCCTCACCCATGCCCTAATCTTAACCAGGACACTAACACTAACCATTGCCCTCACACGAACGCTAACCCTTAAGCACTGTCGTACCCTAAGCTGTACCCTAATCCCTCTGCATTCCTTAACCCTAACCCTAACCCTAATCCCTCTCCATTCCCTAACCCTAACCCTAACCTGAAACCTAACCATGACACTCACCCGAAACTTTACCCTCACCCGTGTCCTAATTTTAACCAGTACATCAACACTAACACATGCCCGCTAACGTACGTCAAGCCTAAGCCATTGCCATACCCTAACCTGTACCCTAATCAATTCCCATTCCCTAACCCTAACCCTAACCCTAACCCTTAACGTGACCCTCTTCCGAGGCCTTACCCTCACCCGTGCCCTAATTGTAAGCAGTACACTAACACTAACTAGTGACCTCACACGTACGCTAAACCTTAAGCGTTGTGGTACCCTAAACTGTGCCCTAATCCCTCCTCATTCCTTAACCCTAACCCTAACCCCATCCCTAAACCTGACCCACTTCCGATGCCCTACCCTAACCAATGCCCTAATCTTAACCAGTACACAAACACTAACTCATGCCCTCAAACGTACGCTAACCCTTAAGCATTGTCGTACGCTATCCTGTACCCTAATCCCTCCCCATTCCCTAACCCTAACCCTAAGCGAAACCCTGAACGTGACCCTTTTCCGAGGCCTTACCCTCATCGGTGCCCTTGTCTTAACCACTACACCAACACTAACTCGTGCCCTCACACTTACGCTAACCCTTAAGCATTGTCGTACCCTAACCTGTACCCTAACCCCTCTCCATTCCCTAACCCTAACCCTAACCCGAATTCTATCCCTGACCCTCACCCGAAACCTTACCCTCACCCGTGCCCTAATCTTAACCAGGACACGAACACTAACTTGTGCCCTCACACGTACGCTAACCCTTAATTGTTGTCGTACCCTAAACTGTACCCTAATCCCTCCCCATTCCCTAACCCTAACCCTAACCCGAATCCTAACCCTGACACTCACCTGAAGCCTTACAATCACCCGTGTGCTAATCTTAACCAGGACACTAACACTATCCCTTGCCCTCACACGAACGCTAACCCTTAAGCACTGTCGTACCCTGAGCTGTAGCCTAATCCCTCTGCATTCCTTAACCCTAACCCTAACCCGAATCCTAACCCTGACCCTCACCCGAAGCCTTACCCTCACCCATGCCCTAATCTTAACCAGGACACCAACACTAACTCGTGCCCTCACACGTACGCTAACACTAACCCGCAGCGGTACCCTAACCTGTACCCTAATCCCTCTCCATTCCCTAACCCTAACCCTAACCTGAAACCTAACCATGACACTCACCCGAAACTTTACCCTCACCCGTGTCCTAATTTTAACCAGTACATCAACACTAACCCATGCCCTCTAACGTACGCCAACCCTAAGCCATTGCCGTACACTAACCTGTACCCTAATCAGTCCCCATTCCCTAACCCTAACCCTAACCCTAACCCTTAACGTGACCCTCTTCCGAGGCCTTACCCTCACCCGTGCCCTAATCGTAAGCAGTACACTAACACTAACTAGTGACCTCACACGTACGCTAAACCTTAAGCGTTGTGGTACCCTAAACTGTGCCCTAATATCTCCCCATTCCCTAACCCTAACCCTAACCCGAATTCTATCCCTGACCCTCACCCGAAACCTTACCCTCACCCGTGCCCTAATCTTAACCAGAACACCAACACTAACTTGTGCCCACACACGTACGCTAACCCTTAATCGTTGTCGTACCCTAAACTGTACCCTAATCCCTCCCCATTCCCTAACCCTAACCCTAACCCGAATCCTAACCCTGACACTCACCTGAAGCCTTACCCGCACCCGTGCCCTAATCTTAACCAGGACACTAACACTAACCTTTGCCCTTACACGAACGCTAACCCTTAAGCACTGTCGTACCCTAAGCTTTACCCTAATCCCTCTGCATTCCTTAACCCTAACCCTAACCCGAATCCTAACCCTGACCCTCACCCGAAGCCTTACCCTCACCCGTGCCCTAATCTTAACCAGGACACCAACACTAACTCGTGCCCTCACACGTACCCTAAACCTTAAGCGTTGTCGTACCCTAAATTGTACCCTAATCCCTCCCGATTCCTTAACCCTAACCCTAACCCCATCCCTAAACCTGACCCACTTCCGATGCCCTACCCTAACCAATGCCCTAATCTTAACCAGTACACAAACACTAACTCATGCCCTCAAACGTACGCTAACCCTTAAGCATTGTTGTACCCTATCCTGTACCCAAATCCCTCCCCATTCCCTAACCCTAACCCTAAGCAAAACCCTGAACGTGACCCTTTTCCGAGGCCTTACCCTCATCGGTGCCGTTGTCTTAACCAGTACACCAACACTAACTCGTGCCCTCACACTTACGCTAACCCTTAAGCATTGTCGTACCCTAACCTGTACCCTAATCCCTCTCCATTCCCTAACCCTAACACTAACCCGAATCCTAACTCTGACCCTCAGCCGAAGACTTACCCTCACCCGTGCCCTAATCTTAACCAGGACACCAAGACTAACTCGTGCCCTCAAACGTACGCTAACACTAAACCGCAGCGTTACCCTAACCTGTACCCTAATCCCTCTCCATTCCCTAACCCTAACCCTAACCTGAAACCTAACCATGACACTCACCCGAAACTTTACCCTCACCCGTGTCCTAATTTTAACCAGTACATCAACACTAACCCATGCCCTCTAGCGTACGCCAACCCTAAGCCATTGCCGTACCCTAACCTGTACCCTAATCAATCCCCATTCCCTAACCCTAACCCTAACCCTAACCCTTATCGTGACCCTCTTCCGAGGCCTTACCCTCACCCGTGCCCTAATCGTAAGCAGTACACTAACACTAACTAGTGACCTCACACGTACGCTAAACCTTAAGCGTTGTGGTACCCTAAACTGTGCCCTAATATCTCCCCATTCCTTAACCCTAACCCTAACCCGAATCCTAACCCTGACCCTCATCCGAAGCCTTACCCTCCCCCATGCCCTAATCTTAACCAGGACACCAACACTAACTCGTGCCCTCACACGTACGCTAAACCTTAAGCGTTGTCGTACCCTAAATTGTACCCTAATCCCTCCCCATTCCTTAACCCTAACCCTAACCCCATCCCTAAACCTGACCCACCTCCGATGCCCTACCCTAACCAATGCCCTATTCTTAACCAGTACACAAACACTAACTCATGCCCTCAAACGTACGCTAACCCTTAAGCATTGTCGTACCCTATCCTGTACCCTAATCCCTACCCATTCCCTAACCCTAACCCTAAGCGAAACCCTGAACGTGACCCTTTTCCGAGGCCTTACCCTCATCGGTGCCGTTGTCTTAACCAGTACACCAACACTAACTTGTGCCCTCACACTTACTCTAACCCTAAAGCATTGTCGTACCCTAAACTGTGCCCTAATCCCTCTCCATTCCCTAACCCTAACCCTAACCCGAATCCTAACCCTGACCCTCACCCGAAGCCTTACCCTCACCCGTGCCCTAATCTTAACCAGGACACCAAGACTAACTCGTGCCCTCAAACGTACGCTAACACTAAACCGCAGAGGTACCCTAACATGTATCCTAATCCCTCTCCATTCCCTAACCCTAACCCTAACCTGAAACCTAACCATGACACTCACCCGAAACTTTACCCTCACCCGTGTCCTAATTTTAACCAGTACATCAACACTATCTCATGCCCTCTAATGAACGCCAACCCTAAGCCATTGCCGTACCCTAACCTGTACCTTAATCAATCCCCATTCCCTAACCCTAACCCTAACCCTAACCCTTAACTTGACCCTCTTCCGAGGCCTTACCCTCACCCGTGCCCTAATCGTAAGCAGTACACTAACACTAACTAGTGACCTCACACATACGCTAAACCTTAAGCGTTGTGGTACCCTAAACTGTGCCCTAATATCTCCCCATTCCCTAACCCTAACCCTAACCCGAATTCTATCCCTGACCCTCACCCGAAACCTTACCCACACCCGTGCCCTAATCTTAAGCAGAACACCAACAGTAACTTGTGCCCTCACACGTACGCTAACCCTTAATTGTTGTCGTACCCTAAACTGTACCCTAATCCCTCCCCATTCCCTAACCCTAGCCCTAACCCGAATCCTAACCCTGACACTCACCTGAAGCCTTATCCTCACCCGTGCCCTAATCTTAACCAGGACACTAACACTATCCCTTGCCCTCACACGAACGCTAACCCTTAAGCACTGTCGTACCCTGAGCTGTAGCCTAATCCCTCTGCATTCCTTAACCCTAACCCTAACCCGAATCCTAACCCTGACCCTCACCCGAAACCTTACCCTCACCCGTGCCCTAATCTTAACCAGGACACCAACACTAATTCGTGCCCTCACACGTACGCTAAACCTTAAGCGTTGTCGTACCCTAAATTGTACCCTAATCCCTCCCCATTCCTTAACCCTAACCCTAACCCCATCCCTAAACCTGACCCACATCCGATGCCCTACCCTAACCAATGCCCTATTCTTAACCAGTACACAAACACTAACTCATGCCCTCAAACGTACGCTAACCCTTAAGCATTGTTGTACCCTATCCTGTACCCAAATCCCTCCTCATTCCCTAACCCTAACCCTAAGCGAAACCCTGAACGTGACCCTTTTCCGAGGCCTTACCCTCATCGGTGCCGTTGTCTTAACCAGTACACCAACACTAACTCGTGCCCTCACACTTACGCTAACCCTTAAGCATTGTCGTACCCTAACCTGTACCCTAAACCCTCTCCATTCCCTAACCCTAACACTAACCCGAATCCTAACTCTGACCCTCACCCGAAGACTTACCCTCACCCGTGTCCTAATCTTAACCAGGACACCAAGACTAACTCGTGCCCTCAAACGTACGCTAACACTAAACCGCAGCGTTACCCTAACCTGTACCCTAATCCCTCTCCATTCCCTAACCCTAACCCTAACCTGAAACCTAACCATGACACTCACCCGAAACTTTACCCTCACCCGTGTCCTAAGTTTAACCAGTACATCAACACTAACCCATGCCCTCTAACGTACGCCAACCCTAAGCCATCGCCGTACCCTAACCTGTACCCTAATCAATCCCCATTCCCTAACCCTAACCCTAACCCTAACCCTTATCGTGACCCTCTTCTGAGGCCTTACCCTCACCCGTGCCCTAATCGTAAGCAGTACACTAACACTAACTAGTGACCTCACACGTACGCTAAACCTTAAGCATTGTGGTACCCTAAACTGTGCCCTAATATCTCCCCATTCCTTAACCCTAACCCTAATCCGAATCCTAACCCTGACCCTCACCCGAAGCCTTACCCTCACCCATGCCCTAATCTTAACCAGGACACCAACACTAACTCGTGCCCTCACACGTACGCTAAACCTTAAGTGTTGTCGTACCCTAAATTGTACCCTAATCCCTCCCCATTCCTTAACCCTAACCCTAACCCCATCCCTAAACCTGACCCATCTCCGATGCCCTACCCTAACCAATGCCCTATTCTTAACCAGTACACAAACACTAACTCATGCCCTCAAACGTACGCTAAGCCTTAATCGTTGTCGTACCCTAAACTGTACCCTAATCACTCCCCATTCCCTAACCCTAACCCTAACCCGAATCCTAACCCTGACCCTCACCTGAAGCCTTATCCTCACCCGTGCTCTAATCTTAACCAGGACACTAACACTAACCCTTGCCCTCACACGAACGCTAACCTTTAAGCACTGTCGTACCCTAAGCGGTACCATAATCCCTCTGCATTCCTTAACCCTAACCCTAACCCGAATCCTAACCCTGACCCTCACCCGAAGCCTTACCCTCACCCGTGCCCTAATCTTAACCAGGACACCAACACTAACTCGTTCCCTCACACATACGCTAAACCTTAATCGTTGTCGTACCCTAAATTGTACCCTAATCCCTTCCCATTCCTTAACCCTAACCCTAACCCCATCCCTAAACCTGACCAACTTCCGATGCCCTACCCTAACCAATGCCCTAATCTTAACCAGTACACAAACACTAACTCATGCCCTCAAACGTACGCTAACCCTTAAGCATTGTCGTACCCTATCCTGTACCCTAATCCCTCCCCATTCCCTAACCCTAACCCTAAGCGAAACCCTGAACGTGACACTTTTCCGAGACCTTACCCTCATCGTTGCCGTTGTCTTAACCAGTACACCAACACTAACTCGTGCCCTCACACTTACGCTAACACTTAAGCATTGTCGTACCCTAACCTGTACCCTAATCCCTCTCCATTCCCTAACCCTAACCCTAACCTGAAACCTAACCATGACACTCACCCGAAACTTTACCCTCACCCGTGTCCTAATTTTAACCAGTACATCAACACTAACCCATGCCCTCTAACGTACGCCAACCCTAAGCCATTGCCGTACACTAACCTGTACCCTAATCAATCCCCATTCCCTAACCCTAACCCTAACCCTAACCCTTAACGTGACCCTCTTCCGAGGCCTTACCCTCACCCGTGCCCTAATCGTAAGCAGTACACTAACACTAACTAGTGACCTCACACGTACGCTAAACCTCAAGCATTGTGGTACCCTAAACTGTGCCCTAATATCTCCCCATTCCCTAACCCTAACACTAACCCGAATTCTATCCCTGACCCTCACCCGAAACCTTACCCTCACCCGTGCCCTAATCTTAACCAGGACACCAACACTAACTTGTTCCCTCACACGTACGCTAACCCTTAATCGTTGTCGTACCCTAAACTGTACCCTAATCCCTCCCCATTCCCTAACCCTAACCCTAACCCGAATCCTAACCCTGACCCTGACCTGAAGCCTTACCCTCACCCATGCCCTAATCTTAACCAGGACACTAACACTAACCATTGCCCTCACACGAACGCTAACCCTTAAGCACTGTCATACCCTAAGCTGTACCCTAATCCCTCTGCATTCCTTAACCCTAACCCTAACCCTAATCCCTCTCCATTCCCTAACCCTAACCCTAACCTGAAACCTAACCATGACACTCACCCGAAACTTTACCCTCACCCGTGTCCTAATTTTAACCAGTACATCAACACTAACCCATGCCCGCTAACGTACGTCAAGCCTAAGCCTATGCCATACCCTAACCTGTACCCTAATCAATTCCCATTCCCTAACCCTAAACCTAACCGTAACCCTTAACGTGACCCTCTTCCGAGGCCTTACCCTCACCCGTGCCCTAATCGTAAGCAGTACACTAACACTAACTAGTGACCTCACACGTACGCTAAACCTCAAGCGTTGTGGTACCCTAAACTGTGCCCTAATATCTCCCCATTCCCTAACCCTAACACTAACCCGAATTCTATCCCTGACCCTCACCCGAAACCTTACCCTCACCCGTGCCCTAATCTTAACCAGGACACCAACACTAACTTGTTCCCTCACACGTACGCTAACCCTTAATCGTTGTCGTACCCTAAACTGTACCCTAATCCCTCCCCATTCCCTAACCCTAAC
The DNA here is from genome assembly GCA_036417435.1 of Inia geoffrensis. Taxonomy (NCBI): domain Eukaryota; kingdom Metazoa; phylum Chordata; class Mammalia; order Artiodactyla; family Iniidae; genus Inia; species Inia geoffrensis. Next base: position 109,750,398 of record CM070908.1, on the reverse strand, counting down.
CCTAACCCGAATCCTAACCCTGACCCTGACCTGAAGCCTTACCCTCACCCATGCCCTAATCTTAACCAGGACACTAACACTAACCATTGCCCTCACACGAACGCTAACCCTTAAGCACTGTCGTACCCTAAGCTGTACCCTAATCCCTCTGCATTCCTTAACCCTAACCCTAACCCTAATCCCTCTCCATTCCCTAACCCTAACCCTAACCTGAAACCTAACCATGACACTCACCCGAAACTTTACCCTCACCCGTGTCCTAATTTTAACCAGTACATCAACACTAACCCATGCCCGCTAACGTACGTCAAGCCTAAGCCATTGCCATACCCTAACCTGTACCCTAATCAATTCCCATTCCCTAACCCTAACCCTAACCCTAACCCTTAACGTGACCCTCTTCCGAGGCCTTACCCTCACCCGTGCCCTAATTGTAAGCAGTACACTAACACTAACTAGTGACCTCACACGTACGCTAAACCTTAAGCGTTGTGGTACCCTAAACTGTGCCCTAATCCCTCCCCATTCCTTAACCCTAACCCTAACCCCATCCCTAAACCTGACCCACTTCCGATGCCCTACCCTAACCAATGCCCTAATCTTAACCAGTACACAAACACTAACTCATGCCCTCAAACGTACGCTAACCCTTAAGCATTGTCGTACCCTATCCTGTACCCTAATCCCTCCCCATTCCCTAACCCTAACCCTAAGCGAAACCCTGAACGTGACCCTTTTCCGAGGCCTTACCCTCATCGGTGCCCTTGTCTTAACCAGTACACCAACACTAACTCGTGCCCTCACACTTACGCTAACGCTTAAGCATTGTCGTACCCTAACCTGTACCCTAACCCCTCTCCATTCCCTAACCCTAACCCTAACCCGAATCCTAACCCTGACCCTCACCCGAAGCCTTACCCTCACCCGTGCCCTAATCTTAACCAGGACACCAAGACTAACTCGTGCCCTCAAACGTACGCTAACACTAAACCGCAGCGGTACCCTAACCTGTACCCTAATCCCTCTCCATTCCCTAAACCTAACCCTAACCTGAAACCTAACCATGACACTCACCCGAAACTTTACCCTCACCCGTGTCCTAATTTTAACCAGTACATCAACACTAACCCATGCCCTCTAACGTACGCCAACCCTAAGCCATTGCCGTACACTAACCTGTACCCTAATCAATCCCCATTCCCTAACCCTAACCCTAACCCTAACCCTTAACGTGACCTTCTTCCGAGGCCTTACCCTCACCCGTGCCCTAATCGTAAGCAGTAGACTAACACTAACTAGTGACCTCACACGTACGCTAAACCTTAAGCGTTGTGGTACCCTAAACTGTGCCCTAATAACTCCCCATTCCCTAACCCTAACCCTAACCCGAATTCTATCCCTGACCCTCACCCGAAACCTTACCCTCACCCGTGCCCTAATCTTAACCAGGACACGAACACTAACTTGTGCCCTCACACGTACGCTAACCCTTAATTGTTGTCGTACCCTAAACTGTACCCTAATCCCTCCCCATTCCCTAACCCTAACCCTAACCCGAATCCTAACCCTGACACTCACCTGAAGCCTTACAATCACCCGTGTGCTAATCTTAACCAGGACACTAACACTATCCCTTGCCCTCACACGAACGCTAACCCTTAAGCACTGTCGTACCCTGAGCTGTAGCCTAATCCCTCTGCATTCCTTAACCCTAACCCTAACCCGAATCCTAACCCTGACCCTCACCCGAAGCCTTACCCTCACCCATGCCCTAATCTTAACCAGGACACCAACACTAACTCGTGCCCTCACACGTACGCTAACACTAACCCGCAGCGGTACCCTAACCTGTACCCTAATCCCTCTCCATTCCCTAACCCTAACCCTAACCTGAAACCTAACCATGACACTCACCCGAAACTTTACCCTCACCCGTGTCCTAATTTTAACCAGTACATCAACACTAACCCATGCCCTCTAACGTACGCCAACCCTAAGCCATTGCCGTACCCTAACCTGTACCCTAATCAGTCCCCATTCCCTAACCCTAACCCTAACCCTAACCCTTAACGTGACCCTCTTCCGAGGCCTTACCCTCACCCGTGCCCTAATCGTAAGCAGTACACTAACACTAACTAGTGACCTCACACGTACGCTAAACCTTAAGCGTTGTGGTACCCTAAACTGTGCCCTAATATCTCCCCATTCCCTAACCCTAACCCTAACCCGAATTCTATCCCTGACCCTCACCCGAAACCTTACCCTCACCCGTGCCCTAATCTTAACCAGAACACCAACACTAACTTGTGCCCACACACGTACGCTAACCCTTAATCGTTGTCGTACCCTAAACTGTACCCTAATCCCTCCCCATTCCCTAACCCTAACCCTAACCCGAATCCTAACCCTGACACTCACCTGAAGCCTTACCCGCACCCGTGCCCTAATCTTAACCAGGACACTAACACTAACCTTTGCCCTTACACGAACGCTAACCCTTAAGCACTGTCGTACCCTAAGCTTTACCCTAATCCCTCTGCATTCCTTAACCCTAACCCTAACCCGAATCCTAACCCTGACCCTCACCCGAAGCCTTACCCTCACCCGTGCCCTAATCTTAACCAGGACACCAACACTAACTCGTGCCCTCACACGTACCCTAAACCTTAAGCGTTGTCGTACCCTAAATTGTACCCTAATCCCTCCCGATTCCTTAACCCTAACCCTAACCCCATCCCTAAACCTGACCCACTTCCGATGCCCTACCCTAACCAATGCCCTAATCTTAACCAGTACACAAACACTAACTCATGCCCTCAAACGTACGCTAACCCTTAAGCATTGTTGTACCCTATCCTGTACCCAAATCCCTCCCCATTCCCTAACCCTAACCCTAAGCAAAACCCTGAACGTGACCCTTTTCCGAGGCCTTACCCTCATCGGTGCCGTTGTCTTAACCAGTACACCAACACTAACTCGTGCCCTCACACTTACGCTAACCCTTAAGCATTGTCGTACCCTAACCTGTACCCTAATCCCTCTCCATTCCCTAACCCTAACACTAACCCGAATCCTAACTCTGACCCTCAGCCGAAGACTTACCCTCACCCGTGCCCTAATCTTAACCAGGACACCAAGACTAACTCGTGCCCTCAAACGTACGCTAACACTAAACCGCAGCGTTACCCTAACCTGTACCCTAATCCCTCTCCATTCCCTAACCCTAACCCTAACCTGAAACCTAACCATGACACTCACCCGAAACTTTACCCTCACCCGTGTCCTAATTTTAACCAGTACATCAACACTAACCCATGCCCTCTAACGTACGCCAACCCTAAGCCATTGCCGTACCCTAACCTGTACCCTAATCAATCCCCATTCCCTAACCCTAACCCTAACCCTAACCCTTATCGTGACCCTCTTCCGAGGCCTTACCCTCACCCGTGCCCTAATCGTAAGCAGTACACTAACACTAACTAGTGACCTCACACGTACGCTAAACCTTAAGCGTTGTGGTACCCTAAACTGTGCCCTAATATCTCCCCATTCCTTAACCCTAACCCTAACCCGAATCCTAACCCTGACCCTCATCCGAAGCCTTACCCTCCCCCATGCCCTAATCTTAACCAGGACACCAACACTAACTCGTGCCCTCACACGTACGCTAAACCTTAAGCGTTGTCGTACCCTAAATTGTACCCTAATCCCTCCCCATTCCTTAACCCTAACCCTAACCCCATCCCTAAACCTGACCCACCTCCGATGCCCTACCCTAACCAATGCCCTATTCTTAACCAGTACACAAACACTAACTCATGCCCTCAAACGTACGCTAACCCTTAAGCATTGTCGTACCCTATCCTGTACCCTAATCCCTACCCATTCCCTAACCCTAACCCTAAGCGAAACCCTGAACGTGACCCTTTTCCGAGGCCTTACCCTCATCGGTGCCGTTGTCTTAACCAGTACACAAACACTAACTTGTGCCCTCACACTTACTCTAACCCTAAAGCATTGTCGTACCCTAACCTGTACCCTAATCCCTCTCCATTCCCTAACCCTAACCCTAACCCGAATCCTAACCCTGACCCTCACCCGAAGCCTTACCCTCACCCGTGCCCTAATCTTAAACAGGACACCAAGACTAACTCGTGCCCTCAAACGTACGCTAACACTAAACCGCAGAGGTACCCTAACATGTACCCTAATCCCTCTCCATTCCCTAACCCTAACCCTAACCTGAAACCTAACCATGACACTCACCCGAAACTTTACCCTCAACCGTGTCCTAATTTTAACCAGTACATCAACACTATCTCATGCCCTCTAATGAACGCCAACCCTAAGCCATTGCCGTACCCTAACCTGTACCTTAATCAATCCCCATTCCCTAACCCTAACCCTAACCCTAACCCTTAACTTGACCCTCTTCCGAGGCCTTACCCTCACCCGTGCCCTAATCGTAAGCAGTACACTAACACTAACTAGTGACCTCACACATACGCTAAACCTTAAGCGTTGTGGTACCCTAAACTGTGCCCTAATATCTCCCCATTCCCTAACCCTAACCCTAACCCGAATTCTATCCCTGACCCTCACCCGAAACCTTACCCACACCCGTGCCCTAATCTTAAGCAGGACACCAACACTAACTTGTGCCCTCACACGTACGCTAACCCTTAATTGTTGTCGTACCCTAAACTGTACCCTAATCCCTCCCCATTCCCTAACCCTAGCCCTAACACGAATCCTAACCCTGACACTCACCTGAAGCCTTATCCTCACCCGTGCCCTAATCTTAACCAGGACACTAACACTATCCCTTGCCCTCACACGAACGCTAACCCTTAAGCACTGTCGTACCCTGAGCTGTAGCCTAATCCCTCTGCATTCCTTAACCCTAACCCTAACCCGAATCCTAACCCTGACCCTCACCCGAAACCTTACCCTCACCCGTGCCCTAATCTTAACCAGGACACCAACACTAACTCGTGCCCTCACACGTACGCTAAACCTTAAGCGTTGTCGTACCCTAAATTGTACCCTAATCCCTCCCCATTCCTTAACCCTAACCCTAACCCCATCCCTAAACCTGACCCACATCCGATGCCCTACCCTAACCAATGCCCTATTCTTAAACAGTACACAAACACTAACTCATGCCCTCAAACGTACGCTAACCCTTAAGCATTGTTGTACCCTATCCTGTACCCAAATCCCTCCTCATTCCCTAACCCTAACCCTAAGCGAAACCCTGAACGTGACCCTTTTCCGAGGCCTTACCCTCATCGGTGCCGTTGTCTTGATCAGTACACCAACACTAACTCGTGCCCTCACACTTACGCTAACCCTTAAGCATTGTCGTACCCTAACCTGTACCCTAAACCCTCTCCATTCCCTAACCCTAACACTAACCCGAATCCTAACTCTGACCCTCACCCGAAGACTTACCCTCACCCGTGTCCTAATCTTAACCAGGACACCAAGACTAACTCGTGCCCTCAAACGTACGCTAACACTAAACCGCAGCGTTACCCTAACCTGTACCCTAATCCCTCTCCATTCCCTAACCCTAACCCTAACCTGAAACCTAACCATGACACTCACCCGAAACTTTACCCTCACCCGTGTCCTAAGTTTAACCAGTACATCAACAATAACCCATGCCCTCTAACGTACGCCAACCCTAAGCCATTGCCGTACCCTAACCTGTACCCTAATCAATCCCCATTCCCTAACCCTAACCCTAACCCTAACCCTTATCGTGACCCTCTTCCGAGGCCTTACCCTCACCCGTGCCCTAATCGTAAGCAGTACACTAACACTAACTAGTGACCTCACACGTACGCTAAACCTTAAGCGTTGTGGTACCCTAAACTGTGCCCTAATATCTCCCCATTCCTTAACCCTAACCCTAACCCGAATCCTAACCCTGACCCTCATCCGAAGCCTTACCCTCCCCCATGCCCTAATCTTAACCAGGACACCAACACTAACTCGTGCCCTCACACGTACGCTAAACCTTAAGCGTTGTCGTACCCTAAATTGTACCCTAATCCCTCCCCATTCCTTAACCCTAACCCTAACCCCATCCCTAAACCTGACCCACCTCCGATGCCCTACCCTAACCAATGCCCTATTCTTAACCAGTACACAAACACTAACTCATGCCCTCAAACGTACGCTAACCCTTAAGCATTGTCGTACCCTATCCTGTACCCTAATCCCTACCCATTCCCTAACCCTAACCCTAAGCGAAACCCTGAACGTGACCCTTTTCCGAGGCCTTACCCTCATCGGTGCCGTTGTCTTAACCAGTACACAAACACTAACTTGTGCCCTCACACTTACTCTAACCCTAAAGCATTGTCGTACCCTAACCTGTACCCTAATCCCTCTCCATTCCCTAACCCTAACCCTAACCCGAATCCTAACCCTGACCCTCACCCGAAGCCTTACCCTCACCCGTGCCCTAATCTTAAACAGGACACCAAGACTAACTCGTGCCCTCAAACGTACGCTAACACTAAACCGCAGAGGTACCCTAACATGTACCCTAATCCCTCTCCATTCCCTAACCCTAACCCTAACCTGAAACCTAACCATGACACTCACCCGAAACTTTACCCTCAACCGTGTCCTAATTTTAACCAGTACATCAACACTATCTCATGCCCTCTAATGAACGCCAACCCTAAGCCATTGCCGTACCCTAACCTGTACCTTAATCAATCCCCATTCCCTAACCCTAACCCTAACCCTAACCCTTAACTTGACCCTCTTCCGAGGCCTTACCCTCACCCGTGCCCTAATCGTAAGCAGTACACTAACACTAACTAGTGACCTCACACATACGCTAAACCTTAAGCGTTGTGGTACCCTAAACTGTGCCCTAATATCTCCCCATTCCCTAACCCTAACCCTAACCCGAATTCTATCCCTGACCCTCACCCGAAACCTTACCCACACCCGTGCCCTAATCTTAAGCAGGACACCAACACTAACTTGTGCCCTCACACGTACGCTAACCCTTAATTGTTGTCGTACCCTAAACTGTACCCTAATCCCTCCCCATTCCCTAACCCTAGCCCTAACACGAATCCTAACCCTGACACTCACCTGAAGCCTTATCCTCACCCGTGCCCTAATCTTAACCAGGACACTAACACTATCCCTTGCCCTCACACGAACGCTAACCCTTAAGCACTGTCGTACCCTGAGCTGTAGCCTAATCCCTCTGCATTCCTTAACCCTAACCCTAACCCGAATCCTAACCCTGACCCTCACCCGAAACCTTACCCTCACCCGTGCCCTAATCTTAACCAGGACACCAACACTAACTCGTGCCCTCACACGTACGCTAAACCTTAAGCGTTGTCGTACCCTAAATTGTACCCTAATCCCTCCCCATTCCTTAACCCTAACCCTAACCCCATCCCTAAACCTGACCCACATCCGATGCCCTACCCTAACCAATGCCCTATTCTTAAACAGTACACAAACACTAACTCATGCCCTCAAACGTACGCTAACCCTTAAGCATTGTTGTACCCTATCCTGTACCCAAATCCCTCCTCATTCCCTAACCCTAACCCTAAGCGAAACCCTGAACGTGACCCTTTTCCGAGGCCTTACCCTCATCGGTGCCGTTGTCTTGATCAGTACACCAACACTAACTCGTGCCCTCACACTTACGCTAACCCTTAAGCATTGTCGTACCCTAACCTGTACCCTAAACCCTCTCCATTCCCTAACCCTAACACTAACCCGAATCCTAACTCTGACCCTCACCCGAAGACTTACCCTCACCCGTGTCCTAATCTTAACCAGGACACCAAGACTAACTCGTGCCCTCAAACGTACGCTAACACTAAACCGCAGCGTTACCCTAACCTGTACCCTAATCCCTCTCCATTCCCTAACCCTAACCCTAACCTGAAACCTAACCATGACACTCACCCGAAACTTTACCCTCACCCGTGTCCTAAGTTTAACCAGTACATCAACAATAACCCATGCCCTCTAACGTACGCCAACCCTAAGCCATTGCCGTACCCTAACCTGTACCCTAATCAATCCCCATTCCCTAACCCTAACCCTAACCCTAACCCTTATCGTGACCCTCTTCTGAGGCCTTACCCTCACCCGTGCCCTAATCGTAAGCAGTACACTAACACTAACTAGTGACCTCACACGTACGCTAAACCTTAAGCATTGTGGTACCCTAAACTGTGCCCTAATATCTCCCCATTCCTTAACCCTAACCCTAATCCGAATCCTAACCCTGACCCTCACCCGAAGCCTTACCCTCACCCATGCCCTAATCTTAACCAGGACACCAACACTAACTCGTGCCCTCACACGTACGCTAAACCTTAAGTGTTGTCGTACCCTAAATTGTACCCTAATCCCTCCCCATTCCTTAACCCTAACCCTAACCCCATCCCTAAACCTGACCCATCTCCGATGCCCTACCCTAACCAATGCCCTATTCTTAACCAGTACACAAACACTAACTCATGCCCTCAAACGTACGCTAACCCTTAATCGTTGTCGTACCCTAAACTGTACCCTAATCCCTCCCCATTCCCTAACCCTAACCCTAACCCGAATCCTAACCCTGACCCTCACCTGAAGCCTTATCCTCACCCGTGCCCTAATCTTAACCAGGACACTAACACTAACCCTTGCCCTCACACGAACGCTAACCTTTAAGCACTGTCGTACCCTAAGCTGTACCCTAATCCCTCCCCTTTCCCTAACCCTAACCCTAAGCGAAACCCTGAACGTGACCCTT